>JARYHS010012519.1:186703567-187303567 GCA_031002005.1 Vandiemenella viatica
AAACCTTCTATACTCATTTCGTCTTGAATGTTGTACCCATCTCTCGTTCTCAAAATTGTGAAGCGAACAACACGTCTTTATCAATAGGATAGAAAAATCAAAATTTACATTGTTTTATGAAAAAATATCCATTTATTGTACAGAATGCCAAATGTACTTTCTACTTTTGTCCTGGCGCGTGATAATCTGTAGCTGAAAATCCTTGTTTTTTTTCTGATAAAATTTTACCACTGTAAGGCCTCATATATTTGGTGAAAGGGAAAATGCTTCATCACCAATAAAAGGGCATTTTTGGACCTGCAGTGCCGGCAGAGGTTGTCCTCACGGAATGTTTATTTAATTGTTTTCAAGCTTCATATAAATATAAGTTATTTGGAATAGTCCTATACTACCAATAACGTGTATCCTGTGTCCTTAATAAATTATTTTTAAAGATAAAGTAACCAAAAATTACCCGCTTCTTATTATACACGTTGTAAGACTATTGTCTTTCTTGGGGTTGACATGATACTTACTTACTGTAGACCGAACTTCGTGCTTGCTAAAGTTTTAATTACTAACATACAGCACTAGAAGCCGGATAATGAGTTCGTAGTCGCCGCCGGTCGCCAGATAGGGTCCAAACCAGTCCGATAAAAGTGTGAGGATAACTAATTAAGAGAAATCTTCAAGTATTAAGTAATGAAAATAGGTTCTCCACACATTTATTAGAATAAAGTACACATCGAACCAGTTGGCCACTATCAGAATTTAGATGATAAGGCTATTGAAACTTCGTAATCCGTCGATTGCAAGATTCTTAGAAAAAAAAGGAAAGTTATTAATCCAAATCAGTCCACACTAAATTACTTTCGATGCCACACTTCACTGTTCTGGTATCTCAACACCCACTGTTCAAATCAATTTAAAACATACGCCGCAATGGTTAAGCTAGTTCATTCTTCTTCTTACTTCTTGCTACACCCGCACAGTTCGTATAGCGTCTCACATTACGCGACGCGAGCCGTCCGCTACCATACCTCGATAACGACTGACTTTAAACAATGTAGTCATGCGCTCATTTCGGAGCGGCGGAATGCTACTGTTATGTTACATTCCCCAACTACCAATTTGTGATAATTGTTCAGGTTTTTTTCCAAAAGAAACTGAAGAATTATCATTACAAAAAAAGAAAATAGAAAATTTACAAATACCAAGTTTCAAACTCTCGAGTGTGGCCAAACTACTAACATAAGATACACAAAGCCATTTAACATATTTTTAAAAAAAAAACACAGGCACACAAACAACATCAAGAAAACATATAAAGAAAAAAATACACGAAGGAACCACATGAAATTGTTATAGTTTTCGTGGTCACAGTTCTCAAATAGACTGTCAGCTCTCAAGAAAATAAAACTGAAAAGAAAGAACATATATACAACATGACAAAAATAATATTTCGCTTCTACCGTAGGCTCTATGGGTGGAGTCCTCGGTTGCGACACTGGTAGAGGTCATTAACCTCTACGACTTTTGTCGAAGCACTTCACGCACTACACTGTACTACACTCACTACACAAAGCCTACTGTTGTTGCTGCTGCTGCTTTGGCATATTTCAGGCAGGGTAGGGTAATTGGAAATGTAGATTTATTTCGCTGGCTTTAGCCGGAAAAGTCAAGGATTTATTCGCCGAAGCGGTGAGGAAATAGGCATACGCCAAATAAAAAAAATTAAGAAAAAAGGATAAAGGGTGTCCCCTATTCGTGACCATTGCGGAGTGAGTAGACATCCTCGTCCAACATCCATAGATGAAGGGCTCATCTCACCCCTGTCACGTTAGCTTTCCACTTCCATTTAATATATTTCCTGTCGATTCTCTTCTTTTCTTTACGTATCTGCGCTTGCTTCAGCTTCCCGACATCTTCTTTACAAGTTCCGTAGTCTGTTGGTATTGATTCTTCATCTCCATACCGTTCTTTAGTTGACAGAAATGTTCCGCATTCTTCGTTTATTGCGCCCGTGGCTGCCGCACACTTTAATCTTATTTTTGGCACAGGTTACTATAGTGCTTACGCATTGACTGTTGCGCGAGCGCTGGTTGCTGTCACGCGCGCGCATGCTTCTGTTATTTTTGACATATTGCTGGGGTGCCATTTCAATTACTTCCCGGCTCGCTTTACCGCTATTTGTTTCTTCTCCGGATACATCGATTTCTATCAACTTAATTTCAGTCTTCTGGTACTCGTCATTCTCAATTTCCATATTGCCTTCCTTAAAATCTTCTAGTTTATCCGCTCTCAATTCTCCACTTGTACTGGTTAATAAAATGTTCTCGTATCTTGTCAGTTCCTCTTCAGCTCGTTATTAAATACTGTATCATAAGACATATTTCTGGTTGATTCTTCTTTTTCCTCAAGCCTATTTTTTCTTCTTTTACTTGTAATATTTTCGCTGTATTTGGCCTCTTTTCTGCCTCCGCCGCTGGCGAAGCCTTCTCAGTGGCAGGCACTAGTTTAAATGTCTGGTATTGTCTTCTGAAACCACGGCTACCCTCTGTTCTTCATTTTGCGGTCGGTAGTTGTGATTCTGGAACCGCCTATGAGATTTTCCTTCCTCTATGTTTTCCTTTGAACTCCGTCTTGCCGGCATGAGTTTTCCGGTTCTTGCCGAAAATTTCTATTCCTTCTTTCGGTGGTTTTCCTGTCGGGATCCGTTATTTTGAAAATGATTAGTGTTATGTTGCCCTGGTATCTTGTTCTGTACATTCTTTGCTCTTGTACATCTAATCTTCCCAGCATATCTACAGCATCCTTTATGGAGCGGATCTTGTGGCTAGTAAGTATTAGCTGTGTCTGTTCCGGTAACCTAGCCGCAATCATTCGTACATACTCTTCTTCACTATGAGGCTGGTCTAAGTATCGGCAAGATGCATAGCACCGCATGAAAAATCGGTTTGCGATCCTCTTCTCGGATCATAACGGTCACCGCACATTAATTCTGATTTTACGGCGATCTGCCGTTCTGCCGACCAGTAAAGATTCAAAAAATCTTCTTTGAACTGCTCGAAAGATGAAAATTCCTCCTCTAATTGCTCTGCCCACAGTCGGGTCCTGCTCTTAAATGTTTTATTACCATATTAATTTTCTTCTCCTCACTAGCAGCCATAAAAGGTGGAAAATTTTCGAAATTTTTAATAAACTTTACAGGATGGATGCCATTTCGGTCAGAAAATTCTTCCCAATCAATCTTTTCGTCGTAGCATTGAACAGGAATTACGGTGCCCTTTCCGGTTTCTTTGTATTTACAGAATTCTTCTCTCACTACACCCGGCACTTGTTTTAATACTTCTTGCTTTATAATTAGCGGCGCCTGTACCTTCATTCTCTCATCCACAAATACGGCAGTTGACACTTTTAATTTCTCCAACTTCTCATCCAGCTGTTCCACCTCCGCAGTTATCTCTTTCATCCCAAATTTCACTTCCGCATAGCCCTGTCGGGTACCTTCTTGCAATGTTTGGAACTGTCCTTCGATCGTCTTTATACGGTGGCAGTGACTATCGCTTTTTTCTTGTAACTGCGCATACGTTCTTGCAAGGCGTCGGTTTCCTGGCGCAAACTATTAGTTTCACCCTTTAACTCTTGTTTTAAATCGGAAAACTGGGTTGTTAAGTCCTCTGCTCGCATATTACACAAAGCACGATACTCTTCCATATCCTTACGTAATTCAGCTATTTGGGATTTGTGTTCTTCAGAGACTTAGAATGTAATACTTCCGCGTCAGACTTTAGCTCAGCTTTTAGATTATCGAGCTTGGAATCAAAGGTTTGAGTACTTAACTTAAGATCTGAATCTAACTTTTCAAATTTATCATGGAGGATTTCAGTGCTTGACTTAAGGTCTGAATTTAAATGTTCAAATTTATCATGGAGGATTTCAGTACTTGATTTGAGATCCAAATTTAAATTTCCAAACTTGGAATTTAAGATCTCAGAATTCGTATTTAAATTTTCTAACTTGGAATTTTGGATTTCAATATTCATACTAATCTCGGACTTTAAACTTTCCGTAGTTGACTGAAAGTCTGACCTTAGAGTTTCCAACTTGGAATTTAGTAACTCATTTATCACTCGGACCATTTCCGACATATCTACATTCGAGCTTCCCTCAGTTTCCGGCATGACTATAATTTTACACAGAAAACGATCACAAAACACGGCAAATTCGCTTCCCGCGAATCAGACAACCAAACACAACAACGCCGTTACGAAGCGCCAGCTGCTGCAAGCTATCTAGCTAAGCATGCCACTTCAAGAAAAAAGGAAACAAAAGGTTGCACTATTGGCATAACTACAGGTGGAATTTAAATAATTGCTTCTGTCATCACTGATGACAAAGGAGAACAAAATGTATTGTCAGTTAGGAGAGAAAAATCTTGCCGATTTCTTCCTCGATATTTTACAGAAAAAAAGGAAAATTATTAGAAAAAATTAGGAAAGGATTTAAGCCTTCAAAAATAGCCAAACAAGCAGCGCACAGCGCGTTCTTAGCTTTCGGAGACTCTGCACGACGATTCTTCTTTCTCCCGCCTTCGTCGTCTCGGCTGCCCAGCTCCGCGCCGAACAATGTAGAATATCTTCCCCGCTGCTCCTTGACCAGCCGCGCTGCCTTCGTCGAGTGGGAGTTCTTCCGCACCTTTGGGTATTGTCGACACTTGTTTCGATTGTCGTCGTCTTGATATCACTAGTTTTCCTTTTTATTCTTTGTGTGTTTTCTAGGATTTGAGAAAAATTGTCTCTCCTCCTAGTACTAATTTCTACCACACAGTCCTGTCACTCGTCGCCATGTAAGACTTGTCTTTCTTGGGGTTGACACGATACTTACTTACTGTAGACCGAACTTCGTGCTTGCTAAAGTTTTAATTACTAACATACAGCACCAGAAGCCGGATAGATGAGTTCGTAGTCGCCGCCGGTCGCCAGATAGGGTCCAAACCAGTCCGATAAAAGTGTGAGGATAACTAATTAAGAGAAATCTTCAGTATTAAGTGAAGAAAATAGGTTCCCACACATTTATTAGAATAAAGTACACATCGAACCAGTTGGCCACTATCAGAATTTAGATGATAAGGGTATTGAAACTTCGTATCCGTCGATTGCAAGATTCTTAGAAAAAAAGGAAAGTTATTAATCCAAATCAGTCCACACTAAATTACTTTCGATGCCACACTTCACTGTTCTGGTATCTCCACACACTGTTCAAATCAATTTAAAACATACGCCGCAATGGTTAAGCTAGTTCATTCTTCTTCTTATTTCTTGCTACACCCGCACAGTTCGTATAGCGTCTCACATTACGCGACGCGAGCCGTCCGCTACCATACCTCGATAACGACTGACTTTAAACAATGTAGTCATGCGCTCTTTCGGCGCGGCGGAATGCTACTGTTATGTACAACGTCCATCGTTGTCAGTGGGACGCCTACTGCCGCCTGCTACGTGTGCATCGGATGTCGCGTGCACACGGCGTGCCACGCGACGTGAAATGACGCTCGTGTGCACCGGGCCTTAATCTTTACCGCTTGGCGATGGGTAGAGGCGCGCGACCACGGCCGGCTCCTTTGAGAATCGGTGCGGCCCGGTCCATACTCGTCCGGCACGGCTTGGCTTACCAAACAACGCGCCGTGGGAAGCGCGGTATAATGCCGCGTTTCCACGGCATGACATCGCGTCGTTCCAGGAAGTCAGTGGCCCACGTGAACAAATGTATCCTTTCACTCCACACGACATTTAGTCGTACGTCAGCCTTCTTTCCGGTTGCTAAAAGGATTAAAAAATGGCTCAAAATATCTGTGTTGAGTTACTGACAGCTCTGAGGGTGGAATTCGATTCTTTGTAATTATTTTTCATCATCATTAATTCTTTTGTATTCAAACCGAGCGTGGCGGTGTAACGGTTAGCGTTCTCGCCTCGCATTCGGGAGGACGGCGGTTCGAATCCCCATCCGGGCATCCAGATTTGGGTTTTCCATGGTTTCCCAAATCACTCCAGGCAAATGCCGGGATGCTTCCTTCAAAAGGCCATGGCCGAATTCCTTCCCATTCCTTGCCCCCCATCCTTTCCCGTCTCTAAAGACCTCGCTGTTGAGAGACGTAAAGCAGTTAAAAAATAATTGTATTCCATAAAAAATGAAAAACTTTGTAAATTTACATAAAAAACTTAGTTGATTAAAATTATTCGTATTAAACTGATGTAGCTATAGAAATTTATTATATTATTGCTGTTAATGTCACGGAGAACATGTCAGTAGGATGAATGCGATTTCTAATTTTGTATTTTGTCGTTCTTCAATGTCCTTGAGCATCTCATAAAAATTATCGAAGAAAGCAACTGACATTCGAAAATAATTTAAAAAAATTATTTCCATCATCCCGAGCTCTTCAAAAAGAATGTGAAAGATAACAATCACTGTGATCCATTGTGCTTCAAGGCGAGTTTACACGGTTCACTTTTCGAAATCACTCAGGATGACTCATTCGCAGTGAAAGCGAAGGTGAATTCACTTTTCGTTTACACACATCATCAAAAATGAACCATTCAGTTCACTTCAAGAGGGCTATAAACAAACTTGTGCGTGTTGGAGTGGATTTAATTTTCAGAAACCTCGCCTAAGGAATTAGAAGTTACATCGTGCAGAAAGTAATCGAAAAAATAAAAGTTTGTGGACGAGAAATTGGATCTTGCAGCGTGGTAGAATGGTTATTGCAGGTCAAAATGGCATATAAAAATAATCTTCGAATGTATGAATCAGAAAGTTATGGTATCAAAAAACACACCACTAATTACAAAACAGGACAATGATGAGAAAATATCTTCCGGTTAACCTGAGAGGGTCAGGTTGTTTGCAATTTATAACTGCTTTGAAACACTTTTAACTTTGCATTGAAGCACAATTTACACCACATTTGTCTGATTTTCAAACTTTAGTTAATTCGCTAGAACAACTGGTTCTGATGGTTTTAATTTTGCACTTGATGTCTTCTATTGCCAAAAGTGTGAGATTCAATTGTTGAATAATGTCCTCTGTAGCAGTACCTTTTATGTTTTTATTTTTATAACATTCAAATTTTGTTTTCTATAAACACTCGTTGTTATGGAAAGATTTTAAAACTAAAGAAACTGGGAGTGTACAGGGCATATACTGGCGATGAGGCATGGAAAGATATTGCAATAGGTATGAAAAGTAGTGCATGGAAGGGAAAAGATGACCATGACCACAAGCTGGCACTCGATTTCAGGCACAAGGGTGTGAGAAGATTCTCTTTTTTAGGTAAGGGTGTCAGGGATTGGAATGAGTTACCAAGAGAAATGATGAATAATTTACCAAAACTTTGAAAGAATTTAAAGATAAAATTTGTAGAGGGCAAATGTAGATGGGTGCAGGATAGGGGGAAGATGGGTGTGTAGGGATATTGCCACCGGAGCCTGTGTTCCATTGCAATTAAATTAAATTAAAATTAAATGTTTCTTCTCCCCATTTAAAAACAATTATGTGTTGAAAAGAACAACAATCAGGAACAAAAAATTGCGACCGATCCAGGAGGAGGTTCCACTTCGATATTTTGACTGTTTACACGCGTCACTCTTTATGATTCATCCGAGTGAAACACCAAAAGTGAACGAAAAGTTGAACCCAATTTTTTTATATATCTGCTTAACGTCTCTCTAACAGCGAGGTCTTTAGAGACGGGAAAGGATGGGGGCAAGGAGTGGGAAGGAATTCGGCCATGGCCTTTTGAAGGAAGCATCCCGGCATTTGCTTGGAGTGATTTGGGAAACCATGGAAAACCCAAATCTGGATGCCCGGACGGGGATTCGAACCGCCGTCCTCCCGAATGCGAGGCGAGAACCCTAACCGTTACACCACCACGCTCGGTGGTTGAACCCGAGCCAACTTCTTTCATCCGTCATCTTGGATGATCACTGTGGACGATCCTCTGTTCAGACAGTTCACTTTTCTTTCACTGCGAGTGATTCATCCGGAGTGATTGCGAAAAGTGAACCGCCTAAACCCGTCTTAACAACTGGGCTTTCTCTGGTTGATACGGCAACCAACGGCAGGGGTGGTGACAGCGCCTCCAAGGTAGTTTCTGTTGCCCTCAGCACGCCGCGCCGTGGAGTACTCAACGCGGAACGCTGACGTTGCACAGCGTCAACAACTGGCACTGTGTAAACAAAATTCCAGTTGAGAGTTTGATAACTGAAAAATTGGTTAGAATCACCTTGCACTCGTTCTCAAACTCATAGCTCTACGTACCCCTATGAAATTTCCCAAACAATGGCGAACCTCCTTAAAAAGCCAGGCTTTTTATTTTTTAGTAAGAATTTTTATCTATAAAATGTAATACAGACACAACGCGCAATGTGTTATTAATTAATTTGATGGATGGCCATGTTTCTTGTCGCAAGTTATGATGATTTCAGGAAGAATTTCTCAATTCACATATACGTAAATCTAGTCGCCAAACCCCTTCGATCAATTGGCGACAGGGCCGGCGCTAGGAATTTCGGGCCCGGGAGGGCCCCTATAGTTGGTGATCGGGCCCGGGTACTTCTGACCCGCTTTCCCCCCCCCCCCTTAAGGGAGCGTGCAAAAACCACGTAGCTCCATTTACGCCTCCTGTGATGTGAACCACCCTCCACCCAACGTAGCCCTACGTGGCTTTTTCCTCTACCCCCCCCCCCCCACGAAACACGTAGCTTTTTCCCTTTTGATTCCAGAAGACATTTTGTACTGTTTTCTCTTGTCAGACTATTTTAAATTACATACGGAGATAATTAGCTGAGGGAAATAAATATTCACATGCTGTTGTGAGTTCAGTTCCTCATTTTAACTGTGAAAAGTGTTATGAAAGGAAAGCTACGTGGTCTGGCTTGGAATCCCCCCCCTGGACCGAGCCACGTAGTTTGTGCACGCTCCCTAACGCCGGCCCTGATTGGCGAACTCCTAGTCCTTCGCATACCCCTCATTGAGAAATCCTGCCCTAGAGCATTACATTTATGCCCAACGCTGAAAAAGTTTTCGTTCTTATAAGGTTATTACCATCTTTAATCAAGTTCTTGATGCGTTACTTCTGTCTGCGTCCTCCGATATTTGATACGTGCCGTATTTAATGATTCTGATGTTTCTAACAAGAGTGTATTGCTTTCTTACTGCTTCTCGGGGTACAATTAACGTTGTTATTTTGAAGTTGAAGATAAATGACGCAGTCGCTTGTAAGGTTGTGAGGGACCATTCTAATCTTGCCTGTGGCTAATTTCTCGAATACCTCGATGTCTCAAGGGCGCTGTTGGTAGCCTATAGCGCCTGGAGTTGCGTTATCTTTCGGGGCGGGAACTTTGGTAGCGGAACTGCAAATTGGTGCGCCTTCCTAGCCAATGATTAAAGAGTTTAATCTCGAGTCTGTTGACAGACAATGAATATCGTAGTTGCAGGGGGGAGAAGTTTGCTTGGACGCTGTGCTAGATAGCGAAGTGCTGTTGTGTTTGAGATGAATTACAGCGAAGACGGAAGATTTAATAAGAGAAGTTTTTCAAATGTACGGCTGTAAAGAACGGTAGTGTGTCAGAGACTTTAGCTAATCAAGATCTGGAAAATGTTTTGTGAGAGCTTAGCGAATGGCTGAGAAAACTGTAGTATTGTTGAGTCGATAAAGTCTGTTGTGTTCAGTAAATATGAAAGAAACATGTAATGATCAATCTGTGAAGCCCGGGTGTTGGTTATTGAGTCTGTGTGACGTCAAAGTCTAGAGTTGTGTGCTACACGGTGCGCTGAATACGACTGAGACTACTGTTAAGGGCCTGTAGGCCAGGGGTGACCAACGCGAGGCCCGCGGGTACATGCGGCCCGTTTGAAGATTTTTCTGACCAGCAAAATTCTTCACAGTTTTACAAAATATCTTTATTTTATAATGGCCAAAGTAGTGAAAACCAGTGTATTGAACAATTACATTATATGTGCATCCATATATTCACAATTTATTTTATTTATAATTATATATCTAGGGGAATACATACAAGTAGGAGGATCTAACAAGCTATCAAATTCAGAAATATCAGAAAAGCTTCAGAAGGCTTATAGACTCACATGGTCATATTATAACAAAAGAAATATATCAAGAAAGGCCAAACTCAGACATTACAAAACAGCGGTACTGCCAGAAGCATTATATGCATCAGAAACAATCATGATTGGGGCTTCAGGCATCACAGAAGCGCAAGAAGTTGAACGCAAAATTGTTAGAAATTTTTTGGAGCAATATATAAAGACGGTATATGGATGAAAAGGCCAACGAAAGAACTATACGAACATACAGATCGACTGACAGACATGATCAGAAGACGTAGATTACAATTCCATGGACATTTACAGCGAATGAAAAGCACTAGACTCACAAAGAGGATCTTTGATGTGGTAAATGGTTCTCTCAGGAAAACCAATTGGTTCCAGGAAATAGAAGAGGACTTGAATCACGCAGGGATCAGCAAGGAAATGACACGGGAAAGGGGACAATTCAATAACAAATTATGAACACAAAATTTAAAATACAGAAGAAAACAGGAACAAAATGGACTGAACAAAAGGAAACAGGAACACAGTGAGCGTATGAAGAGGTTTTGGGAAGAGAAGAGGAATAAGACAAATACAAACAAAAACTGAATAATCATGAATAATTTGAGTGTAAATACTGTACTCAAGGGCAATCATGAATAATTATAATAATATATTTTATATTTCATTTTTAGTGCTATATACTTCTTTACAACGTGATTTAGCATCATCATTATTATATTATCTTTATTTACATGTAAGAATAATAGCAAACACAATAAAAATTGTTTCAATTTTTCACTCCAAAAATGCCTATTGTTGGTATAAATCTAATACGGGTATATATAATTTTATATGCGGCTCGCGGTGTAATGATGCATTACTAAAGATCATTGAGGTTGTCCACCCCTGCTGTAGACGATCAAATTGTTTGTCAAATTTTAGGTGTTCTCAAATTATTTGATCGTCTGTGGCATTGTTTGACGCGTTCGCCAAACAATTTATGTGGTCGACGTGCTTAATAGAAATTTTGATTGACGGCGTGTTTGACGGAATGTTTCATTTAATGCTTCGCAAGTTTCAATGATAATATGACTCTACGAGGTACAGTCTTTGACATTATTTCTGGCCGCCGGTGAAAAATTCTATCACTCTTATTTTGCACAATCTGGCATCAATGTCATCCCAGGCAACAGGAACGCAATACTGGCTCCGCCTCCTCGCAATTTCTTGGTGGATATTTTATTCAGAGCCATCTATACTGCAGATTTTTCATTTCCTTAAGTCAATGCAGGAAACAATTGGCCAACAGGTAGGAATTAAGCTCCTCCCACTGACGATTCTTATTGGCTGAACAGTTCATCATCCTACCATTACATTTCTATAATACTTACCAAAATTCAGATCTTGAAACGTTTGCCAAAAGTTCTAATTAACGGGATTGCATTAAAGTGAGGCAGGAAACAGGCTCAATGCTGTATATTACTACGGTTGATTAGCATAAAACTATAACGATAAGATTGTTATACTCATTTTGATAATTCCTTCGGATAATATTTCACTCATATATCTGGTCAGTCCACAAACCAAGGGATAATCATGTTCCATGAGGTAGAATTTTTAGTACTACGAAACTACAGAAACAAGAAAATTATTTCGGAAGTGTCTCTCTCCAAGATGGATTGAATGAAACAGTCTTCCTACGCTGCGTTGTATACGCCTATTCGAGGAAAGTAGCACCGAGCTTGCAGTGGTCCTATGGTTAGCGTTCTGGGTTGCTGAGGCGAGCGGTTCCGAGTTCAAATCCAAGTAGTTCTTATTATTTTTTTTTTTTAATTTAGAAATCTATCTTTACTTGTATTTATTTTTAAGCGTACCGAAACTGCACATTTGCTTATTAGTATAAGGTATCCATGATTCTTTCCTAACTGCGTCAGGAAATAAGATAAACATCTGCGAAACTACCCAATGTTCGTAACTAATAGCCGACGTAAGCATGAAAGATTTGCGGCAGCAGAACTGACGAAAATCTACACGGGTTTCAAGCCGCGCCGAAATCATATCATCTGTCCCTTTTCAAACGGACACACATGTTTCCAATATATTTATTTCACAGTAGAACGATCATCGCGTTTCAGAAGAAATAATTTACAAGAGGAATTATTGCTCTCTTTGTAGGTGGACGATAATGATTATGCACTATATAAATAAATGAGAGTTAATCGCGCAGAACTAAATATTAGCACCGCAACAAATTAAACGACCATTGTCACTAAAAAATTTACAACCAGATTATTATCGTAGGACAAAAATAAATCTTTTATAACTGGTGTAAGTAATTAAAGTTAATTGAGAATCGGGCTTAAAGACAGGGAGTTCTTAAATGACCGTTTTTTCCCGTTTTCTACAATGCTGTTAGTTGTTGACACTATTACTTCATGATCTTTACAGCATTGGGATTTATTAAATACTGGTCTAAATGCTCATTACTTAAACAAGGCGTGAAATTACCTGCGTTATTCTTTGTTTGGAATAACATAAATAAATACAAGCAATTTGGCGAATGAGGATGTCGCCGTTCGCGTGATTGTTCTTTAGTCTCCGGTATAAGTGGAACGCTCAGTTTTGTCACCCGTCATAATCGACTCCATAATCGCCTAGGTCTCAAGGATCAAACAAACACAGTCTACCGGTCAAGTAAGGTTGGATGATGTCTAAGACCGGTAGACCGAGCGTATGGCGTGTGTGTGAGCGGTAACGTTCTCGGCTCCAGGCAAATGCTGGGACGATTCTTATATGAAGGCCATGGCCGTTCCCATACTGTAATAACTTCAACATCGATGAAACGTAAAGCATAAACAAAAAAATAAAGGATAGGGAGAAGGTATTGGTTAAATCGATTTCAAGCCAGCTGCGACCTCCTCAATAAATTTAAAAATCTTATGATTGTACGCCTACGTCGACCTAGAGGTGATTATTGGCTGGCATAGGAGTAGTGGCAGGATTTTCGGCCATGCCTCTTGGTAAGAACCTATTCCGGTATTCATATGGAGTGATTTGGGGTAAACCTTGGAAACCACAAATATGCATGGCCGAACTTGGATTCGGAACCATTGTCATTTACAGCAACGACCAACGTGTGTTCCGAAATGGTAATGATGTAGAAAAATAGATATTTGTTCAACCTCTAAAACTGTAAATAAATTAATTTGATTCTTTATCTATGAATGCTTGGGAGACGTTACTTTTTGTATTGCCCTCATGCAGTTAACATGGATTCCCACCGATTTTCAATTTGCCAGCTGTAAGTTGGATAATTCTGAAACCAACAAAAACTTTTGCCAAATGTGCTGCTCGTGTTAAATTATTACGTGTATTATTTACGGTTATAAAGGTATTCTTCCTTGCCGAAGGAAGTAGGAAACTTAAGACTTTTTCCTGGTAAGCGTTGCCATATTTACTTTCTGCGATTGTTGCCACGATGTTCTGCCTAGTAGTCGCAGCGCTGTAGCAATTTCCCTATACCAGAAATAGTGTCTCATAGCTGGACACACACATAGGCGAAATGAAAAATTATTTATGTTCCAGTCTCATCTAGAATATTTTCATTTAACTGATTACTTCTCTTGCAACAGTTCGATTCTGTATACAGATTACTATTCAATCACGGATTGTTGTATCTATATGTATATTTTTTCTTTGGTCATATAATTTATGAGGCACTAGATTCTGTGAGTCAGGTGTCCTAGTGGTACGCGCTGGGCTGTCAAAGTGCTGGTTCTCGGTTCAAGCCCAGGTGCTGTTATTTTTTTTTTTTTTCATTCTTTATCTCCTTTTCACTTGTTGCAAAATACATATCATATAAGTAAGTTTATATATATTTCGTGGTCAATTGGAACAGTGGAAATGAATCATAAAATTAATGTTTGGCTGAAATGAGAAAGTGTCAACGCATGATGCGTGAGTAGGAACTGAAAGCCAGTTTTCCAATAAATTTAATTTAACCATTACGATTTGTGCCACTCAACTTAACCAATTTTTTTCTAGTGCAAAGGCGGGAGATTGATAATTGGGGCAATGATGGCTGTTTAAAAATAAACAAGGACCTAAATCAAACTAATGTGCGGTTTTTGTAGCTAACGTTCCTGGTATTAGCAAGCAAACCAGAATTGAAAATGTGAGTAGTTATTCTTACGAAAACAAAAAATCATCATTGACGAATAACATGCTAATGAGAGGTTCCGTATTTGACAAAATGCTGCTCCTACTAGTGATCAGTAATGATATAATTGATGTATATCCTCAATATAACGACATGATAACCTTGTTTCCGAAATCTGAAATTGCAAGAAAGAAACAGGAAATTTGAGGAAGGAGGAAAGATAATGCCAGTCTCGTTATAAGTTGTTGTTACCTCTCTGGTAATCCAGAAAGAATGTTACTGTAAGTGGCTCAGATTCGCGGGTGCCATGCTGATCCCGGAAGCTAGTGCGGTGTCTCGCGGTTCCACGGTTCGAGTCAGGCCGCAGGCAAAAGTGGTTTTATGAGTGTTTTTCTTGTGTTGCCTGTAAACTGGGACAGTGAAAACATATTATACACTTAATGAGAATCAAAAGCTACACATGTCTGCATGTATCTATTAAGCAATCCAAATTCGTTTTTGTTGTTATTCTTTAGTAAAGTCATTATTATTGCAATGGCTCGGAAAAGATTAGTTTTTAAGCAACGAAAAAAAAAAAAAACGGCCACGGTCCTTGAGAAAGGGCAATTCCACATTCCTTTGAGCAATTTTGGATTTTGTTTTTTCTATTTAAACCCACATTTTGATGGCTGGATCGTGAATATGAATTGAGTACTGTCTAATGACACTGATGAACTTTACCCTTCATCCAATTCGTTCGGCTATGAATTAATGTAAACATATGATTTGTAATTGCATCTAAACATAACTGACAATCATTTTTAAAAGTGAGGTTCAAAATTTTTTGCTATAATAGATCAGTCAAGCATCCGTACAATTCAATCAATGAAACAATACAGTTTCTGATCCATCATTCAACCAAAATATTATTGGATTAATTTCCTATTCGTTTGCTGAATAGTAACGCAATCAAGATTTAATTTAGAACTACTGGTATCTTTATGTATTGACATATTAACCTGTTGTACGCTAAAGTGATGCTAAAGTCAAACACAATCCGTTTCAGAATACTGAAATGAGTAAGAATCCAGTCTTACAGTACAAATCAGGATACTGGATGTAAATTCATTTAGCCAAAGTTTCAAGCAAGTAGTTTGTTTCCTCATAGTTGTAGAAGAACGATAGTCAGGATATGGACGTCGTAACATCCACGAGGAAGAGGAGTGGTTTTATAAATATCCTACGTTTCAGTTATTCTAAGCTATCAGTTTCTAAATTTCTGAAAGATTTTGTCCCAAGTTAAAAATCATAAAACAGCAGATAGAAATAGTGACACTTATTTTGCGTAACGTTTTGGTAACAGATAAACTACTATGTTGTTAAGTAAAAATTGCGTGTCAGCTGATAGATGAAGTTAGCACTATCTAGAGCCACACTGTTATTAATTACTTCGGCAGCCTAGTGAAAGTCTCTTTGCTGTGTATTACGCTTGAGTCGTGGCTATACCGCGGGATCCAAATAACTGATCGTCCTTGACTACTGACATGAACAAAGTAAATTCAGTAAAAATTCATTTAGACCAAGTGGTTTGAACCCATGATACTGCCATTTCTTTCAATCTGCCTTAACCATTAAGCACCTAGACTGCTGCCCATAACTGTTAGAACAAAGGAATTATTATATCTCATTACATTTGATAAATAAAGAAGACACACTTCTAGAAGGTAGTACTGAAACCGACACTGATGGCGATATACAAAAGCATGCATATACAATAATGACCAATAGTCCATTCATTTAGTAAACTGGAAGGAAAGATCGAAAGAAAGGCGAGTGCCTACCAAAATTTCCGCCTTCTTATGCGGAAACAGGAAATTATGAACGTCCTTCTTCTATAAATAACCTGTGTTTCACTTTCCTGATACTCTGCTATCAAGCATTAAGATACACTTTATTTCACTCCAATATTCAACTATATTCTTAAATGAGAAACAAGTGCTGTAATGCTCTCACTCGTAGATTTTTTAAGACTGTCGTCTAGATTATTTATAAAATTCCTCCATTCATTCTATACGAACATTTATTGTGTTTGAGAAAATAAAAATTTACCCAAATTTCTTTTAATCTAGACGCGTCAATTCTGCTGTGAATCCGAGCGAACGATGGACTGATAAAAGCTATAGCAGTTTAGCCGAACCGTCAGAATTTAATTATTCGAAGCGTTAAAGATCCTTGTAATTATTAGTTTACAGTGATATGGGTGGGCCGCGATCTCCAGCCAATGAAGTTCAAACAATCGGAGGATCTACCAAATAACGAGTCTTCTGAAGTGGTGAGGTTGAAAATACAGTGTTTCAGAAAAAAACAATTGATGTCCAAGTTGATGGTGCAACATCACTTTACGCCCATATTTTAGCGAAATACAATAAAAAAATTAGAATATTTCACAAATACAAATATACAGTAAAAGATTATAACAGCATACTGACTTAGTTTCTTGTTATATTTATGCTGACGCTTTAATAACTAAAGCAATCGCTTCTTTTCCGTTACTTAACTTTTCACTTCTCCGAAGTAAGCTACTGCGGATTTTATTCGAGCTCTGGGTGTTTTAATTTTGATGTTACTGTCAACAGTAATATAATAACAAAACGTACGAGTATTGATAGAAGTTAAATCATTATGAATTCTTAAAGCAGTCGGAATATCTTGCGAATGGATATTCCGTACAATCCGGTCAAGGAAATGCTGCGCGCTTAACGCTGTGTGTAAACAGCCCGACTTCCTCGTGATTATCCTACTACACATCACTTGCAGAGTGTAACAGAGATAAAGTATAAATCCTTATAATTAATAACAGTGTGGCTCTAGATAGTGCTAACTTCATCTATCAGCTGACACGCAATTTTTACTTAACAACATAGTAGTTTATCTGTTACCAAAACGTTACGCAAAATAAGTGTCACTATTTCTATCTGCTGTTTTATGATTTTTAACTTGGGACAAAATCTTTCAGAAATTTAGAAACTGATAGCTTAGAATAACTGAAACGTAGGATATTTATAAAACCACTCCTCTTCCTCGTGGATGTTACGACGTCCATATCCTGACTATCGTTCTTCTACAACTATGAGGAAACAAACTACTTGCTTGAAACTTTGGCTAAATGAATTTACATCCAGTATCCTGATTTGTACTGTAAGACTGGATTCTTACTCATTTCAGTATTCTGAAACGGATTGTGTTTGACTTTAGCATCACTTTAGCGTACAACAGGTTAATATGTCAATACATAAAGATACCAGTAGTTCTAAATTAAATCTTGATTGCGTTACTATTCAGCAAACGAATAGGAAATTAATCCAATAATATTTTGGTTGAATGATGGATCAGAAACTGTATTGTTTCATTGATTGAATTGTACGGATGCTTGACTGATCTATTAATAGCAAAAAATTTTGAACCTCACTTTTAAAAATGATTGTCAGTTATGTTTAGATGCAATTACAAATCATATGTTTACATTAATTCATAGCCGAACGAATTGGATGAAGGGTAAAGTTCATCAGTGTCATTAGACAGTACTCAATTCATATTCACGATCCAGCCATCAAAATGTGGGTTTAAATAGAAAAAACAAAATCCAAAATTGCTCAAAGGAATGTGGAATTGCCCTTTCTCAAGGACCGTGGCCGTTTTTTTTTTTCGTTGCTTAAAAACTAATCTTTTCCGAGCCATTGCAATAATAATGACTTTACTAAAGAATAACAACAAAAACGAATTTGGATTGCTTAATAGATACATGCAGACATGTGTAGCTTTTGATTCTCATTAAGTGTATAATATGTTTTCACTGTCCCAGTTTACAGGCAACACAAGAAAAACACTCATAAAACCACTTTTGCCTGCGGCCTGACTCGAACCGTGGAACCGCGAGACACCGCACTAGCTTCCGGGATCAGCATGGCACCCGCGAATCTGAGCCACTTACAGTAACATTCTTTCTGGATTACCAGAGAGGTAACAACAACTTATAACGAGACTGGCATTATCTTTCCTCCTTCCTCAAATTTCCTGTTTCTTTCTTGCAATTTCAGATTTCGGAAACAAGGTTATCATGTCGTTATATTGAGGATATACATCAATTATATCATTACTGATCACTAGTAGGAGCAGCATTTTGTCAAATACGGAACCTCTCATTAGCATGTTATTCGTCAATGATGATTTTTTGTTTTCGTAAGAATAACTACTCACATTTTCAATTCTGGTTTGCTTGCTAATACCAGGAACGTTAGCTACAAAAACCGCACATTAGTTTGATTTAGGTCCTTGTTTATTTTTAAACAGCCATCATTGCACCAATTATTCAATCTCCCGCCGTTGCACTAGAAAAAAAATTGGTTAAGTTGAGTGGCACAAATAGTAATGGTTAAATTAAATTTATTTGAAAACTGGCTTTCAGTTCCTACTCTTGCATCATGCGTTGACACTTTCTCATTTCAGCCAACATTAATTTTATGATTCATTTCCACTGTTCCAATTGACCACGAATATATATAAACTTACTTATATGATATGTATTTTGCAACAAGTGAAAAGGAGATAAAGAATGAAAAAAAAAAAAGATAACAGCACCTGGGCTTGAACCAAGAACCAGCACTTTGACAGCCCAGCGCGTTACCACTAGGACACCTGGACTCACAGAATCCAGTGCCTCATAAATTATATGACCTAAAGAAAAAATATACATATAGATACAACAATCCGTGATTGAATAGTAATCTGTATACAGAATCGAACTGTTGCAAGAGAAGTAATCAGTTAAATGAAAATATTCTAGATGAGACTGGAACATAAATAATTTTTCAATTTCGCCTATGTGTGTGTCCAGCTATGAGACACTATTTCTGGTATAGGGAAATTGCTACAGCGCTGCGACTACTAGGCAGAACATCGTGGCAACATCGCAGAAAGTAAATATGGCAACTCTTACCAGGAAAAAGTCTTAAGTTTCCTACTTCCTTCGGCAAGGAAGAATACCTTTATAACACGTAAATAATGCACGTAATAATTTAACACGAGCAGCACATTTGGCAAAAGTTTTTGTTGGTTTCAGAATTATCCAACTTACAGCTGGCAATTGAAAATACGGTGGGAATCCATGTTAACTGCATGAGGGCAATACAAAAAGTAACGTCTCCCAAGCATTCATAGATAAAGAATCAAATTAATTTATTTACAGTTTTAGAGGTTGAACAAATATCTATTTTTCTACATCATTACCATTTCGGAACACACGTTGGTCGTTGCTGTAAATGACAATGGTTCGAATCCAAGTTCGGCCATGCATATTTGTGGTTTCCAAGGTTTCCCCAAATCACTAAATATGAATACCGGAATAGGTTCTTTACAAGGGCATGGCCGAAATCCTTGCCACTACTCCTATCCAGCCAATAATCACCTCTATGTCGACGAGGCGTAAAATCATAAGAATTTTTAAATTTATTGAGGAAGTCGCAGCTGGCTTGAAATCGATTAACAATACCTTCTCCCTATCCTCATTTTTTTGTTTATTGCTTTACGTTTCATCGACGTTGAAGTTATTACAGTAGGGAACGGCCATGGCCTTCTATAAGAATCGTCCCAGCATTTGCCTGGAGCCAGAACGTTACCGCTCACACGCCACGCTCGGTCTTCCGGTCTTTAGACATCATCAACCTTACTTTACCGTAGACTGTGTTTGTTTGAATCCTTGAGACCTAGGCGATTATGGAGTCGATTATGACGGGTGACAAAACTTGAGCGTTCCACTTTATACCGGAGACTAAAGAACAATCACGCGAACGGCGACATCCTCATTCGCCAAAAGCTTGTATTTATTTATGTTATTCCAAACAAAGAATAACGCAGGTAATTTCACGCCTTGTTAAGTAATGAGCATTTAGACCCAGTATTTAATAAATCCCAATGCTGTAAAGATCATGAAGTAATAGTGTCAACAACTAACAGCATTGTAGAAAACGGGAAAAACGGTCATTTAAGAACTCCCTGTCTTTAAGCCCGATTCTCAATTAACTTTAATTACTTACACCAGTTATAAAAGAATTTATTTTTGTCCTACGATAATAATCTGGTTGTAAATTTTTTAGTGACAATGGTCGTTTAATTTGTTGCGGTGCTAATACTTAGTTCTGCGCGATTAACTCTCATTTATTTATATAGTGCATAATCATTATCGTCCACCTACAAAGAGAGCAATAATTCCTCTTGTAAATTATTTCTTTCTGAAACGCGATGATCGTTCTACTGTGAAATAAATATATTGGAAACATGTGTGTAGTTTGAAAAGGGACAGATGATATGATTTCGGCGCGGCTTGAAACCCGTGTAGATTTTCGTCAGTTCTGCTGCCGCAAATCTTTCATGCTTACGTCGGCTATTAGTTACGAAACATTGGGTAGTTTCGCAGATGTTTATCTTATTTCCTGACGCAGTTAGGAAAGAATCATGGATACCTTATACTAATAAGCAATGTGCAGTGTCGGTACGCTTAAAAATAAAATACAAGTAAAGATAGATTTCTAAATTAAAAAAAAAAAATAAGAACTACTTGGATTTGAACTCGGAACCGCTCGCTCAGCAACCCAGAACGCTAACCATAGGACCACTGGAAGCTCGGTGCTATGTTCCTCGAATAGGCGTATACAACGCAGCGTAGGAAGACTGTTTCATTCAATCCATCTTGGAGAGAGACACTTCCGAAATAATTTCTTGTTTCTGTAGTTTCGTAGTAATAAAAATTCTACCTCATGGAACATGATTATCCCTTGGTTTGTGGACTGACCAGATATATGAGTGAAATATTATCCGAAGGAATTATCAAAATGAGTATAACAATCTTATCGTTATAGTTTTATGCTAATCAGCCGTAGTAATATACAGCATTGAGCCTGTTTCCTGCCTCACTTTAATGCAATCCCGTTAATTACAACTTTTTGTAAACGTTTCAAGATCTGAATTTTGGTAAAGTATTATAGAAATGTAATGGTGGGATGATGAACTGTTCAGCCAATAAGAATCGTCAGTGGGAGGAGCTTAATTCCTACCTGTTGGCCAATTGGTTCCTGCATTGACTTAAGGAAATGAAAAATCTGCAGTATAGATGGCTCTGAATAAAATATCCACCAATGAAATTGCGAGGAGGCGGAGCCAGTATTGCATTCCTGTTGCCTGGGATGACATTGATGCCAGATTGTGCAAAATAAGAGTGATAGAATATTTCAGCAGCGGCCACAAGTAATGTCAAAGACTGTACACCTAACACATACAAATATTTGATGAAGTTGAGATGTCATTTTTCCAAATCTATTTAAATTTGAGGGTTCAAATTTCATAGCTCCATAGAACTATTATAGCTAGATATAAAAATTGATTTTTAAAATAAAAATATTGTTTAACAATAGGATAATGTTCCATCCAAATTGACAGTGAAAAATATATTGTTGTAAAGGGTTTTAAAGATAAAAGGCATAGTATTTCAAATTTTTCAGAAATGTTCTCTTAATATTGTAAACTAATATCAAGGCAACAAGTTGAATCTATAATATAACATATTTAACTTTATATTTTTGATTAATAAACTTTTTTGTCAAGAAATTAAATTTTTTGCTTTTTTTTGCTTAAATATAAAGGCATATTTTTCATTTGGGAAAAGCTGCATAAACAATAATGGTTCAGACTGTAGTACTTAGTATGTAGAACATGTCCTGCAAATTTGAAAGAGATCTATTCATATGGAAAAAGGTTATCTTTAAAACCATTTGATGAATTGCTGTTTTGAGATATTTAAGGTTAAAGATTTGGATCACCTTCAAGTGCAGTAAGATTTAAATGGCTGTCAAGCGTTCAGGGCATTGCTTAATCACACATAATTCCCACACTGTTAAAGATAGTGAAATAATTTTTTCACTAAAATGAAGCCAAAACTATAAACTGTTTTTGTGAATAATTAAAAAAAAAATCATTTTTTTGAAACCTGATAAGTGTACCTACCCCCTTAGCCTCTGTTTACCACAAAACACATCTTGCACTGATGTTTAAATACTTTGAACTGCTTACTTCCCATTTGATGACTCCTCGTTTCAAAACAGTAGTAAATAAATTATTAGGAGACTTGGCTCATAAATTTCCTTTTTTTATATCATGGCTTTACACATCGTCAACATCATTAGAGGCGGGAAGGGATTTGGGGGGGGGGCAAGGAACAGGAAGGAATTCGGCCATGTCGTTTTGAAGGAAGCATCCCGGCATTTGCCTGTAATCACGGAAAACCCAAATCTGGATGCTCGGCCGGGGATTTGAACCCTTGTCCTTGTGAATGCGAGGCAAGGGTGTTACCTCTCACCCACCAAGCTTGTTCTTATGTTTCTGCTGTGCTTATAAACTCGTGACAAGGAAATGTCACGAGGTTTTTCTGTGTTTTGGTTATATTTTGATATTATGTTTTATAGGTGGAGTTATTTTCCTGTCCTACTGAGAAGAAAGAAGCAAATCCTAAATTAAAAATGCCTTCATTCTTAGCTCATGAAGCAAAAGGTTGTGATTATTTAATTTTGTGGCTGGATTGTGACAAAGAAGGTGAAAACATTTGCTTTGAAGTCATTAACGCTGTACAAAATTCAATGAAGAGGAGTATACAAAATCCTGATGTAAGTATTGTTTTGTTAACAATATAAAATAAATGATTCCTATAGTGATTGAACATGAATCAATAGTATATACATCAATGTTCGCTACTTCAGTTTCTGATTTTCAAAATGCCTTAATACTGGTTTTGTATGAATATGTATCCATTTTATAAAAACATTCTATAAAGATTAAATGAAAGCACGTCAGATATTTCTACACAAATTTAAACTAAAAATTGGTTGATGACAAACATTAATATAATGAAAACATCACTCATAATGATTTTTGTTTGTTTGTAATTTCAGTCTCTTAGTTTTTCTTTAGTTGGATATATTGACCGAAATAAGCTGTTTATCACAAGCAACAGCAGGACTGTGCAGAAACATATAAATGCATGGACCTAGAAAAGTTTGGAATTTTTCATACTTAATACTTTAACACCAGTATAACATGAAGTGAACAGTTTATAACATCTTATTGCTGAATGGTGTGTGACTGTGTAATATGATGGAGGTGGAGGGGATGCAAATGAGGGACTACAGCATGATAAAATGGAAAGATAATGTGGTTTAAAATGGAAGAGAATGGACCCGAGCAGTAAATCAGAATGTGCTTACAAAAATCTGTATTCTTTGACAAATATGTAATTAAAATGGAAACATAAACGTCAAATTAAATAGCAAACAGTGGATCCAGCAGGGACAGAGGGTAGGATTGAAAAGTATATTGCTCACCAAGATGTTCCTGCTTTATTGTTCACATATGATACCTGACATGTAATATAACAAGCAGGATTAAACAAATTTTCTCGGTGTCGGCATAAAAGTTATACGGAGGAAATTGTATTTATTATTCTTTTACCTTTTAAATGAGTTTAGTCACTTTCCAAATCCTTATCTCTCGTTAAATCTAATGCTCAACTATTCCATTATGTTTCTGTCCAAGTCTCAAATGTGAATAACGTAGAAAAATATATTTAAAAAATCTTCTAGATCCAAAAAGTATCTCACACTGTTTCATTATTCATTGAATTAATCCAAAACAGATTAGGAACATTTCCCCTTAAACTATCTGACTTCGTCACTCCTTGGACCAAAATTGTCAGTCGTCTCGATCGTTATGAATAGAAGCGTCTTCTTTTCTATTACATAATCTCTTGCACATGTTTTAGTGTAGCAAAAGTTTAAGTTAAAGAATTACTAAATTGTTCCATGTTATATTTCTGCACCATACTGCCTGCCTTCACTTGTGATTAGTGATAGTTTCCCTCTCTTCCATATTTCTAGGTATTTAAAAAATTCTTCACAGCATACTGTTTTGGCTTGTAATCACTTGTGCAAGATTCTGTTAGAAATTCCCTTGTATGTAGTTTAAAGTGACTTAAACACAATAAGCCTAGAACCTGGGAATTGAAATGGATTTGAAGGAACAGTATTCTGATGAAGAACATCTTCTGCTGGTGCTTATAAATTCCAGAGATCTAACACAGTGCAACAGTTTCTGTATAAGTAATTAAGATGCTTGTACGTCGAATGCAAGTCTTGCGCAAGATCAGTCACCTACCTCTGTTAACTTGAAAAAGGGGTTTTCACCTGAAATATTGTATTTTCTTTGTTTGTGTGTTGTTTTGTGTTGCTGCTGCCCAACTCCCTTCAACTTTGGTGAGTGTTGGGTGTATTTTCCCTTTCTTTTCCTTGTAAGATGGTTGTACGGTATATATAAGGGGCAGTCAAATGAAAACGAGACAGCTGGAAAAAAGTAAGTACAGTGTTTATTATTTCAAAAGTAATTGCCATAACTGTTAATACATTTATCCCACTGTGAGACAAGATGGTCAATGCCTTCATCGAAAAATGTTTGCTGTTGCCTGTGGAACCATACTTGTTCCCAGGTATGCATGTCTTCATCTAAAGCAAATCAGTGGCCACAAATGTCTTTCATCAGGGCTCCAAAAATATGGAAATTGCATGGGGAGAGATTGGGACTGTATGGAGTTTTTATAAGGGCTTTCCAGTGAAACTTTTGCAGTGTAGTCAAAACAATCTTGGCAACACATTATCCTGCAACAGAGCGATGCTGTCCATCATCATTCCTGGGTTTTTGGCCTTGATGGCATGCTTCAAGTTTTCCAAAATTGAAGTTATTAGTTCACTTGAATTCTCTTAGAGTTAAGTTCTGTTTATTGTATCTTTCTTTCACAAATGGAATGCACATTTGTTATCATTTCAGGTAGTTTGGAGAGCACATTTTTCAGCTATTACAGAGAAGGATATTAAAGCAGCCATGGCAAATCTTGTAAAACCAAATGAAAATGAAGCTAAAAGTGTTGATGCCAGACAAGAACTGGATCTTAGAATAGGATGTTCATTTACAAGATTTCAAACTAAGTTTTTTCAGGTATGTAGTTGTGAATTGCCTTAGCCATTTTCTTTAGTTCGGCATTAATTTGTTTTTTTAAATGTTTTAAATTGAATTTGTGTTCAAAAATACTACTTGTTCTATCCTCATTTACTTTTATTAATAGCTGATTCAGCACTTTTTTGTTTCCCAGTGACTCCAGTAGGATAGGTTGTTCCAGAGTGAAATAGAAAGATATGAGCGGAGAAATGTATCTGCTAAAACGATTCACTTGATTAAAGATTGAAGAATTTGTGTCCATAGCTATTTTATCTCATGACTTGTGCTTTGGAGGTGTGGGAGGATGCTCCATAACTCTTGTTGTTCTCAGCAGTTGGTATATACATTGAAGTAAAATTCTGATACCCGTGAAAGCAGTAACAACAATGAAGGTTCCCTAAATGTTCCATCTTTATTTTAATAGTTTTGCAATATAGCATACTAAAATCTGGGATTGGCATAATTTTTGAATCTGTTGGAAAAAAATAATTAATGGTGAAACAGCCCGATAAATTTGGTAATGGCAACTGAAAATTTCATTGTTTTATTTGGATAAAAAGCAATTGATTTTGATGAAACAAATTGCAAACTGTCGCTCACAAGAAATGTTGATGTCGAGGTCATAAGAGACAGAATGGGATTGGGACAAGGAACAGGAAAGATTTCAGCCATGGCCTTTTGAAGGAAGCATCCCAGCATTCACCTGGATCGATTTGGGGAAACCATGGAAAACGCAAATCTGGATACCCGGAAGGGGATTCGAACTCGTGTCCTCCCAAATGTGAGGCCAGAGCGTTAACTGCTCACCCACGATGCTCAGTCCACAAGGAAAGATAAAATATTTACTTTTATTTTCATGGCGTAAACCACAGCCAACTTTAAAAAAATTCTATGATGAAAAGTGCAAATACTAACAGAAAAATGTGAAAAAAAGGATAAATATGTGTTACCCATCAATCCAAACTAAAAGCTGAAAGTTTTTTTCCATTTTTTCCAAAAAAGTCAGCATTCAAAGGTAATTATTCTAAAATTTATTCATCACACTAATACCGTGAATAATCCTGCACCATTGATTTAACTGTTTTTTATAATACGTTACATATTTAAATCTGTAGTGGACAAATTACCATACTGACTTCAAGGCATTTTTCACAATCTGAAAGCTTATGCTCTAGCTTAAAATTCATTGTATGTCTTCTGATTCCATGTTGCCAGATGTCGGAATAATAAAAGAAAATGAGTGTTCGACTTAACATTTTTCAGCCCCATATTTCAATTATTTCGTAAGTTCACAAGGAGGGTTTTTCAGTATGAAAATAGTCTAACAAATTGAGGATCTCTCACAAATGCCTTGTCCTGGTGATGTCTTCCTTTGTGAGAAATTGTAAATAAGAAATTGCTCTTTCTTATTTCAGTAGAAAACCCGTTAAACAATTGAAGCTGTATAGTGATGTGTGTTGTGTCATGCAGTCTTTCTGTGGGGGTCATAGGTTCAGTCCAAACAAGGAACAATTTTTGGGTAATATCAAGATGGGGATACCGCTGCGGCCTCACATAGTAAACACACAGATCACGTGGTATAAATAACGCCATTGTGATGTATTCAGTCTGCATGTGCCAACACAGTAACAGCTATAGATATGATCTGAAAATTGGATATCTGCAATATCGTGAGTTATGATTACGTTTCACTTTGGTCCAGGCTGCATTACGACCGAAATGCATATTTATAAAATATGATTTCGTCAATCATCATTTGAGTTTACGTTGTAATGCAGCCTGAACCATACATCACAATTCATAATATATACCACATGATCTGTATGTTGACTACGCGAGGCTGCAGCGGTATCCCCATCTTGATATTACCCCAATTTTTATTCTTTCTTGCTTTCTTTCTTTCACTGCTATTTGCAGAGACCTTTTTTGTCACCTGAATATTAATTTATTTTTCAAACCACAAACATATAATGGAATTATACAAGGATGGATCAAATATAGATGGGAGTTATTTTCTTTTAAATTTATTTGCCTTAGCAAATGAACCAAGTACACATTATTTCTTAACTTACTCTTTTGCTTTAGAAATACATTTTTCCCAGCATATCGGAACCTTTCTGATGCCATTATTGTACAATAAAGGGGGGGTTGTCAGTAGTCAACTCTGCACGAAGCTCTCCACCGCAGTGTCGTCTTCAAATTGTCGGCCTCCCCGTGCTTCTTTCAGTGGTCCAAAGAGATGAAAATCACAGGGCTATTGGTCAGCACTGTAAGAAGGATGATCAAGTGATGTCCAGTTCATTTTCTCCAATTTTGCTTAATTGAGAGTTGCAGTGTGGGGCCGAGCGTTATCTTGGAGAAGAATCACATCTCTTATTGCCTGGTCACGTCTTTACTGGTGATAAGGAAGTTTAACTTAATGAAAAAGATTGCAGTAGTATGCTGTATTGATGGTGTGACATCCATACAAAAAATCAGTGTGCAAAGTAAAGTCACGAATTGTGCGTATATTCTCCTCACCTGTGGACGACGATCATGGCTCTCATTTTTGACCTCTTCATGGCCTTTCACCAATTCCTTATGCCAGGAAAACAGACACGTCCTTGACAGTGTATGATCTACAAACTGTGCCTTTATTCTCCACAGTAATTTTTTTTTTTTTTTTTTAATATTTACATGTTGCGCATTTCAGGGGTGCACATCTTGCTTTGACGTTGTTGTCTGCACTACTGACTGCAGGCCAACAATCGTACTGTTGGTTTTTTTAAAAAAAATTTGGTGGGAATTGAGAGGGAATTTTGAAATGACATGATGGTTTATTCCTCAAAATGAGTAATAGTTAACATTAAAATCTAGTTTCCCATTTCCCAAAATTATTGAAATCTGATGGGATAGAATGGCATCTGTGGTGTAAGTTAAATAAGTCAATTTGTGAATTTCTTATCCTTAAATTTTGATGTTTATAAGAAACACAGTATATGCATGCCTTTTATTTGACCATTGAGCAACACATTTTTTTCCAGATTTTTCTGTCTACTGACAGTGTTAAAAAAGGGGGATGGGTACTCACCCTTGGGAAATTGTTTAAGTAGCTTTATGATTTAATGTGAAGGTATATGTATAACAGAAGACCCATTTATGAAGGACCAAGATATGGTATTACTTTATCAAAAGCTGCATATATCTTCTTGCCTTTCAAAACTTGTATTTTTATAATGTTATCACCTTGTACGAGGGGGGATCAAATATAAACGGGATTGTTGTTCCTGAACATCAACAATTGGCAGAAGTGGCCCGCGCTTCTGCTGTGCTTAGGTGGGACCATTAGGAGTGGGGAGAGCGCGCTGTTAGATATTTACCACCGTTTAGTCAGTAATGCTCACGATGTTGGAGCAACAGGTGCATCCCTCAACTGCGCAACGCATTATTATAAAATTTCTTGCTCTTGAAGGAGTTACAGCGACGGAAATTTGCCAGAGATTAACTGCACAGTTCGGTGATCAAACACTGTCAAGGACGCATGTGTTTTTTGGCATAAAAAGTTCAAGGAAGGAAGAGAATGTTTGGGAAATCAGCAACACGATCGCCGTCACGGGACCAGCGTTACAGACGAAAACATTCGTGTGGTTAAAGACATTATTGACGTCGATCGACGGGCGAGAGTGTCAGAAATTGCAGAATAAGTCAGAATCAGTTATGGGAGCTGTCAAGCAATCATCACAAAACACTTACAGAACCGTAAAGTGTGTTCCAGATGAGTCCCTCACCTTTTGACCAAAAATCTGAAGTTGAGACGTTTGGAAGTCTATCAGAGGCTTACAGCAAGGTTTGCGGAAGAAGGTGATGCATTTTTGAGTCAGATCGTCACCTGCGATAAAACATGGGTTCATCACTACACTCCTGAACCCAAAGAAGACAGTAAGGAGTGGCGGAGGAAAGAGGAGGCAGCACCAGTGAAAGCTAAGACTCGACTGTCATCTGGTAAGGTTCTTTCAACGTTTTTTTTTCAATCGGCGAGGCATTTTGCTGATTGATTTTTTGCATGAGCAATGCACAATCAATGCTGCTTACTACTGCGAGTTGTTGAACAAGGCAAGAGTTGCATATCGCTGCAAAAGAAGAGACTAACCGATTCGACAGGTCATTCTCCTCCACGACAACGCGCGACCCCATACTGCATCTCTAACTGTCACTAAACTACAGGAAATGCACTGGACTACACTTGATCACCTCCTTACAGTCCGGACTTATCGCCCTGCAATTTCCATTTCTTCGGACCTCTTAAAGAAGTTCTAGGAGGGCAACGATTCGAAGATGACGAGAGTGTGGAAGACTTTGTGCACAACTGGCTAGTGACACGGCCCTCTTCTTTTTATGATGAGGGCATCAAAAAGCTGCCCATACACTGGGAAAAATGTATTTCCAAAGCAGGAAACTATGTGGAAAAATAAATTGTAATTACCTTGTTTTTTTTTCAATAAATGAATTTAAATAAAAAATAAAATCCCGTTTATTTTTGATCCCCCCTCGTATAAAGTTATTTTCCTTTTATTGTGATCACAGTAAAGAACTGACAAACATCACTGTGAATAAACAAAGACTTCTAAAAGTTTGGTGGAGCCAGTTGTGGACATTCACATATATGCACCTCGAATGTGTCAGTAAATAAAAAATATTTAAACTTGGCCTCGAAATTTGTTTTCTTCATGTCTATCTGAGGTGTATGATTATTGCTGAGCTTACATTAGTTTTGGAAAACCCTTTCATTTGTGCTTTTTAAATTTCAAAAGTTTTAAGGTAACCTTTATCTTTTCTGATGATTATGTTTATCCTTTTTAGGGAAAGTATGGAGATTTGGATGCGTCAACTATATCTTATGGACCATGTCAAACGCCTACACTTGGATTTTGTGTTCAGAGACATGATGAAATCCAGACTTTCAAACCAGAACCGTATTGGGTGCTTGTGGTAAGGTATTGCTTTCATATGAATAGTCATAAATGTAAAAAATTCTTGTTTATAACACAGAAGAGTGAATAAATATCTGTACCCACTCTGATTTTACCTCATGCTTTTCTCTGTATTTTGAATGTTTATCTCACTTTATAGTGCCTCTATTTCCTAACAATATATATATATATATATATATATATATATATATATATATATATATATAAAGGATAGGGAAATGAAGCCCAATTCTTACCATAAATGACAGTGGCTGGAAAGGACAACTAAAAAAATACAAACACATGTAACGCAATATTTCAGTATTAAGCAGGCGATGATGTGATCACATCTGATCCTTCCAAGTGTCTCTTCTACTTGCTAGAGTAAGGTTCAACACCGAATTATTGCATTACATGTGTTTGGTTTTTGTGTGTGTTTGTTGTTCCCTGCTGCTGACAGGTATGGTAAATGTTGGGTTTGGTATCTCTAGTTTCATTGACTCAAAGCATTTTGCTGCTCATATTAAATATATATTATTGGAATACAGTTGGTGCTAAACATACAGTAGGTCAGATAGAGAAAGTAAACCCTTCACTATCCAAAGATGAAGGGAGGAGGGGCATGATGAAAACAAAAACATGAACATGCTTCACAGTATTTCGGTGTAAACTTTAATCACTATTACAAGAGTAAATATGGAAATGCGATCGGATGTGTACACACTGAGACTTGTCGTTATATATTGTTAGGAAACGGAGGTGCTATAATATATGTATATTGTAGCAACAATATATATAGTAACAGTGAAATAGTAGGCACTAAGTAGTGAAAAATGAATTACAAATTTATTCAACTTTTCTATATAATAACCACCACTTATCACAGTTGGAGGCAGAATGACATCGAAACATAGACAGACATGTACACATATTGAGCATTGAAATTTTTGGGTTTATGGTCCTTCATCAACAAGGTACACTACTATTTGAGAAAATGGCAGTATACAGAAGGAATGATGTGAATCACTCCAAAATCAGAGCTAAAATAAGTGATTAAGTTTACAGAGAGGCCCAACAGCACCTTTTGTATGGCCACACAAGTAAATTATACACCATGATCGAGCAGTACAGAGCTGAAGTGGAATCATGTAAGAAAGGGCCACTATGCCTCGTTGACGTCAGAGGGTGCAATATCAGCATGTGGGTAAGTTCGAATGATTCCTCTCCCAGAAATGGTTTTGTCAGACCATGATGTTATGGCACATGCAGGGCTTACTACTATGGCAGTGATACATGTGTGTGACCGGTGAATAGAAGGGTCATACAGAGTTACAAGCGTGTAATGAACCACACTAGGTGACCACAGCTTGGGTGTACTGCCACCTTGTCCATATGGCAGTAATTAATGAAACCACTTCGTCCACTGTATCGGTTTGATCCTGGAGCACTGTAAACAGGTGTTGACATGTCTGCGTTGATAGTTTGATGCCATCTACTGAGGGCTGCAGTGATGGCATTGCCATTATGTCGGCTTCCATTGACCAGAAACAACAAAAGCCTCCGACTGCAATGGGCATGTGATTGTAATCACTGGTGTTATGAATGATGAAATGAAGTCCTGCTTCAATCTGTCTTACAGTGATGGCCATGTACATTTTAGATGCTACTGTTGTGAACACAATTAGGTGAACTAGATTGTTGAGTAGCATTGTGGATAAACGCCAAGTGTGTTGGCTTGGGGCAACATTGGCTATAACATGTGATCTAACCTCTTGTGTATTGAGGGCAATTTGAACAGCAACTGCTAGATGAGGGAGGTTTTAGAGCCCGAGGCACGGTCCAAATATTTGCTTGAAAGATTTATACACTTTTGCATTCGTTTGAACAAATTACTGAGCGTGGGGGGTGAGTGGTTAACGCTCTGGCCTCGCATTCGGGAGGACGCTGGTTCGAATCCCCACCCGGGCATCCAGATTGGGGTTTTCCATGGTCTCCCCAAATCACTCCAGGCAAATGCCGGGATGCTTCCTTCAAAAAGGCCAAGGTTGAATTCCTTCCTGTTCCTTGTCCCCGGTCCAATCCCGCCTCTAATGACCTTAGCCGTCGACGAGGCGCAAAGCAATAAGTACAAAAGAAAAAGAAAATTGAACCAATTATGGGAACCTATTTTTCGCTCTGATTTTGGGAAGCTTAAACATGGTTTGTGAATGATTCACAGGTTCTTGAGGTGCTGAGAATCATTGGTCATGCATTTTTGTTTGACATTCAGAAATAAAAAGAAGTTGTTGAGCAATAAATCAGGTGAATATGGACAATGAGACATTAATTCTATGTTTTTCTCTGTCAAATAATGAATTGTTTGATGTGGTGTGTGTGTGTTGGCATTTTTTTTGGCATTTTTATGATGTGACATTTTCTGTTGTTCTTTCTGTTTACATCGGTGACTTCTGGAAAATAAATTGTTGTATACTATCCAGCATTAACTGTTCATTGATCCTCTAAAGTAATGGTTCCCAATTTGTGGTACGCATACCCCGTGGGTACGTGAGATTGCTTCAAGGGGCAGTGGCGTAGCTAGGTCAACAAAGGCCCCGGTACAAAAAATTTATTTTGGGCCCTCAGGCCAGACGGGCGACGTTTTTTTTTGCTTTGTGTGCTGGTAGGGGCCCCCTGAACTGAGGATGGGGGCCCTTGAATTGTTCTTTTGGGGCCCCCCTGAGCAGCGAGGGCCCTTAGTGAGGGGCCCCTTAAACGACGGTAGAGCCAAAAAAAAGGTCGCCAGTTTGCCGTGAAGGCTCGTGGGCCCTCTAAACTGCGCTTGAGGGCCCCTAGAGGTGCGCTTACGGGCCCCTTGAGGTATGCTTAGGGGCCCCCTGAGCATGAGGGCCCCGGTGCACTGCACCGCCTAGCCCCATAGTAGCTACGCCCCTGTCAAGGGGTGCGCATGGCAATCTCTTGGCTAAGATAACTGAATAAAAAATTTAAAACTTTGCTATCACAAAAATATATTTTAGGAGAACAAACTGTGTGTGTGTGATTTAATGTAATGCTGTGATTGTTCGAAGCACTCAACTGGGATGAGTGCAGTGGCACAGGCGTTAAGGGTACTTGAAGTTTAGCTCTTTCTTGAAGTGGTAATTGGGGAAAACTAATTGGGAACCACTGCTCTAAAGCAATGGTCACTACACAATCAAAGAAATGTATATGGAATTTTCATTACCTTGGTCGAATTTTATGAGTGTTTTCTTACACCAATTAACTGAGCCTTTTTTTAATGCTTTGGTCAAATTATGCAAGATCCATTGGGAACAGACCTTTTTCATAGCTAAATCTTCATGCAAAATTGAATGTACCGAAATATTTAATATGCCATGCTCCACAATCATTTTTCCCATAGCATCAATGTTTTTTCAAAACATCAACCAATTTGGTTGACCTTCGGGAAATTCATCGCTCATAGCAGCATGACCATAACAAAATCCTATAAACCAATTGTAAACAGTCTTTTTTGAAGGTGAATTATTATAAAAAGTTGAATGAAGTGATTTGCGGTGTTTTTTTTTTACTTATGGCTTTTCGCTTTGTCGATATTAAAGGCGGAATGGGACTGGGACAAGGAACGGGAAGGAATTCAACCATGGCCTTTTGAAGGAAACATCTCAGCATTCACCTTGAGTGATTTGATGAAACAATGGAAAACCCAAATCTGGATCCCGAATGGGGATTTGAACCACCGTCGTCCCAAATGTGAGGCCAAGCGTTAACCGCTCACCCATTATGCTCGGTTTTGAGGTGCTGTAGTTGAGTTAGACGTTTACGGAATTCTTTAAAAAAGGTGTTATCTAACAAAAACCTCCACATGTAATTTCCATTTTTTTTTCACAAGATTTTTAAAATTACAACATAAGAAAGTTACATCTCAATAGTTTCATCTAGTGGTGATTGGTCATTTATAAAAGCTTAAAATGTGTCCTTCATACAGGGCTGTTAATGATAATTGTCGGATGGTGGTTAAATCATTTAAGGTGAGAAAGTATTTCGCCCAAAACGGCCCATGTTACTTTCGTTCTTCTTAAAATTTGTGAATTACTTTTACTTTAAAGAATAATGTTTCAAAGATCCACATTAATATATTTCATCAGCCTTTTTTATTACTTTATTAAGATGCAATGTCATTGAGTTAATAATGTTTGATTTTAATGCATGCAAATATTTAGCCAATCTATGAATCTTGCACAAATAATTTGATATTTTGTTTCAGGTGGTTGTAAAATCTGAGGATGGAAGAGAGTTCACCCTTGACTGGGAGCGGGTGCGATGCTTTGAGAGAGAAATCGCTAACATATTCCTTTCACAAGTGAAGGAGTTCAAGGAAGCCCTGTTAGTTTACTTCTTCAAGTAACATGAAGTAGGCGATTGTATGTAGTGAACAATTTTTGTTTGATTTTATGTTTTTTGTTCTATCATTTCAGTACAATACTCGAAAATTAATGAAGATTTTAGTTGCTTTTAATTTGAAAACTGAAAGTTCTCAAGGCTTCCCATTGAGGGAGCACATCTTGTTGATGTGGTATTTCAAACTTATCCTCCAATTTTGCCTTCTAGAAAACACATCTATTTCCTGGGAAACCTGAGAGCTCTTATTAAGTTGGGCAGTAACTCTTCTGAGTGGGCATTATTGGGAAGATATTTTTTTCCCCCAAAATTAATCCTCCACTTATACATTTTGGCAGAACTGATTTTTTTTTTGTTCTCAGAGAGAAAATAGACATTTATTATTTACACTCCAAGGAGCTTTAGCATTATTATGTGGTCAGAAACTTATTTCCGCAGTAATTTGACATGGACTAGAGAGCAGATACAGCAGTTTACATGTTAAATAAGTCGCTACCAAATGATATGAGAAAGCTAACATCTTTCTGTTATGTGAGAGGACAATTATGTTTTAATAAAAATAAGAAAAACAGAATTTAATAATTAAGTATCCATATTTCTTTCCTCCAATTTTGTCTGTAAAGTGGGAATTTTATTGATACCTGTTACTAGTACTTTGGTACTTTTATGTAGCAGAGTCTCTGCTACTTAACAAATTTGTCATGAATATGTAACTTCAAGGTGCCACTAATTGCGAAAAACAATATCACAACTCATTATTTCCAAGATGAGCTATCATTTCTAACTGCCTCTCATGTATTAACCGTTGTGTAGGTGGAAGGAAGATTCAAACAGTTCCTTATTTTTGTGGAAGTTGACAAAAATGTAATAATAATTTATAATTATTTGGTTAAAGATGCACAAAGGCTTCTAAATAATGCAAACAAATTCCTACAGAGTTACTCGGTATGCCATTGCATTCTTCTACATTTTCCAGAAGAAAAGTTGCAGAAACTTGCTTATTGTTTGATTCTTTTAATATTTCACACTTTTACATCTAAGACTGGCTTTTAATTTAAGAGATGACTTAAAAACTCGATAGGTTTATATTTTTTATTTGCTAACAGGGTCACGAGTGTCACAAAGAAAGAGAAGACGAAATCTAGACCACAAGCACTGAATACAGTGGAGCTTATGAGAGTAGCTAGCTCTGGACTTGGTTTAGGACCTCATCATGCAATGCAAATTGCAGAGAAACTTTACACTCAAGGATACATTAGCTATCCTCGAACAGAGACAACACAGTATCCAGAAAATTTCGATCTTGTGTGAGTATTTTCCTCAAATTGTGAGATACTGTTTTAATGCGGAAATAAGCAAATAATTTAATATTTAGATCCAGTCAGAAACTTTTTCAGTAGGATTTTTTTTATGTCAGTGTTCTGATCTCTGCATTAGTCATTTCCTCACGGTGTGAATAATAGTGTTAATACTATGACTAAAACAGGATAAAACTAGTAATTAAATTCTACATCTTCTCCAGAAGTTCTAAATCCAACTAACTGTTCAAATATTGCTATTAATTTTGTTTATTTTTGCTAATAACTTGGCCCTTCAGGAAGCAATTGGTTCCTAGTTTTGTAAGATGTCATAAACTTGCTCTGTTTTGTTGCTTTTTACTGGAATTATCTGTTTAAATATGTCTGAAACATAAATAACTTAATTGATACGTGTATTGTAACTAGTTGCTATTATTTTTTTTCTTTTCAATTAACAGAAGTGTTCTGAAACAACAGCAGCAGAGTGCAGTATGGGGTACAGAGGTTCGGGAAATACTTGCTGCCGGAATAAATAAACCTCGTAAAGGTCACGATGCTGGAGACCATCCTCCTATAACACCTATGAAACCTGCCAGCAAAAACGAATTGGATGCTGATTCTTGGAGGCTTTATGATTACATTACTCGACACTTCATAGCTACAGTGAGTTTGAATAAAGCAGCAATTTAAAATGCTTATCTTTTAAATTTTTATTCCTTGCATTCGGCACCATACATCCAGAACGATTTGTGACAGTGTATCTACTGGTTAAGCAGAAAAATAATAAGTTACATAAAATTTTATCAGGAATGGATTTAACCCTTTCGCTGCAGAAGTTATATTAACATACTCAACCATAGAGTTTAAAATTTTATTAATTAACTTACCTGCAGTATCATAATCACTACACCATTTTTTGGTGAAAAACATTAATATAAGTAAAAATCTTAATGATATCTTGTGCACCCTACATGCAAATTTCTCCCTTAGTGCTGATGATGTCTATCGACATCATTCTTTATATAAACAAGAAAAGAGCAGGTTCATTAAAATTAGAAGTTTTTTAATTACAGAAATTCTATATACAGAGATGCACCCTAAAATCACACTAAAGTTAAAGTAAAATAAAATATATTCCTTTGATATGAACATTGTACACCTTCATCACTGTCATACAAAATCTACTACAGACCAGTGCTATAGACTGATTTTGACATGGTAGTCTGTTTGATTTTTTACTTGCAGTTTTACTACTTAGGATCATATCTTCTTCTTCTCCTGAAGTTTCTTTTCTTCCAGGACTCCTTACATGCACTGTGCTGCTGCTTCTGTTCATCTGTCCCCAAGTTCTTGCAGTTTTTGCCATTCTTTCAACTTGAGATCCTTCTATATTACTGATCACATTTTGAAAACGTATTCCTATCTAAAATCTGTGCCTCCGGGATGTTGGACCTTCCAGATGTTTACAAACTTCCTTAATCCATTCTGTAGTTGTCTTCTTACTCCATAGACAGCCAAATATCGTTTTTGTTAGTCTGGTTTTATCTATCTGTAAAAAGTGCCCGAGAAATCTCAACCTAATTTTGTTCATAGCCCCTGAGATTTTATCCACATTCTTGGGGATTTCATTGTTCTTTTGGAGTTTCCATCCTGTGTCTGTCTGGATTGAGCCCATGATTTTCTGGAGAATTCTTCTAAGACCACCAGCTTTTCTAGCTTGTAAATTTATGAAGAAGCTATCACAGGCATATGGGCATTCTTTTTAACTGCGGTTTTTAGGGCCTTATTTTGGCATTGCAAGAGATGAACTTCTTGTTATAGATATTTTTCACTATTCCATAAGCTCTTTCCATTTTTGAGATCAGATAACCCACAGCTTTTCCTAGATCATTCTTTTATACAGTATCACTAAAATATTTTAATTTCTTTACCCTTTCAATCCTTCCATTCACTGTGTCAAGGAATTATTATTTCTGTATTTGTCATTTATTGTGAATTTTGTCTTCTCTTGCAAGATCCTAAGGTTTGGTTTTCCAGTTATTCTTTCTAGGAGGTTGATTCTCTATGTTTTATGACAAAATAGCCATCTGAAAGGTCTAAGCAATTGACTTTAATTCCTCCCAATTTTTTTCCTAAATATATTTGCCTTATTCCTTGATTTTAAAGTTCTGAATTCCAAATAAGCTGTATTCGTGCTTTGTCATGAATTTTGTTTTCTATTTTGAGTTTCTAGGCACTGTTCCACCAGCTATCCTTTCCAGGAGGGTGGTTCTCCATGTTACCTGACAGAATTGCAAAGTCATCTGCAAAGGCTTAACAATTGACTTTAATTCCTCCCAATTTTTTTCCTAAACAGATTGGGCTCATTTCTTAATTTTCGAGTTCTGAATTCCAAATTCTCATTATTTTTTCATAAAACACAATTGAATAAAACTGTTCATAAGTTGTTGCCTATCATGAATTCAAATACTGAGCATGGTCAGTGAATGTTTAATGTTCTGGCCTCACATCGAGAGGACGGGTTCAAATCCCTGTTTGTGCATCCAGATTTGGGTTTTCCACTGTCTCCACAAATCACTCCAGGCAAATGCCAGGATTCTTCCTTCAAAAGCATTCCTTGTCCCCACTCCCATCCCACCTCTAATGACCTCGGCGTCGACAAGGCATAATTTCAAATTATTATGATTGTGTTTCCATAAACTTCATCTTAAAGGTTACACCTGTTTTAGGGTCTTCCTGATTGTTTTCCACCTTGTTTTGATCCCAAAATCTCTGATGATCACATTTATGATCTCTCCGTCCACTGAGTCATAAACCTTTTTGAAGTCTATGAAAGAAACTACATATTTTTCCCACTCGGCATTCTGTGGTGTATTTCTAATTTTGAATTGAGTATCATCACATGTGCAACCTTTCCAGAACCCATCTTCCTATTATCCAAGTTGTTTATCTAGGATACCTTCAATTCTATTCAGAAATATTGTTCAGAGAAATTCGTTAGGTGGCTGGAAGGAATTCACCTCTATAGTTGTTAATGTCTAGTTTGTCCCATTTCTTGTGGAATGGTTATATCAGTTCCATTTTCCAATTGTCTGGTAGTTCTTCAGTTTCCCATATTTGCTGGAAGATCCTGTGCAGGTCATGCAGGATTTCTGGTTCTGCCCATTTCAATATCTCCACTGATACTGAGTCTTCTCCAGTGGCCTTGTTGTCTTTCAGACTCCTTAGAGCTGTTTTGATTTCTTCTTTTATTGGTGGTATGTCATTTCTGGGTTTCTGACTTGGTGCCATAAGTTTCAATTTTGGTGGTTGAGGGCAAACAGTTGAGGAGATCCTCTTAATATCTGGCTATTATCTTACAGTTTTCTTGATATCTTATTTGTTTCTTAGGGATTGGTAACATTTGAGTTTGTATCCGAGGAAGAAATCTCAGGCATTGTTTTTGGTAAAGCTTTCATGGATTATTTATTATCACTATTTGTTATTAATTTTATGTGTGTAATTTCTTCATTTCTTTTGGTCCCTTTAATTTTTCCTTGCTTCATCTTCCATGCTTGACTGTCCAGCTGCAGAAGTTGCAGGCATTTAGGACTTCTCATCATTTCTAACTGGTGTTACCATTTTCCTTTAATTACTTATTTGATTAACATATTTTGACCTTTTTGGCTGATGAATTTACATCAAATTTTTTTATCTTTTAGCCACTGAGAAAGGTGATGATCCTCTCTATACTCACCAAGATTTTCTTATCAATAAATTTGTATTCTATCAGTTTGGTCAGTTTTATTATTTGATGCAGTTGCAGTGAAAATATATAATATTCATCTCATAGATTGATATAGAAATAAAAATATATATTCTGGGCCCATGAAATTCTCTGCACTCAGTTTAAATTATTCTAATAAATCTTGTAGTATGCACTTATTATTTTAAAAAATTAATTAAAACTTTTCTAGGTATCTCGTGACTGCAAGTATTTAAGTACCACAGCTACCTTTTCAATTGGGTCAGAAGTTTTTAGCTGTACTGGCAAAGAATTGTTGGATCCTGGTTATACTACTGTTATGCATTGGCAAGCCTTAGGAAAAGATGAGATAATACCAGAATTTACTGTTGGTGAAGAGGCAACTATTCATGATGTAAGATTTTTCTGGTATAACTGTTTCAATTTTGACATGTACTGCACTGATGTTGATAATTGCTTGACATTTATTTTGCAGGCTAAAATTGTTGAGCGCCAGACCTGTCCTCCTGATTATTTGACAGAAGCAGAAGTGATAACACTTATGGAGAAACACGGAATTGGCACTGATGCTTCCATACCTGTGCATATCAACAACATTTGCCAGCGTAATTATGTGTCCCTGGGAACTGGCCGAAAACTGATTCCAACACCACTGGGAATTGTACTTGTTCATGGATATCAAAAGGTGTGGTTTTGGATTGTTTCATCTTGATTCTGTTCTGTATAGATCTTCTTTACGACTGAACTGGGTACAACTTGCTTTTATTCTCATGAAGTTCACTGGGACTTTGGTTTGAAAATGATTTGTAGATAAACTTTTGAAAACAATAAAATGGAATGGTGGGTAAAAATTGCCCTTCACATTAATATTAATTATTATTATTATTATTATTGACTGTGGTGGAACTTATGCCCTGGTGACAATAACCACACAAATCTGTTTATAATGTATACACTTTTTTATTTTTTATTTCTTCACTGCCCAAGATATATTTTTTTTTCATGACTTCATTTTGGAATTTAATTTATTGCCTTATTCCTTAACCTAAAAAGGAACATATCCCCATTCTATAATGTCTGAATTCAAAATATAATTTATAATTCTTGTCCTTTGTTTCATTCCATATACTAGTAATAATTCTTCACATGATATGTATATTGTCAATGTATGTCCACTTAGCATTTCACTTTACGAATGCATTCTATGTTTATTTAAACAGACAAATCTAGTTGCCCTCCTCTTCAACCTCCCAGGTGATACCTAACTTATGTTAATACTTGAAAGGTAAAGCTTAGATTAATCCAATGGATAAACTGTTTTTAATTGAGAATTGATTCTGCTGTCCGTAAAGATTATTTCTGTCCCACTGAAGTTAAAGTTTTGATGTGATATAGCACTGCTTGTGATAATGTTTGTGACACTGTTCTTTGATTGGTATGAAGGAACCTTTAGAACTGTTAGTAACTTTTTATTTTATTTTTCCCCCTGCTTTTATGGGAATGAAGTTTGTAATTCTTCCAAAAATATTGAATAAAATTTATACATTTCTTAGCATGGTGGAGTATGAAAATTAATGATGTGATTAGTAATTGTACTATATTAAGGAAACTAAGTAAGGATAGGGAAATACGACCCAACACTTACCACAGATGAAGGCGGCTGGGAATGGAGAACATATATATATATAAAAAAACCACAAGAAACCTAATACTTTGGCAGCTACCCTTATTCTTGCCAGGAGTGAGACACTAGTCAGGGCATGATGTGCACATGCTGCCTTCCTTAGTTTTACTGCCTTAAAGCATTTTCTTGCTCATCGTTATTGTACTATATTGAGTATTATGCACTCATGAAACAATTAAAACCTAAAAATTCTTCCAACTATGACAATATTTCATGTAAATTACTGAAAAGATGTTCAGATTGTATCGATCGTGTACTTGCCCACATTTGTAATGAATCGTTAATGCAAGGTGTGTTTCCAAATAGACTAAAATATGCAGTTGTAAAACCGTTGTTTAAAAAAGGAGAAGCAACAAGTGTGGATAACTATCGTCCCATTTCATTACTTTCCGGATTCTCAAAGATTTTTGAAAAAGTCATGTATTGTAGAGTAATAAAACATGTTACCCAAAATAATATACTCACTAAATCACAATTTGGGTTCCAAAAAGGATCATCTATAGAAATGGCCATATACTCATTTTTAAATAACACATTTGAGGAACTGGATAATAAAATGAGCCCTGTAGGAATATTTTGTGATCTTGCAAAAGCATTTGACTGTGTAAATCATGAATTACTTTTAAAGAAAATGGAATACTATGGTATTTATGGAATTGTAGGTAAATGGTTTAAATCATACATGGAAAGTCGAATGTAAAAAGTTTCCATTTTTGATCCTAAAATAAGTAAAGATGCTTCATCAGACTGGGAGAAAATACATGGAATTCCACAAGGTTCTGTCCTAGGACCCCTCCTCTTTTTGTTGTACATCAATGACCTTCCTGGAAACTTATCTGACAAAGTTAAAAGTGTTTTATTTGCAGATGACACTAACCTGACTGTGAGAAAAACACCAAATAGCAATCTATAATTTAATGTAAATGAAGTACTTAGTGAAGTAGCAAATTGGTTTGAGGCAAATTCATTAAAATTAAATTTTGAAAAAAACACATTACATTAGGTTTAAAACAAAAAATTATGCACAGCCAGATTTACAAGTAAGCTATAAAAATAACAGTCTTAGAAACAAAGAGTATAAAATTCCTTGGTATTAAAATAGATGAGAAACTCTGTTGGCATGATCATATCACTTCACTACTGAAGAAGTTAAGTAGTGCCACCTTTGCAATACGAACACTTTCTTTAACAGCAGATCTAGAATTAACGAAACAGGTTTACTCCTCATATTTTCATTCAGTAATGCCATATGGCATAATTTTTTGGGGAAACTCTTCACAAAGTAAAAAAGTTTTCATAGCACAGAAAAGAGCTATTAGGATGTTGTATAGGGTAAAACCAAGAACTTCTTGCAGACAACTTTTTAAAAAACTCAATGTTCTTACAATGACTTCTCAGTATATATATTCTCTCATGTGCTTTGTCATAGATCATTTTAACCTGTTTACTTCCAATTCACAGGTACACAATTTCAATACTAGAATCAGAAATAACTTGCACAAACCACAAACATCTCTGTCATTAGTACAAAGAGGAGTTAATTATTCTGGTATACATATGTTTAATAAACTTCCCAAGGATATAAAACAGTTTACAGAAAATAAAGATATATTTAAAGAAAAATTGAGAGATTATCTTATTGGCAACTCCTACTCCATTCAAGAATTTGATCGAAATAATTAATTGTATTCAATATGACTTTGCAAAACTCAGTTGTAAAAATTTATGTTTATTTTATTCTCTTTATTTTTCTTTGTAACATATAATTGTTTTTACTATGATTATGACTCATGTTGTATGTATGTATATTAACCATGACATGTTTCACATCCCAGAGGTGCTTCCTCAGCAGGGATCCATTAAACAAGATTGATAAATAAATAAAAATAAGGAGTTTTACTTGCAGATTGATCCTGAACTAGTTCTTCCAACAATGCGATCAGCGGTGGAAGAACAGCTAAATCTTATAGCACATGGAAAAGCTGATTATAATGCAGTTCTTCTCCACACAGTAGAAATATTTAAACTAAAATTTCTGTATTTTGTAACCAATATTGAAGGAATGGATCAATTATTTGAAGTAACATTTTCGCCTCTAGCGTCTTCAGGGAAATCATATTCCAGGTAAAATGTTAAAGAATTATTTATATTTATTACAGTTAAATACTTATTATAAGTATCCTTTATTTAAATACATGCAATTATCTATCATCCAACAAAAACAAAAGTTGTACATAAAATAAAAATAATATTCAGGCATCATGAAATAAGATGTGCAACATTCATCTCATAGAGATTAGATTCCATCCTCACAATTTGTTTAACTGCGATTGTATTGCAATTACCTATGTAGATGAAGTGTGTTATCTGTACGTAATACCATTACATGTTGCAGGGTACCAAATCAAAGAATGTTGAATGGTAGAGCATATTTTTAATGATTTAAATTTTAAAGGTTCCAAAAAGATATGATAACATTATTTAGGGTGTTATTTTATTACTATTAAGCCATGTATTTCTAAATTCCTTCAGTTTTAACAGATAAATTCTTAGACTTGTACCTGAGGGCATTCTTTTGCCACAAGTCTAAACTGCTATATTTTATATAGTCATATTACCCAAGGAATTTTACTGAAAGGTGTTAGCTCAGTGATATTTTGTTTGAATTTCATATTCAAAGAATTGTAGATCCTAATATAATTCTACTTTGTGATTATCTACTTTCTGCTTATGACTGTTGTAGTGGGGTGAAGGGTGAAAACTTTTATAGTATCTTTTTATCATTTAAAAATTGCTCTAGGTTATTAATTTATTGTATGCTCATGAAGGCGTACAGACTGAGGAGTATTTAATTTTTATATTAATACAATGAATCTCAAGTACCAAGCAATGCCTCATCTTACATCTGCCAATAAAATAACAAACACATACCACTACTAAATTGATAAGTGTTCAACATTATCAAAATTTTGGATGACAATCAGGAATAATCTTTCTGATTCTAATGATCAAATGCCATATTAAAATGAGTCACAATAGAACGAATTTGTCGGGTGCCAGGGTATTTTTAAGTTACCAACCAAGTGTGGTGATTAAAAGGCTCACAAAATTTGTCTATTCTTGAAAGATACAATTGATAAAATTGTCATATGGCTTTAAACAATAGTCATTTTAGTTTTTATCAGAGGCGAGAACTCTTTAACTATTCAAAATCTCTTTTGATTAGGCTGTTATGGGGTTTGTCTCAATAATTTGAAGTACAACACTGTTTAGTTCACTGAGCAATTACCATGTTACTGTAGACTGCTCCTCTGCGAAAATGTTATAGCACATTAGCTACAACGGTCAAGTCAAACGATTGACCCTAGCACTTCTGCTGCAGAAACCAAGTGTGCTTTCCTACATGGACAAGCAAAGTGTGCAGAGTACTAACTCACTATCAATCTGTACGCACGGTATTGTTCTAGTACAAAATGACTCCAAAATGACCTTACTCACTAATGGTCCAGTCTGGAGTGTGCAAACACATTCACCGCTTCTGGCAGGCTACCCCTTTCCCTCGATGAATATCCAACATGCAGATAAAAATTCACAGACATTAGAATCATGCGGAGAATTATATGCTGGTGTTTGGTTCTGCCATGGCAATTCGTCCTCAAAAACCTAATCCATTGGCTAGGGATATTGGTTAAAGAATTAGGAATAGTACATGGAAGGGGAAAGATGATTGTAACCACAATCTGGCAGTTGATTTCATGCATAAGGGAGTGGAAAAATTTTCTTTTGTTGGTAAGGGTGTCGGGGATTGGAAAAAATTGTCAAATGTTGAATAATTTACCAAACACCCTTAAGGAATTTAAAATTAAACTTAGTAAATCGCAAAGGTAGATGGGAAGGATTTTTACAATCAAATTACATAAGTTAATAAAAAAAGGGATAATTAGGTAATAAAGGGAATTGCCAATGGAGCGTGTGCTACATCGCAGTTAAATTAATAGTAATAATTTTTTTTTTTTTTTAATCGGTGAACTGATGCTGCCAATATTACACATATTACCTACATATTTAAGATGTGTTACTGTAGAACATAACAAAGTATAAAAATCAAATAACATCAAGCAATATGTCAGATCTGTTATATTGGAAAGTGAGCAACACACTGTGCAACCAAAACATTTAATCTCTAAGTCAATCACAGAAGTTAACATTTCTCAAAAGATGCTCTACTGAACACGATTATTTTGATTTTTTGTTATCTTTGAATTGACTTATTCAGCGAATCAATACATACAAAATTACTACAGATTTTAAAAATAATTATTGCTTTAGATGTAACAAGGAAATCTATATTTGTTGTTGATTGATGTTAAGTTTCAGATTGCCCATTTCTGATTGGTACTGTGCCAAGTAATGTAACATGATTTTTTTAAAAAAATTAGATGATAACATTCCAGACTTATTTTATTTATAACGAACTTCTTAAAAAAAATCTTTACCTATGATAAAAAAAACAAAAAACTGTGAAATTAATGACCAGCAAATAGTTTTACATTAATCATTATGTTGTAATTTTTTACTACAGCAAAGAAATATTGTATTTACTGTGTAATGCTGTTCTTTTTTCTGAAACTCAAAATTGATAACTTTGAAAAAGTTCATATGCAGTTAATTCCAGTATTATTTTATAAATTTCTTTGCTTCAATCAATAACTTATTATTATTTAATAATACTATGCTGTACATGATTAATCACTTTGGAAGAGAGAGTTCTAATGTTAACCAAATTTGACAGGAGTCAGACTGACTGAACATAAAAATATCAGCCAGAAACATAAGAATGAAGTTTCTTTCGGCATTGAGAATTTATTAGACCTCTCGTGTAACTAGCTGAGTTAAGGAAGTTCTGGTGAAGATGGCAACAGTGAATGTGATCGCCAAAGTATCGTGAGATAACACTTCCTTAACTCGGCTAGTTACCCGAGAGTATTTCATAAAATAAGCCAGAAAGTTTGTGTTATGATGCATTTACTTAAGTGTAATTTTTAATATTATCTTTGGTGAAATTTGATTTAGTTTACTGCTGTCTAAATTATTATTAATGTCATTGTGTAATGCCTATGTACTGTGGCAATTAACTGTAGGATTCTCATAGTATTTGCTTTGATCCCCTGTTAACTGACATAAAATGTTTCATGGTGAAGGGCCTAAGAATAACTGAATTTCTGACATGTTAATAACAACCATTGCTTGAAATAATTGTAATCTTTCCTAATCATTTTCATTGTGATCCTCCATTGTTTTAGTTTTTTATGAGATTGTGGAGGCATGTTTTCTATAACTTAATCATGCTTATAGCTTGAAGTTATTATGTTCCACTAACCAATTTCTCCTTTCTTTGTAAAGATGTGGCAAATGCAGACGGTACATGAAGTACATCCAAGCAAAACCTTCACGCATGCATTGCTCCCACTGTGATGAAACTTACAGTGTGCCTCAGAATGGTTGCATTCGTATTTACAAAGAACTCAAGTGCCCCCTAGATGATTTTGAGTTGCTGTCTTGGTCTGCTGGAACTAAAGGGAGAAGTTATCCTTTCTGTCCTTACTGCTACAATAATCCCCCTTTCAGGTATGAGTAACATGCATAATACAGTTACTTTTTTTAAAAAAAGAAAAAAAATTACTCAGAAACTACCAAAAGAATTAAGGATCTGTTTTCATTGGTATGATTTCATTTCCTGAATGCAGAGGATTATTATCCTGTTCAGCTAATAATTACATGTTTGTGGTACTGTACTAATAAGGCAGCTAGTGGTCAATTACCAATATGGCTTTAGCTATTTGTATCAAAAGGAAACATACTGTTGTTGGTAACACTCTTTTGCATGTTGTTTGATGTGATCATTTCATTTTTACTAATGTACTTGTCATAATTACATTAATTTTGTAAACCAGTCAAATTTTTATTTAGGAATAAAAATCAGTGGTAAATTGAATAGTATGATTTCAGTGGCAATCAAACACAGTAGAAAACTGCAAAGTTCAACACAGATTTTTATTATTTGCTTTTAACAGTTTGTAATAAATACAATTCAAATATGGATAGAGAAATACACCATTAATTGCCATATTATAGGCTGAAATATTGTCTAAACCAGTGAGGGACCTAGGAATTTTCCTAACCAGGGTAAAAACTGAGAAACGCTGCCCCTTCAGAAATTATTTTGCCACCCCCATTGTTGCCATGATTATCACCTTTTGTAGTCCCCCAGTGTAGTACTGTGACATGTATTTGCCGCCCTTTAAACGCAATTTTTCCATCCCCCTCAAGCCTCCACATGGGGTAAGTGCCCTGATTCACCCTTCTCCCCCCTAAATCTGGCACTGATCTAAACTGATCGTTAGTATAACAACGTAAACTGTGCTGGATGAGGATTAAATTACCCCAACATGAGACTACAGTTATAAGAGCACCTAGGCTGTGATTTTGATAATTGATAATATTGAGTTACTAAAAGTAATTAATGTTTTTTTCTTAATGTAGTTAACCATATTTAGAAATCAGGTTGTACTAATACAAAGCACGAGAGTAGTTAGCTGATCACATTTTCACACATTGCAATTATACACCATGATTTACATTGTGGTAATATGGTAGAAGCAGATCTTTCAACAGTTAACCTAATGAAATGTTACTATGGGAAAATTTACATTATTAAATTGTCAGTGGAACTTAGAATAGCAGCAGCACGAAGAATAAATGGAAGTGCAAATTGTAATGCAGGTTGAACAATTAGATGCCGCAGTAGAACTGTTAGGTTCAATGATACTTCCAAAGTATAGTGTGTTATTACTATGAATTTCTGGAGAAATATTTGTAAGAATTTGCTGACAGTTATGAGCTAATATTTGAATAATGTAACTAGTAATTAAAGAATCTGTTAAAGATATAAGTAATAATTTATCTAATTTTTAAATTGTTTGCAAACTTCAGCACACTCATCTGACCTTTATTAAAAAGTTAACAAACATATACGCCCTGTTGTTCAAAATCGTTTTGGGTGTTTACAAACCTTGTTTTGGTACATTAACTCTTCAAATGTTGTATCATTTGTATGTTGGTGATTTCATTTTCTTAACTTTTACAAATAGCTTTCATTACTCTTTTGTAGACATTAATTAATTCAGCTCTTTATAATGCATCCTTATTTTTAATGACAGAAATTTTTAGCTAATTGCAACAAGTAGCAAAATGTCCAATATGTCAGCTGGCCCAACTTCATCCTTTTCAGTGTTATACAAATATGCCTTAAAATGGTGCTATGATCCGTATTTTATGCAAGCTACATGCATTATGTTTTAGTTGAAATATGGTTTCAATATGATAATATAAGTCAGATGACAATAGGTCAAGACAGATACACAGAAATTTGGCAGTTCTAAGAATAGAGGAATTCAGCTTAGTACTATTAAGTTCTATGAAATACAAAACTGTATCTTGTTAGATCGGGCGTAGGGTATAAAAGCGTAGAGGAAATTCAAGAGAGTGTATTGGAAAACAAATGCTGGCATTGGTTAAAATGCTGGACATGTCAATTATCATGATATAAAAAAAGAGAATTGTACACATTACTGTGTTGACTGTAGGTGCTTGCGGGGAAAAAAATGGAATGGCACCAAACATTGCATTTTTTGTGTTTGTGAAGTATATTTTTTTTTGTTGCTGCTGCCCTTCAACTTTGGTGAGTGGTGGGTATACGAGATTTTTAATTAAGATTACTTGACCCAAATTGATCATAAGTATGATTACTTGATCCAAATGGATCATAAGTCTGAGTTGAATAGTGGGAATGTTTAATTTGCACATGCATTTAAAGTTTGACAACCCACAGGTTCAAAATAATAAGAAAATTTAATCTGTGAACAGAGGCTTTCCTGGCATGTTGCTGAAATATAATCTTTACAGGTTCTCCACAGGATTATCTTGTAAAAGGACGAGCTTTTGGCGGCTAACTCTACAGTGAAAAGCTCAGCCTTCTACAACATGATCCAGCGGAGAACCCGTGAAGATTACATTTCAGTTACATTTAGCTGGAAAAAGTTAGCAGCAAGCAAGAGCTGTATATGAAAAACAAAAGACTGACTATGCTAAAAGTTGTGGGGAAAATCTTCTTGGCAAATGAAAACTATATGGGAGAGGTTAAAAACGAATCACAGAAGCTTATAATCTAAGATGAATTATCTCCTGCTTTCTCTGATTATTTTCTGTCTCTCTTTCTCTTTAAAAAGAAAAATGTTGTTTTTGAAACCCTTACTGCTGAAAATGATTTGATTGCTAATGGCTATAACAACAAAAACAACATAGCACATTTATGTCATTTTCTAATGTCACTGGAAATCGTGAACCTCCTCTCCTACTAACTGGAAGCTTTAAGAAGTCATGATAATATTTAGTGTGTGTGATGACATTACCAGTATATTATAACAAACCAAGAATGCCTATTCTTACTCATGTAGGAGGCCATATGTCTCGCCTCTAACATGAGTAAGACTAAAGTCGAAATATTGTGTAATTCTTTTGTTTTTGTGTTTTTACGTGTCTCGCCCTCCTGCCTTCATCTGTGATAAGTGACGGGTAACTGTTTATTTTCCCTATCCTATCTTATGATTCATAAAAAATCTAATATTTAGGAAAGAGGAATTTCACTTGACAAGAATTTCATACTTGCAACACATGGTTTCGAAGGAACTATGTGTCACAATTGGATCTTTTAATCTGAAAACAAATGTTTGACTCCAGGGTGCTCATGACTTTGTCATCAATGTATATTAATACCAGAAAACGATTATTTTCTATCTGCATGTAACTTTAGGATATCACCAATACTAGTTCAAAGAATTCACATTCGTACAGCAAACATATCATATGATATCAGCATTTAAATCAAGATTAGTTCTTTATAAAGAGAAATAATTGTTTATATATGTATATTATGCTCAAGATTTATCAACCTGGAAGGAATTATAACAAACCTATGTAGCATTAAATTGTATATATCACATCTGGCTTAAAGAGGTGGCATCCTGAAACAACGATCGATAAAACTGTAAAAATAAATAAATAAAAGAACAAACACAAGAACTGTGCAATATTTCGGCGAATAGCCTTATTCTTACAGAAGTGAGACACCAGGTAGAGCCAGACATGTACATAAATACGGCCATCTGGTGAATATATATATATATATTTGTGTGTATCTTCATTAGCTCACTCTTATTGGACAACCCTGGAAAAGTCTAAATTGTTCTTAGTATATATTTAGCATGTTTATTATGATGAATATTGATATCTGTGTTAAGCATAGCTACTGTTCTTGTGTACTATATTTAGTTTTCCATCCTGCAGGCAGATGAAGAAAGGGAGTGGCTGTAATGCATGCACACATCCAACTTGTCCTCACAGCCTAAATAGTACAGGAATGTCAAGTTGTGTTGAATGTGAAGGGGGTATATTAGTGTTAGATCCATCATCTGGACCCAAGTGGAAACTCGGATGTAACAAGTAAGGCTTACTTATAAAAGTTAATAAGGAGTTATTGTTATTATTTCTCAATGAAAAATTACAAATTTCTTTTTTGTCTTTCAGGTGTGATGTTATAATTCATTTATTTGAAGATGCACATAAAGTAACTGTTGAAGATTCAGTTTGTGAATGTGGTGCGCAACTGATTAGTGTAGAGTACAAGCCAGTAAGTAATGTGCTTTATTTATTTTATTCATTTATTTATTTTAAAATGAGAGAAATATGGCATGCAAGACATTTAGCTCTTTCATCTTCGAATATAACAGATGATTACAAAAATATAATGCAATACAATACAACACAAAAATACAACACAAAAATACAATACAATACAATACAACTAATGGACATCTACTAAGCCAGTCTAGGCGGTGACTTCTAGTTTAAAACAACTGAAGCTTTCCACACCTGATAAGGACAGCAGAGGCAGCTGTCGGAATGTTGTGTTTTTATGACACTTTTTTTTTTTTTTTTTTTTTAACTGCTTTACGTCTCTTTTTAACATCGAGGTCTTTAGAGACGGGAAAGGATGGGGGGCAAGGAATGGGAAGGAATTCAGCCATGGCCTTTTTGAAGGAAGCATCCTGGCATTTGCCTGGAGTGATTTGGGGAAACCATGGAAAACCCAAATCTGGATGCCCGGATGGGGATTCGAACCGCCGTCCTCCCGAATGCGAGGCAAGAACGCTAACTGTTACACCGCCCCACTCGGTTTTTATGACACTATACGGCTGAACACCCCTGAAGGTTACATTGAAAAAAGATTACTGTCTAATAGTGTGGCTCTTTTCAAGTCTTAGTGCACATGTACATAATTGTTAAGTATGTAACCATTAATGAACTAATTGAGAATAATTTCATTACATTAAATTTGTTAACTGTTGATAAGTTTATGTATTGTTTGACTGGAATAATCATTCAAGTATATTGGAAATAGATACTAATTACTAATTTACACTTGGTATTAACGTTGATTTTTTTTTTATATAGTTGAAAAATTAACAGGTAATATTTGAGAAACTGCCTTACGTTTTAACAACTGCATGTAACATAGTGCATCAGTATGGTTCAGTTACAACTTAATACGTGTGGGTGCTACATACACAAACAAATTTATTATCTGAACCTTCTATTTGATTTCCTTTTGATGGGACTACTGAATCTACATGGTAGGATTGACTGAAGAGCCATTCCTCTATCTTACCCTGGGATTCATTGCTTCTCTCCCCAAGACTATAATGTTATAAGCAGCATAGAATCATAAATAATTTTCCAGGTAATGCCACGCTTTGTTTTGATTGTTAGATCACAAACATTAATTTTACAAAAAAAAACCCCTTAAGGAATTTAAAATTTAACTTTGTGAATCGAAAAAGTAAATGGGGGAGAAATTTAACATTCCAATTATAAAAGAAAATTTAAAAAAAAAAAATAAAAAAAGGGTATATAGATGAATAGGGAAATTTCCATTGCAGCGTTAGCTCCGTCACAATTAAAATTAATAATAATAACAAACATTCACCAGTTTTAGTTTGGCACGGCATTTTGAATGCCTAAAATCTAGAATTTTCTGCACAGAATAACTGCCAGCAGATAGTGGCTTGTACATTCAGAATCCAGTTCCAAGTTCATGCTAGATAGACATCATAGATGATCTGTGTGGCTGTTAGTTTCACCTCTTCTCAAATCTGTAATCTTTGGACCATGAGTTGCATAATTGGTGTCATAGGAATTCATATAATTTTTACACTCAAAATAATTTAAATGAAAATTTTACTGTGACTTAGTTAAAAAATAGTCCTGGTATTTAATTACATCAATTAAACTTTAAATCATGTCAATTTAATCATTTTCTTTTGTAGGAAAAGTCCCGGCTGCCAGGTGAAGTAACTGAAATGACTGGTTGTGTGTTTTGCTCACCACACTTTACTGCATTAGTTGAAAAACATCGCGCCGTGTCACGACCTGCAGGTAGTCGTGCTCCGCGTGGCCGAGGTGGAAAGGGAAGGAGCCGTGGCCGCCCCAGGGCTCCGAGGGACAAAATGGCACAATTGGCTGCCTATTTTGTTTGAATATTATTTATTTTATTCAGGGTGTTTTACTCTGTGATTGGTGCTCCAAAATAATTACAGTAGTTGTATTATCAGGCTCCTAGTGAGGTGCTGATGAATGTGCCAACTGTGTTATGGCTTAGACTTACCATGTGTGTATGTGCGTGAAACATACTTTGGATATGAATGCTTGGTGTGTGTTTAGTTATTTGTGGACTGACAGTTCTGTTCACCAACCCTATCTTTGCCATGTCCTGTACCACTGTCTGGTACATTACAATTAAGAAATCATTTTTTAAAAACCATGTTGATAGTAGTTTGTTTATCTCACCTAGTACATTTATATCAGTCTCATAAATAAACTTGTAACACAATTTAAGTGTTTATTTTATTTTCAAACAGTCATTAAGGTTATATTATGCCACGATGTCAAATATTTCATAATTATTTCCACTGTCTCATTTTTAATATGTCATTATATACCTACTGCGTTAGATACATACTTTAAATGCCTTCCTGTCTCATTTTGAATATTACTTTAGATACCTATAACCTATAACATTAGATTCATACTTTAAATGCCTTTATCTGTGGTGAGTAATTGGTTTACTTTCCTACTTAGCTCCATTTTGACCCCTCCCTTCACATAGCCTGGCGTGGCTTTTGCCTCTACATGAGATCTTTGTTGCAAGCGTTCACTGATGGAACTATGTGTTTTGTAGATTTATACTGTGCAATGTCATATATGTAACCTTGACTGGTAGCAGCAGCTCAAAGGATGCGTTTTCTTACTCGAAGAAAAAAAAAACCGTTCGCATCTAAGCCACTTACGAGACACCCCACCAGTCCTCGTTTCCACTGTGTACTTTAAAGATGGCTTCCCACGACGCGTCTATTTGCCGACTAGGGTGGTCCAGTAATCAACAGCGGGTCATGAGAAGGGTCCTGCCTGTGCTGGCAGGGGTGGCACGTCTCTACCCGTCGTCCAGTCTGTAAAGATCAAACACCCAGGTAGCTGAAACAACATTGGGTAACGTGGTGAGGGTTAGCTGGTGGCTCGTGCTGATCCATACATTCTGCTGCAAGGCGCGGCCGGGGGAAGCTAGCCTAAAGGTGCGTTCCCACGAGTCTTGTAACTGAGGCCAGATGAAGTGTAGGGATAAGCGCGCGCCACAGGTTAGCCCTCGCTACCTCACCGCCACCTCCCCACCACGTTGCCTTGTGTCGTTTGGCACAGAACACTTTACAGCAACAGAAGGGGTGCGCACCTCTGCTGCAAACAATGGCAACAGTGCACCACTACACACGTCTGTGATGTTTACCGACAGAGAGTGGGTGGCTGCGTGCCATCTCCGCCAGCAGAGGCGATCCTGTTCCCACGGTGTGTTGTTGGGTACCCATCTGGGGCGACCTCTGTTAGAAGACATCATGGGAACAGACCTTCAGACAGGCGTGGCTATTTCTCTAGAAACAGGTCCTTTGTTCTCGAATTGTTGAATTGTTGACTTTCGTGGTTGATGACTTGAAATAAACGAAAACATTGTCTAATTGTTATGACGACCACATTACCTCACTATTGCTGTAATAGGCTCAATGGCCGCAAATTTTCTCGCTTAATTGAAAAGAATTACATGAAAGAATAGTTTTCAGTTATACTGGAAAAATCTTGCCCCTTGATTTGTCTGGTACGGTGCAAAAACTACAAGAATGCCTATACAACACCTTTATAGCCCCCTTTTGGTTGTAAAAACTTTATAGCTGTTTTAGGATGTTTTTTTTGGTTCTTGGAACCCTTTCACAAAAATGTATTCTTAATTACTTGATTCTTTTCGGCAAATGTTTGCTAAATTGGGTATTTGACTACTTCTTAAAAATGGTTTTAAATTGTTTATTGGTACACCTTATTCTCCGAGTCAAGAGATTTTTTTGACGAAAGTGCATTATTTTGCTTAAAATTCTAAGTTAAAATTTAAAGACTTTAAAAGTCCGCCAAAACGCTCTGTTGCTCCCAGGCGTGTGCAACGACAGTCGTAACGTGACACGTCTGTAAATGCTGCCGCTGTGAATGGGGCGTTTCCTATTACCCAAGTTTTCAACTATTTTTTTGTTTGTTGCTGGTTATTTCTTGTTATTAATGAAAGTTCGTTTTGAATATAAAATCGTAAACAATTTGTAAAAGCCTACAGCAGAAAAATATTGAAAGTCGATGCCTTATTTGTGGAGCTAGCTATAGAAACAACCACTGAGATTATTCTGTGGAGCTTAAAAATGTAACAAATTCAATTTGATATTGCGACAAAGTCACTTACGATTTTCTGTGAAGCTCATTAACACCGCAATTTCGTAGAGTTAAATGTAATACTTTAAGGCAAGAATTATTAGGGTTAGGGTCTTAAGGATCAATCCTCGCTTCGGAATATGTTCAATTTGTTTTCTTATGTCATTTTCTTTGGATACTTGTTGCTGTTGGTTGCATCGCATAATCATTTTTTCCTGAAAATCCACCAAAACCTCAATTTTTTTTCTGAAGGCTTCACAACTTTTTGGATAAGAAGCGAATTACAACCATTTGAAACAACCAAAGAAGATTTCAAAAAGGAAATTGGACGTTACTTCCACACCGAAAAAACAAGTTGAAAAAAAAATAAAAAATTACTTTGCACATTAAAAGTAAATACCGCCTAATAGACGCAGTTATGTCAGGAAGGTAACCTGCAGCTGTATTGTCACGTATAAGTTCCAATGAAAAGGACGCAAAGTGTTCCGGAACTGTTGCAAGATTAGCATGAAATTTCTATAATTGATGTCAATTCTAAAATAAATACCATTATTCATCAACATACACCTGTATTTTTTTGCATAATATTCTCTCTCTGGTAAGTTTAAAAATTAAAATTTTTCATGTATGGTAGCAATTTGTTTCAAACGCTTGCATGACGCTTAGCAACTATTATGAATTCTTCGAATAAAAACGTGATAATGCAAAAAACAGCAAACAAAAATGTAAAAAATGCACGCAAAAAATATTATCCCAACCAAGGTTCGAATGTAGGACGTTCTGAATTCCATACCACTCTTCAATCACACAGATATCAGGACACTACTTTTTAATTGCTTCTCTTTATGTTAATAGTAAACACTTCACAGTTTCTTCGTGTGAGATGAAGTGAAACGAGGTAGGTAAATGAATAAACAAACAAATTCAGTTTTATTGACAAAAAAATATCATTTATCTATAAGCCTTAATCTGCAATTAAGAACAATGGCCTACAACATCCACTTGTTCCGAGGGTGGTGAGTGAGTGGTTAATGCTCTGACCTCGCATCCGAGAGGACGCCGCACAGTGTGATATTTTCTAAACCTAGAGGGACAAAAGTCAGTTTTGATAATAGTCTACGCAGGCAAAATAGTTATTTATATTCAAAGTAGATAAACCATATTACTCGGAACAAAGGTTTATTTTCCAAGAATTCACGCCTAACAATAGAAAAAATAGTTTGAACAATGGGCTTCCTGTGATCCACCGATCAAGCGCTCCAGTCGGCCGCGCCATTTCACTGAGCTTGGTGGATGATTACGATGTGTTTCTGCGTGTTAGTAGTGATTTGTGTGTTGCTATTGATTTTTGGCAAGCCTCAAGGTAAGTTTGCGTATGATTTTTCCGTGATACAATAGCATCATTAAAACAGAGCGAGATTGTTTTTAATTAAAAATAACTACTAAGCCAATTTCATGTTTAGTTTTAGTTCATTATACCACATTATACCGATCTCTTACCATATTTATTTGAAAGAGCTGCTTATTAGCTCCAAGAAATACCTTCATTTGTTTGCGCATATTTGCGACACCCATACAACTTTTCTTTATTTTTTGGCATGACCACAAATTTCGCGTACAGAATTTTTCAATGTATGGTTTGCTAACGCAAAACAATCAATCTCTAACTTTAAATTTAAATATAAATGACTCTCAAATTGAAGCTGTTACATTTTTAATCTCCACAGAATAAATCTCAGTGGTTGTTTCTATAGCTAGCTCCACAAATAAGGCATTGACTTTCAATATTTTTCTGCTGTATCCTTTTACAAATTGTTTTCGATTTTATATTAAAAACGAACTTTCATTAATAACAAGAAATAAACAGCAACAAACAATAAAAATAGTTGAAAACTTGGATAATAGGAAAGGCTCCATTCCCAGCCGCAGCGTTTACAGCTGTGTGAAGTCACTCAAGCGACCACCAATCCTAGAGCGTTTTCTGTCACGTGACCAGAGGTAAGAAAAGTATAATTTTTATTTCGCTTTTTTTATTAAACAGAATCCACTTTTCTTATCAAAATTGAAAAAAATTAGCTTCCTGAAGCATTAATCTACGAGAATGAGTTCAATTATATAAAAAAAATTTAATACTGTCAAATAGCCTATTCTAACACAACCGTTTCTCTAGTGGAAACCTTGTATTTTCTTAACTTCACAGCTTCAATGTCCGTTGTAACACCACAGATCTAACGTTAGACTTTTGTTGACATGGCTGTTCCATGAAAATATTTGATTAACCGATGGTACAGTAGACAGAGTAGATCGCTGATAACGTTGAATAAGCGGCCAACGCAGCGCTTCAACTCAAACGAGTCATTCTTGCACGATTCCCTTCATCGTCTACGACAGGGTTTCTCAAGGTGTGGTACGCGAACCCCTAGGAGTTCGCCAGTTGATCGTAGGGGGTTCGCGACAAGATTTACTTTATTGCGGTTGACTGGCTGTCTCGATCGTGTAACACGCACAATGGTGAATTGAGATTGAGCATGAGCAAAATGCTCCTAAAATCGACTCAACCTGCTGCAAGAAACAAGCCAATCACACATTAATTAATAACATATGGCTCGTTGTGACTGTATTACTTGTGTTACATAAAAAATCTTACTAAAAAAGAGAGAGAGATGAGAACAGTTTTTCAGGGGTTCCCCATTGCCCGCGAAATTTTATAGGGGTACGTGAAGCTACGAGTATAAGGTTGAGAAATGTTGGTCTATGATATTTGATTAGCATATCCTGAAATGAGTTTTTTGATTTGGTGATTTACAGCAAAGCTAGAGAAGGTTTGTGGACAAGAAATGGCATATTAAAGTCCATTGCTTAATAAAGGTATCATCCACCATTCGTCTGTGTGATGTAGGAATAGCTTGGAAGACCAAAATCTGGATTGATGGATCTGGAATTAAATTCAGGTTCTCCCAGCAAATTCCAAAAGACCCAAACGTTATCACCTACACCTAAGGCTTAATCAGCTTGAAGGTTCTGTCAATACCTCGCAGGGCAATCATCAGAGCCGAAGTCGCACACAGAATGCTTAAAAAATGTAGAGAAAAGTTGGGAGAATGCTGGAAATATCAGAGTAAACCGGGATATGGGGCACTACATACCATTCTTAAAACCAACATTATATGTCATGTACCGCAGCACGCAAATAATAAGCAACAAAATTACACTCGTGGACGCCTACTGTTTCGGATCGAGATGGACTTGGTAAAATTCTGCTTCCTGATTGATTCACTGTGATTCCGGAAGGGAGACCTGCTTGGTTATATTTATTCTACGTAAAGTTTGCTTTGTCTTATCTTGTCTCAGCAGGTGAGACGATTAATATTAGAGAAATTTTTGAATTTGAAAAGAAGAAAATTATTACCAATTACAATTTCTTAAATAAATGCAGACAGTGCGATGTTTTGCAATAAGTTAAAAAAAATGTAATTGAAGAAACTTGAAAGAAAAATAAGAGAACCACTAAACAGTAGTAAAAATCTTAAAATTAATTTTTATTAAGTGTAAATAATACGGCTTTGTTGGAAAGGGTCATAATCGCTCTTGACACAAAACGCGAGCGTGTTAAAGTTGTGGCAGGTATCGGGTATTCCGTCTTACATCGTGAAACAAGGGTGGAATATACGCTTGCTGTATTTGCAGCACATGCTTCTGCATTACTGCAGTCGTATCCGCTTGAAACGGGGGAAGGTTCGCCTTATCTCAAATTAATTTCGACTCTGGTAGACATTAATACAGTCGTTACAAACTTGGCAGTCGGTGTGATGGGCATCGAAAATCTAATTAAGCTCATTAAGCGACAATATTATTATTGTTCAACCGTCCGCGTTGCCTAATAGCCGAGTTGATCATCACTCAAATTTACTTGTTTGTGACGGAGGAAAATCCTATTTTGCGAAACGCTCCAGCGCCGCTTGTTTCCTCGGCGATAAATAAGGGTTGTAATTTGTGCTTCTCTCTTGAAGGACACGCAATGGGAAAATTTACAGGACCGTCTGCGTATTGTGCTGTAATTGAAACAATGATGGAATTGTCTGAACCAAAAACATATTGAAAAATAGCTAGAATGTACATAGTATTTTTTTATGTTTCCAAAATTTCATCGACGGTAAAGAGAAAGTACAAGAAATTGTATTATCGTGCTCTTATGTACCCGAACGATCTGGATCACTCATCGCTACATTCTCTTCTGCAATCTCTTATACAAAATTATGGAGGCAGTATTATAAGTTATGTGTGGAGTAGTAGGGACCTATAAAAAATTGAGACATACATCTCACAAGAAACACATCTTTGCTTATTCGTTTTATAAACTAAAATAGTGATTACTTTTTGGCATTGAAACCTTGTAAAAACATTGAGTTCTCTTCTCTTCACATTTGTGAATCATACAAGAGTTATTACGTGTCTATATAGTACCTTCAAGTTACCGTTTCTTTTTTTAAAAATGTCAATATTAAATAAGTATTATAATATTTAAAATTGTAGCATTTTATTAATCTTCAACAGCATAAAACAACTTGAAATTTATGACAAATTCAGTTGTTTGCAGGGTACTACGGAGTGCGAAAAGATTCGTCGTAATCAGAAATACTTGCCAAATACATTGCTAATGGCACATTTTTTAACGTTAGATACTTTTCTTGCAGTAAAGTCGTAAACTTGCTTGTAGTTACGCCATGTTCTTTAAGATATACCTTAATTATTTTTTTTAAGTTGTAACATAGGACGGCATCAACGCACTTTACGTTAGCAAAAATTTAAAAAATAGAATCACAAAACTTATTTTCACTCAGCACTAATATGGAAAATTGTTTCAAGTGCAATGAACGTACTTCCATTAAAAAAAAAAGACAAAAATTTGAACCGATCAAAGACCAAATTTTATACAATATATTCTACTGTGTGGTTTAAATGATATTTTAAAAGAGGGTGTTGTAATTCCTTTCATATCATATCCGGGTATAAATAAAGGTACGTGTTTGCGTTTACACGTCATAGTAGGATGTATGCTGTAAATGTAATTTTTACTATGCTGCAGCTTCTTCAGTATGAGGTGGAAAGACAACTTTATCAATGAAACTGGCGAACATATCAACTATTTCTTCCATCGCCAGCTTTGGGTGACTAAAGTGGAAGGTTTTTGATTAAGTTTTGGACTGGTGATACGTAGTTGCTGCCGTTTATTTATTTATTTAGAAAAATCAAGGATCTAAATTAAAACAAAGTGCCTATTGTTCGATAACGGTACATTCTGATTACTGCTGTGTACATACAAATGACGGTTGAAAACGTTGAGGTGTTATTCTTTCAGAAAAAGTTAAATCTACGAGTATTAAGGGCGTGCAATAGGAACACTTCCTAATTAAAAAGCTGCTGCATCCGTTAGTGGTGGATTGTGGTATTATTGAAATATGAGGTGAATTTTGCTTTATTCGTGATAAGGAATTGTTGTAGATCGATGTCATGAAGCTAATGTTACAGTGAGCTCTACACTAATGCATAAAATTGTTTTCCTGTCATCTTTTAACGGTGAACACAAAATAAGATGTGATACACCAATACAGGAGTGCGGTGATTTTAAAACTGAATCTGGTGAAGACAATTATCAATTACTTTTTTTTTCGTAAGTAGGAACTGTTGTTTCTGAGTTGTAAAGTCTGAAAACCTGCCTGCTCAACTCATGGCTGTACTTCTGTTTTCCTCATAATCTTTAGATAAATAATGCTGCACTACTCTGTTTAAACAGTTTTTCATATATTGACGCTAATTCGAAACTGAACCAACATAGGCATTTTGTTTTTGTTTTTTGTTGCTAAAGTCAATTAATAAATTGTTTTCAAAATATGCTTGTACCTATTTTGGCGTAAACACGCATACAGAATGATGTATTGCTATTTGATCTAAACTGTACTCTTTGAGTGTTGTCGACTTCACTGCTTGGGCTTGTAACGTACCCTTTTCGTTACCTTTTATTTTTGTAGAGAACACATGTTAGTGTTATTTTACCATACTTTTAAATTAATACTTTTACTTATATTTTCTGCACCAGACCAGTACATAAGGATTTCCTTGACCCCTCTTTGTCCGTTGCTGGTTTTATTCCGATACTCACGCTGTAAATCAAATTATTATTAATCAAATTTCTATCAACTCCTTTGTTTATATCTGTATTTCAATCTAAAATAAAACACTTTCTACTTATCTCACAACTTTTATATTTTCCATTTAACAGACAATTATCTTTTCCAAAGTCATATTACATTATCTTTATTAAACCCTAATTTCCTTGCCCTCAGGCTATTATTTTCTTGTTATTAATCCCGCCAGGATTCTTCGTGGCTTCCATCTAGCCATTCTGTTTTACCCTTTCTCTTAAATCATATTCTTTCCACAACTAACACGTCCTCTTCCTTCCAAATCTTTTCTTCGACACTCTAGACTGTTATTTTTTTCCAGAGATCTCATTATATCCATCTTGACATGCTTTGACCTTGGAACTTAAAATTCAGAGTTAGTAACTTATATACAATAACAATTATTAAATACAAAAATAGCTTTAATAATGTCAAAATCACAAAATGTGAGGTTGTGTACCTCACAGGCTCAACTTCCATATGTTAGGCCGCTTGGTGCCACTTCAGGATAATATTGCAAGCGAGGACAACGCTGCACTGCTTCTGGTTCAGCAGAGTGTGGCACATGATATAGGGAGCACTAATTCCGGTTTTCTATTCTTTATTTCTCTCGTTACCCCCACGACGCGACAGACCGTAGTCCATTCTTATTAGCCTTTCTCCGCCAACTGTGCACCGATGTCGTGCGGGGTGCCGGCCTGTCAGGAGCAATCACTTCACGCAAGTTTAGCTTCCTGCAGTACCGGAGCAAGCAAGGACGGGGGCCTTTCTGGCAGAAGGGAAGTACTGCGGCCTGGTTTAGGATCGTGGCTGCCATTTTATTATTTGCCTTCAGCCTGAAACTCCTTTCCTCCTGAGTCAACACCAATCATCAAATTTTTTGATTTACAGTTTTCTGTCTATCGCCTTCTCTTTCCATAAATAGAAAAGGGAAAAGTGGAGATGTTGAAATTATGTAGAAGAAGGGACGCAGAGATAATCAGAACGGAAGAGAATCTGTATACATCTACATCTATGCCCTGAATTTAATATAAAATTGTGGGTCATGTCATAGCGACCCAAGGCCAAAGTGGGAAGAGTATTTCACTGTGTGCGGTAATGACAGAAATTGTTCGCATGTTATTAAATAAATTTATGTGGAAACTATGTCTTCTATCTACCATGTACCTTTCTACGCATCAATTCTGTGACACTTTCACATGGAATTTAGCATGCGGTTACAAATTTATCAGCAGTTCTCTGCACATTCTCGATACTATTAATCAAGGATCTCATGCAACACTACATATTCTAGATGAGATAGTATAAGAGTTTTATACTTCACAATTTTTCAAGATTCGACTTACCTATTCCAATGATGAAGTTATGTTGTTCCGTACTATTGTTACACCTAAGTACTTAAAAATTTAACCTTCCAAAAATTGAACTTCTTACTTTGTATTAATGGGAAAGTGGTATCTTTTCATTCCTTATGCGCATTTATTAGCATTTATTGCAATTAAATTTTTGCTAATATATTTTTTGTGCATGATGAAATAACATCAGGATCACGTTGAATCTCTAAACGAAAATCAGTCGAACGTTAGTTCTGTGTGGATAACAGCATCATTTCAAACAATCTTTAATTGCTATTGACATTGTCCCAACGCCATTTATAAATGCCACTAGTAAAAGTGGACACGTTATGTTTTCCCACATTCGGGAGGACGGCGGTTCGAATCCCCGTCTGGGCATCCATATTTGGGTTTTCCTTGGTTTCCCAAATCACTCCAGGCAAATGCCGGGATGCTTCCTTCAAAAGGCCATGGCCGAATTCCTTCCCATTCCTTGTCCCCCATCCTTTCCCGTCTCTAAGGACCTCGCTGTTAGAGAGACGTTTATTTATTTATTTATTTATTTATCAATCTTGTTCCATGGATCCCTGCTGAGGAAATACCTCTGGGATGTGAAACATGTCAAGCAGATAAAAAAAAAAATATGTTTTCCCACGGGCACCATAACTAGACGCTTCTGGCCCAATGATGACATATTGCGACATCCGTTTACTCATTATCCTCATTGCAGTAGTAAAGATTAAGAATATTTTAAATGAAGGAATCTAAAAATAACATATGAATAAATCATTAAGAATCAATAACGCATTATTTAGAATTATAAATGATAGATTGAACTTCCTCCACCTACAAGTATTTTTTAGTTTAAGAAATCACTTAAACATTAATAAATCTGTTTTCATATATTTCGTACGAACGGATCTTCCTTAAAAGGCAATTATGTGGCATATTCTAGAAGCTTTCCTGGAAATCCAAAATAATTCTATCGGCTACTGATACTGAACAATAATCTCCATCACGACGTGAGGAAATAGAGCAAGCTGTATTTTTTGGTAATAGGCCACAATTCCGCAGTTGCTGAACAACAATTTTATAAATAATTCAGTCTGCAAAAAAATATTTTGTTGAATTTTATTTTATTCCCAAGACGCGTTTTTCCCTTTTGGTGTAAGACATCATCAGTGGAGATATATTGGTAATCCTCACATGCTGGTCTGAAACACTCATACACTTTTTCAGCACTGTTCATTGAAGTTCCAGTTGAACATTCTTTAACTACTTGTTTGCATGCCACACTTGTTGCTATAATGAACATTTCTCTGCTGATTTACACATATGTGTAACACATTGCTTGTTTCGTTTACCTAGAAACTACACCACAATGCGTCTGGGGAATAAAATAAAATAAAATTCACCAAAAAAGTTGTTTTTAGATGGAGTTATTTATAAAACTAGAGCAAGATGTGTTTCACATTATCTATTCTTCGACAATTGGTTTTGGTTTGGTGCAGTTAATTTGTTGTAATCTAAGAATTTCATAAAGTTAAGACTCTACTGCAGATAAATATTAGAGAGATCGGTTGGTGAGGTCTCTTTAATCTCCTGTCTTGAGAATATTAGTAACTTGCGTGATCTTCCAGTCAGAAGGTACTTTTTCCTGGTTTAAAAATTTCGTTATATTTCAGTCAGAAAATTTTAGATATGAGTCGAAGCAGAAATACTCCACAGCTTGCTATTATTACCGTTTCCATTATTTAAAACTACAATCAACGTGTTTTTGGATGAAAGTGCCGTGATGCAAAATAAATATTTAATCTACTGTAACTTTTTGGAATATAAATTTATTGTTTAATGAAACATATTTTATGGAACAGAAGGAGTTTACAATGAGATGTTACAATGTTTGGTGTGTCTATTACTCTATGAGCTGTTCTATAATCTGAGAAAGCTTATTAAACAGATGTATACCACAGAGCGCAAAGCTTCTTTGTACTAATGGTAAAGGTATTTCAGTTTTAAACAACTTGTTTCTGCTTCTTGTATTGAGATTGCATGCTTTGATACTTCATTAAAAAGATGAAAATTTAAACTTTCGATTACAAAATGAATGAAAAGATACGTAAACTCAGGACTTACTACAAGTTTACAGTCACTATCAAGATTTTTTTTCTTCAGAAACACGATGGTACTGAATGCACTATTATCTACTAAATGTCACTTTGTCTTGTTGTATTATCTCAGCACAAAGAAGTTTTATCAGAAAGGTAATTACTTTAGTAGCTGAACCAAATAGTACACAGCATTGCTGATTGTTGTCCAAGTACTGCATAAATTAACACTGACAAACAAACTACACGATCCTGCAAACTTTTCTAAATTACCTTTAGTTAAATAGTGACAGCTGATCATAAACATAAATTTTAATTCCGTGTAGCATTAGTCAGCACAGCTGGGTGACAGGCAATTGAACCCCGACTAAAAATAAAATTTTGTAATTTGGAAGATACCAACTATTAAATTTCTTGTCTTCCCATACTATAAAGGAGATATTTTCAGCAGTCACTGACAATATATTGATTACTGTATAATGAAAACATTAGATAAAAGGTACTTTTGCATGTAGAGAATAACAGAGAAATCCTACTTAATAATTTAAATTATAAAAATCATAGGAAACACTCAAGATCTTATGCGGCAAAATTCAGTGGTTTTGTTTGTAATCGATGAAAAAAAATGGCAGACCCTGTAAATTTGTTTAATTGAAAACAAAGTGATGGGAATCTATTCATAGTATGAGGTATTTCTTACTGAATAGGTACAAATTTTCTACTCTTAAGGCTGTTTATTTTACAGACGAGAAAATATGTGTTCATCAGTGAAAATCGGTGTACCAGACCGGAAAATAAAGTTCATAGATTTGTCACAACATTTTTAAGCTGGCTCTGGTATCGCATTCGGGAGGACGCAGGTTCGAATCCCTGTCCGGACATCCAGATTGGGGTTTCCATGGTTTCCCCAAATCACTCCAGGCGAATGCCGGGATGTTTCCTTCAAAAGGCCATGGCTGAATTCCTCTCCGTTTCTTGTCCCCAATCCAATCCCACCACTAACGACCTCGACGTCGAAGAGGCGTAAAGCCATAAGCCAAAAAAAAATTTAAGCTTTTAGTGCCATAGGAAAAATTGGTAAAATTTCATAAACGGCAGAAATGAAAACACGAGGGATAAAAACTTTTATTTTTCTGTGAAAAAAGAGGTATTAACACCAGAACCATAAACTCAAACATACTAACAGCTCGGAAACCCTAGCTAATACCTTCTTCGTTTCAGCGGCTAGATTGTGGAATGATCTCCCTCTGAAAATTAAAACTTCCAAAAAAAATCGGCCCATTTAAAATTCTTTTGAGAAAGCATTACTTATTCGAGCACTAGCTAAATGGCCTATTCTTCCATGCATAACTTATTTTTAGATTTGAATTATATTGATTTATACTGTGTACACCTGTTAATTCTGCCTTCCCTATTATTAGTTTGTGTCTTGTTTCTTCATCCTACTAGTATTAAGTTTGTACCGTTTACTTCTTTAACTTTCACTAGCATTAGTTTATACCATTAAATGATTGACTAGTTAAACATGAATACTATTAAGATCTTAGTTCGTATTTTATTCATAAATATTATCAAGTTTATTTTTTGTTAGAATTGCTCTTGAACTTAATTTAGGCCAAATGTTATATACTGTTAGTTTGCGTAAGGTGTACATTATTTATTATAAACCTGGTATTATGTAAGAGAGGGCTCGACAGCCCTAATCTTGCAAGGCTAAATAAACCTTTAAATAAATAAATAAATAAATATTTTAGTATCTCAAGTAACTCGTTTTCTACTCTATCAGCTAATTTTGTATTTTTGACGCTATTGATAAAATAATCATTGGAGTGTAGCAAATGTAAAACGTACGATTGCGCTTATTTTACAGATATTGTGCTTCATTTCAATGTTATTTATTTGGAGAGATTTTTATTTTTAATCTCCATCTTATGCCTTAGTTCTGCAGTGGACTATAACAGAATAAAATCTAATGTAGCCGATTTTTACGTCACGAAATTCTGAGTTCTGGTAGTGAACTCTAGACGTCTTCATCTTATCGACACAGTGAACAAAGAGAAACTGAAGGCGACGTTTTAAGACACAGCTGTAGGTTAATTTTTTTAAGTGGCCTCTTTCTTGCAGGCTTCACCCGAGATTAACTAAGGAAACCGTTTATTCGCTTCAACAGTTTCGTTGGTTATAAAGATGAAGAGGGTCTGCTGTGCACTCTGCGTATAACGACTATCAAGCGTTAAAAATTCCTTGAAGGAGCCGTCAGTAACAACCAGAATTTATCATTTTATTTATAGATCTCTACCGAGGAAGGAACACTGGGATGTGGAAGACGTAATTACAAAGAATTAAACATTTAAAATTACAATTTAATTTTGTAATAATCAAATGAGATGTGGTTAATTCTCTTGTACAAATTCTTGGACAGACTAGGAGGATTTGATACTAAGATAATACTTCAATTTTTTTAAAAAATATTTATTAAATTCAATTTTTTTTATGCTTTTAGGAATTTCATTAAATAAACCTGTCGCAGAATAAATAACTCATCTTTGCACTAGTGATAATGACATTCAGTTTTATGCAATTTATTTTTATTTCCTGTATTGAAATTTTGTTCCTAAGAATTTCGTGTAAACAAGTTAAATGGAAAAGAACATGGGAGAAATAATTCACTGAGATTTCACTGTAAGAATATTGAGCCTTTTAAAGAGTTGACTGTTTTTTCCTACACTTCATCCTAACAGATCTTTTTTTTTTTTTTAATTTATGAAATTTTTTTCCAAAAAATTCATGCCATATGATATGACTAATAGAAATAAGAGGAGTACACCTGTTTAATAAATTCCAGATCTGCTGTCAGAGAAAGTGTTCTTATTGCAAAAAATGACACTGCTTAATTTCTTCGGTGGTAATGTGATATGATCCTGTAATTGAGTTTCTCCTCTATCTGAATGCCTCGCAATGTTGTACTGTTTCCAAGTTTGTGTTTCTTTATAATTTATATGCTAATCTAACTGTGCCTAATTTTTTATTTTAATACAAATACAATGTGTTTTATCATAATTTAACTCTAACGAATTTTCCTTGAACTTATCTGCGATTTTACTGATTACTTCATTTGTATTTAATTCTGTCTTACTGTTACGGGTATTTTTTTTCAGTCAAGTTGGTATTGTCTGCAAGTATAACACCCTTAGCCTTGCTGGTTAAGTTTCCACACCGATCATTAATGTGCTGGGCAGTACTGTGGTGATCATATACGTCAACACATATATTATATACGTCACCAAATGTTCATTAAAAAAGGCAAAGTGTTTTGCGTATAGTGAACGTGTTTGGAGCGGACGGATGGACTGTTTGGGTTTTGCGCCGACTTGTCGACAAGCCTGAGACAGACAGTGGCATGGCCTTGAACAAGACTCAGGCTGGTGAATCCTCCTCTTTAGGTGGCGGTGGAAGACTGTTTTTGCAAGAGCGAATAGGCTAACAGGTCGCCAGACAGACGGTTTGAACGAAAAGTCAACCAGGTCGCAGGACTTTGCGCGCGTTTGAATCACTCGATACACTTCTGTTTCGTGTGGACGAAAGGAAGGCGACAGGAGGAACAAGAGGATAGTGGACATATTGGTGCAGGAAGTGGCGGACAAAGCTGTTTGCTGCGAATACAGTTTTTGTGAAATTCTGCAGCACCAGGAAGGACTTCATATGATAATGTACCATTCTTGTTGATTGAAAAGTTTTGACATTTCGCTGCGATAGTGTTTAGGTTCAGTGTGCAGTGTCCCAGTCAGTATGCCTCGGGATTTACTACTTTATAAACAATTTTATTAATTATCACAAAATAAATGATTATGGGTGGGGTTCTCTTCTGAAGTGGTCCTTTACATTAGTACAAGTGAAACATAATATATTCAAAAGGAACATATTGATTTTATTGATTTTCATACGTGGAAAGCAAACTTTATTTGACGAAACAATTACTTGAATGGATAAATGGTTTTTTCCTCTCAGGTAGTGGAATTTACAGTTCATAGGTTCTTTAATTTTGGAGCTCGTTGTGGTCTCTGTAGATGATTGCGTACGTAGAAGTTACTGTAGTATTGAGCAGCGCAGGACATGAGAAGAGTCGTGTCGGCGACCCCGACGGCGTGCAGAGCTGCGCCGAGCCGATGGTGCGTGTTTCCCCCAGGCCCCAGGTAGTCTCGTCGGCTGAGCCGAGGGTGGGCCGGCGTCTGGTCTCAGACAGCCGTGGTGTCAGTCTCCCAGGAGGCCCTCAGCGATGCCCAAGCGAAGATGGCTTGCTCCGTCTTGCCGCGCCGAAACTAGAGTCTAGCAACCCTTTCGTCCAGTCTCCGCGCCAAATATCAAGTGTAGCTCCAAAGTGCACCGTACCTTGTCCGCCTTCTCTCTCACGATTGGCCGAACATCACCTACGGCACTTCCTTGGGAGGTTATCCCCTCCAGGCTGTCCTCTTTCGGCTCTTCTCGTTGGCTGCAACTCCTATGCACAAACAGTTTATTGTTAACTAATGTTTCTTTGCCAGCGACGTTTGTAAAGCGTACGACAGCTCAGGTTCACAACACTTTATAAGGGGTTTTGAAAGAAGTCTTTCATTCGTCGAACATCCGAACAGACGAGCTCACAATGCCACACTGCGTCGATTGTTTTAAACATACCCGCACTTTACTCGAGAGCCTCTCCATCATTTCAGTAAATTAATTACCAAAACATTAGGGAACACAAGGGAAGTCTGTTCCTTTGAACGTTAACCAGACCTCGTTAAATTACCTTCTTTATTACACTCTCTCTTGTCGACGGTATTACGACCATTATCCTTTCTATGACAAGTAATAATATTAAATATTCCTTATGATAACCTTGTCGGTTGAGAACCACATTCAAATCAAATCAAATCAACGAACTTATGGAAATTAAATACATTATAGCAATAAAACGACTGAATCTAACAACAACATTTCTTGTTACTGATAAACAATGAGATTTACAGAATGGAACATCTCAAGTGCAACCCTGTGAGCAGTGAAAATTGCTAACTGAGTCTCCCAACTTATCTTCCAACATCAATTTGACTTCAGTGAGCTAGCCGTGGGAGTGTTTGAATTATTGGTCAACGAATCTACGCCCTTCTGGTACAGAACTCCAGAATCTTTTCAGTCTTAAATATCATGTATATCGATTTTTGTGAAAATTCCAATTAAATATGTTTCAATATTGATAGAATAAAAATTGAATTGTTTTAAATAAATTCCTTTATTCAAATGTAAGGCAGAACGCTATTACTATGTTTCAATATTGCTAGGATAAAAATTGAATTGTTTTAAATAAATTCATTCATTCTAATATTCAAACCTAAGGCAGAACTCTATTCCTTTTAATCTTCCTCTTTAGGAATGGCGCCCTTAAAAATATTTGGCATAGTTATTAATTAAATAAGTCAAACTCAAAGATAAAATTATTACCATTTTGAAAAGCTCATCAGTAGACGAGATTACAGAAAGCATTTCAGTACATATTGGATAGATAGCAGGAAGAGGTTTCATAATACTTCATTTACTGAAGAGGATAATGAGGGGATGTAACGGAGAAGTGAAAAGAATTGGGTTAAAAATTTTTGAACAATCCAATGCGTGAACATGGTGGTGTAATATGGAATCCACATTTTCGGGATCAAATACAGGAGTTGGAGACGTAGCTAGATTTGTTTTGTGGAAATTACCGCAGAACACAATCAGTAATTGATGTGATAAAGGAGCTGGATTTATATACATTCAAAGACAGGGGGAGGGTGAAGAGAGTGCTGGAAGTATACAACGCTTATACGAGTATTTCTGAAGGAAGAAATAAAGCTAGCATGTCAATATAAGTACAAAGCCAAACTTAACTATCATACATGTGAATACTATCAATTTTTACACATTAGCTGCAGGAGATGAAACAGTTTGAAATATTTCCTTTGTAAGTACTGGAATATTAGGTATATATAAAGAAGAATAAAGGAGGAATTTCTTACTAAAGTTGACTTAGAAAGTGGAGAATCAAAACACAGACGAATGAAGAAATAACTCATTTTCAGGCGTGCATCCAGCATCCGGAGTAGAAGTGGGATCTAGTGGAAGCAATAATACAGAGATGAGAAAAGCATGGCGAAGGAGGGATTTGAAACTTATAAAATAACTAATGAAGACAACGGAATGAACTAAACTAGACACAGTACGATAGAAACTTGGTACAGGTAGAAACTATACAGACAACAATAAGATGTGCTTATTTTAACAAGTTTTATAGTAGACAGTAAAACATTTTGCTGCATTTCCTCCAGATTGTGAACTAGGTGAGTTAACGTTGTGTTCACAATCGTTTTCGTTTCATTAAGCTTGTAAAGAGTCGGAAGAAAAGTCACGTTGCTATCAACTGCTGTCCAGTACTATGTGGAGGCCGTCCCCTTTTCATTCCATCGCTTATATAATATTGCTTAACTGTAATAGAATTCTAGAAATTTAAAACAAACAAATTGTCTTCGCCACTGGCAAATCGCTTTACTGAAAAAAAAAAATGTAATCTGAAAGTGTATACATGGATTTTACAGCTAAATATGAGAAATTCCGTTTTTTGGTGTATGATCCTAATTATTATTATTATTATTATTATTATTTCATATCAGAAACATACAGTTACACAATCACAACAATGATCCTAATTGACTCTTTCCTTCCAAGAGCGATCATTTAGTTAGCAGCTCGATCCATTTGTAATCTGGTATTCTCATAGCATATCGATTTCCCTTCTGTTTCAAAAGTCCCTCTTTCGAATTAGGTCCCTTCGATTGAGATTCAACAAGCTTCATTCCACTGGCTACACAGTTAAAGTGTTTCTTTTTGAGGCTTAGGTGCACGATCCATACGCGATGATAGTGTTGAAGAACTAGTTGAAAATTTCTGTGTTTGCATAGATAGTAGTAGTAATGTTAGTAGTAATATTAGGGACAATAGTAGTAGTAGTAGTAGATGTAGTAGTGTGGTGCCCATTCTGTTTAATAACAGTAGATGTAATAGATATTGGAAATTTAATCAAAATTTTCTTGGATTCATTGTTTATATGTTAATACGTTATATATATATATAGGATAAAATATATGTACATGTTAAATAATGGAAATAAGGGCCCAGATTAGATACTAGGTGCTGGGCTATGTTGTATATGGAAAATAAATAAATAAATAAATAAATAAATAAAAATAAATAAATAAAATGTTTGCATAGAGAGATAAGTCCCGTTGCATATAGGTCCCTAGGCTCCAATACTTTGCGCTCTTTATTACTGCGATAATAACTGTAAATTATTGTTGAATGATGAGATCCGACGAAGTTTCTTGCTTATGCTGGTTCTTTTCCCTGTGGAGATCTTGAACAGTTTATACGCGATATATACCATGTTCTGATGTTATTTGCGAACAGATATTATATAAATCGTTAGCAAGGATAGTTCCACTTTGATTTCAAAGGTTATAGGTTTTTTAGACGATCGGCACCCATTTTTAAAAGGAATATTCTTTAAAATAAGTTGAATGTCATACGGTTGCGACTAAATGAAGTAATTAGACGAGTTTTGAAACAACTGATCCTCCAACACCACCAGAATATACAACTTCATCACGACTTCGCAAACCGAATAATAGATTCATTATTGGAAGAATCAAGCCATGTTGTACCATATATATATATATTATATGACCTATTCAGTCCATGAGGTGCACCAATCTCTTAGTCAATGCGTCCGATAAAAGTTTTAGAAATGATTTATAACTTGTTTCTTCATCATAAACGACTGCAACTCACTTCCGAAAACGAATGTAACATTTCTGAATCATAATGGCCGCATTGACAACCAGAAATCTGTCCGTAGACTAGCGTGGTCTAGTACTAATGTATGCTCCCAACAGACTGACTGCCTTACTTAAGCAACCAATATTTATACTCCTTCCTACTTTTCGTTTCTTAACTTCCATCTTCCCCCTCAAACTGCTAGCCGATCCCTATTATTTTTACGCCCCGACTTCTATATAATTCAATAATTTAATCAAAAGCTACGAACACTTCCCTCCTTAGTATTAAACTATTTTCTTATACTCCCTGAGGTTTAGTATATTATTTGAATTCCAGTTAATTGGTTAATTTGAAGATCTTATTATCGCGCGTCCCTGTTGTTCGAATACTATCTATCCAGTGAGGGATCTCTTTACTTCCGCGCAACAATATTGATCAAAATTCGAGCAAGAAGAAAGACACTGCAAACCCAAATCAATTACTTTTTCCCACGAATTCAACCTCAGTAATAGAAATTATATATTCGATACCATTATCCCGTGACACAAGGTATGTTATAGTTGTCTATACTCTCAAATGGCATATTAGTTAATTTCGTCTCTGCTTGTTCCAGATAATTTGTCTTTTGTTATGGCAAGATTAATATACAGATAAGCACCAGTCTAGAAAGTGCATAAAGTCATTTAAAAAACTAAGGAATTCTTTATAGTAACAATACAAATTGCTAAAGTGACAGACATTGAGCTGTGAAGCTGTCGAGTGCTGAAGGTTTCCCAGCGCTGCCTGTTTTTCACACCACGCTCCTCTCCTGACGAGGTTAACATACATCTACAATTCATGCGTTTGCTCAGGATTCCCACAATTTCAGTCTCATTACCATAATTCTCGTAAACTGACTTGGAATTACAATTTTTCAAAACCAAACGCAGCTTAAAGACATTCGTATTAGAGTAATTTTTTTATACCTCCCTGTGAGAGATAAATATTGAACGACAGCTTCTACAAAACGTGACTACTTAAATTCTGAGAGGAGTTTAGATTATAATCTTCATTCAAAAATAATATGAAACAAGTAACTTACATAATGCTATTTTTGATACTTTTCATACTCTTCAATGCCCTACACTGTTTATAGGGTTCCGTACCTTTTGAATTAATAAACCGAACACATACAGAGTAACTAATTTATCTGTCTCAGCATTATAACTTCTTAACTCCAGGTATGGATAGGGTAGGCTAGGCTGGCTGTAAAAGGTGTTTGAGACCCTACTTCCTCCTGCCTCCTGTCCTTGTTCTGGAGGAATCAAACATTTATTGTAAAGAAAATTCTGAAACCTATAACTGTAATTTTTCACAATCTTTTTTCTCAGTAACCTTAGTACGATTATAACACCTATAGGTGAATTGTTTGTAGATGTTCTTCATGGGTATTAATGAAAGCTGGCATCTCGTTGACTTAAAATGTTTTTTATTTTATTTTTATCCCGGTATCACATGTATTCCTTCACATTAAGCTGAGTTCTTCTACTGAATAATGCTTTGCCCCATATGATAGCTGTACTTCACTCATACATGCTTCTGCCTCATAGTGAGCCTCAAATAGTTGTCTCAAATAGTTGTCTCAAATCTTTCACAAATTTCGGACTCAAATGGAGTAGGTTACTTTATTTCCGCGCTTCGGGTAGAGCTACCAACTTCCGAAATTGTTTCATTAGTATCTGAGATCAAATAATAGTCTGAATTTAAACCAAACTCTTTCCCATCCAACTTTATTTGCCTAAAATAACAAAATTGTTCTCCATCAAGGGAAAAACATGCCAGCCAGCCAGCTGTACTTGCGAAACTTCAAAACCGACTAAGAATTCTTAGAATGTAGCGTTATTGCAAAACTTATAAACACTAGGTAAATGGTTTTCATTTTTTTTTTTTTTTTTAAATGGCATTCGGCTTTGTTAGCCATTCAGCCAGCTCAATGTGTTTGTTTCTCTTACAATGTACAGATTTCTTATAAGTATGATTATTTTCTCCAATGTGTAAGGACGACACAAGACGAACACTTAATTAAAACCACCCATGCCCTAGGCCGGACTCGAACCGGCGACCCCTGCAATGAGAAGCAAGCACGCTACCCCTACGCTGCCGGGGTCGGCTTACATTAATTTAATTTCAATGGAGTGCACGCTCCGGTTGAAATTTTCCTACACACTCATTTTCCCCGTTTCCTGTACCCGCTCAATTTTGCCCTCCACTAATTTCAACTTTAAATTCTTTCAGTATTTTTGATAAATTATTCATCATTTCTCTTGGTAATTTATTCCAATTACTGATCCCGTTACCTACGAAAGAAAAATTTCCCACACCCTTATGCCTTAAATCGTTTTCCCTTCCATGCACTTCTCTTTATTCTTCCACGCCTCATCACCTATACTCCCAACACTCTCCTGACATCCTTTTGTCTTCAGATTTATCACATTCGAGATCCTTTATCATAACAGTTACTGAATTTGTTCTAGCAGCCCTTCTTTGCATCCACTCCAACTCCTGTATTTGATACCAAAAATATGGATCTCGTACTACACTACAAACAATGGTCTGATCAAAGTTTTGTAACCCAGTTCCCTCACTTATCTGGCACATCCTCTAATCACTCCCTCCAACATATGAAGGATTTTGAAACCTTTTCCTACCACCTTTCCAATGAGTCCTGCCTAGTTGAGTTTGCTATCAAATGCTAAGGTATTTACATTTCATGTCTTCCATTAAGCAACTCATTCCCCAAGTTTAATCATAATCAACCTTTAGTAATAAGCTGACTCTTCTTTGCATTTATCTTCATCCCGTGTTGACCTATCCAGCTGCATATCCTGTCTAGATCACCCTTCAGCTGTTCGCAATCTTTACCCGGTTTGATCCTATAATATAATATCATGTCTTCTGCAAGTAACCTAGCTTCTGAAAGAAAACCATCAACACAATCATTCATTAGAATAACGAATAGCAATGATCCCAATTTATACATTTTTAAAATCTGTCGACTTGGATGTGAAGTACTACTACGTATTATTTACAGGTATCTTAGTTAAGTTCATAATCATTTTATTTTAATTTTTTGTTTTATTTTCGTTTCCTGTAATACGATAACCATCTTATGGTCACCATCGTGTAATTTGCAAAACTGAGGGTAATGTCTGTAATTTACGAACATGTTAGTAATGTCTATAATTTTTATATAGCTTCTTCTGTGTTTGTCTTTACATGATGTAGGGTTCTGTTTTGAGCAAAAATTGAACATAAATACTGTGTGAACCAAAATTTTCTCGGCGTATTGCTGACATGTAATTTTCACGGGTGCTCCGGCGGATAGTGTTGTAGAAAGAAGAGCTTTCTGGGGCTAGCTCTGCCGTCATATTCAGGTCTGGCGATACCAGTTACGGCGAAGCAGAACTGCAAATGTAGGGCTGCCAGAGAACGCCAGTACAGCTCTGGTTGTCACAGTCCTAACACCAGATCTGAAGATGGCGGCTGAGTTAGCCGCCGAAACCTCGTCTTTTTATAACACTATCCGGCGTAGAACCTGTGAAGATTACATGTTAAGGTAAATACTAGTGCGACGAATCCTTGCTTGGCGGACAGCATTTGAAATAATCCTACGAATGTTATTCGAGTAATTTGCAACAGATCCTTAAAATCAAGCTGCATTATGCTCAATTAAAATTAGAACTTTACAGCCGCACAAAAAACTGTATTAGGTTCAATACAACACTTACGGTGTTAAAAAATTCGTGATATTTTACAGATGTAATGGTGGTAGAAGCAAATTACGGATTTTAAAGTGTAGATAAAAATTATCGACTTTCAAAGGGTCCTTTGTTTTTTGTTTTTTTTAGAATATCTGAACTAATGTATGTCAAATATAACACTGCTTCCTTCTTATATCTTCCGTTTAGTGTGGCAACAGTACAACGATCACTGTAACACTGACGGTTGTTTCATCTATTATATCTTGTTGAAACTTCTATATTACTCTACTGGTGTTGGTATTAGCGGTGCTGTACTTCGTGACTATCGTTTTGAATTTGTTTGTTTGGCAGAAAAATATTGCCAATAATTTTGTATATCATTCAGTAATAAAAAATTACCCACGAAGTGATTATTTCATCATCAATATTATCTCTTCTTCCTTTAGACTTCGACGAACTATGTACCAGGGGAAATAACATCATACCTTCACCCCTCCCTGTACCTATTTCTTCCGCAGAAACTGATTATTTTTGTTTTCTCGCTCACCAACGTGGCTGTGCTCATTGAAGCCCCATCGCACTGGATCAGGTAGTTGACCCCGAGTTCTGACCGTCCTCAGCGCGATTTTCATTTGGTTTGCTGCAGTCACCTCAGCCGATGCTGGGACGAACTCCAATCTCCGCCTTTGAAATTACAGTCTAACAAATGAAAATACACTTGTCATACAAAAGACTAAATACACGCTTCTCAGACACGTGGTAACTTTTATCTATCTGTTCTAAAGCAGTTTACAACCATAGGTTGGCTGTGCTATTGTATTTTTGAAGCGTGTATCTTTGTCAGACTAGCACTGTGGCTTTCCAGTGCAGTGTACGGCAGCTTAATGCTATGAGCCACATTGTCGGGTCATGGGCAACACCTAAGCTTCCCCAAATTGAGCAAGTTCCAGCGACGGAGGTAAAGATACGCGGATTGAAACTCCGTCACCAGGGTGAGCCGACCAACTTGCACTGGTCTCCCGGTTCTAAAAGCAATCCTCTAAAAAAAGATAAACTGGCGTTTCTGTACTTTCTCTCGGAAATCGTCAAACGCGACTTTTTAACTTCAAACATTCCTGACTGAGATTCCTCCTTTCTTTAGATTCACTTCTTTTATGTCCGTTTCTACTTCAATAGATCAAAGAATCTCTGTTTTGGGATTTTAATCAAAATAAACGATCTTTTTGTAAGTTCGGGGTACATTAAAAAGAAAATCTTCTTTTCGAATAGCATACAATAGTTGTTCAGTTTCCATATATTTTATTTATTTTATTTTATCGTTTGGTCCACAAAGGAGCGTGTGAAATCATTCATTTGCGTTGTCCTCCTTGTTCTTCCTATCTTCCTAAAACCTCCTCATCCTTTCGCTCTGTGCTTAATATTTCTCTTGTGTCCATGCATTTCTGAGATTTAGATTTCTTGCTGTTGGTATCTTAGGTACAAACTTATGTGAAGCGATTATTTATCTATATACGCTCCGTGTAAATGTGAGTGGGTCTAGGTTGGCTTCTGCGAATTTCTTTTAGGTTTCTACAAACCAGCAAGCTTTGGTTTGTTCGGGTCTGTTGATGACGCATAAGATTTCCTTGGTCAGTCGCGAGTCATCCATTCGTGTTATATATCCGTCGAATTTCATACGTTTTTATTGTGTGAGTGAGGTGAATTTTTCTGTCAATGAATACATATCTTCTGGGACTTTGCGCATCCACATATAATACGATATTACGACCTTTCTTTTATCCATTTACCCTTTTCTTTGGACTCAGAATTTTTCTCTGTTTAATTTTTCAAATTTAAAACAAAATAAAATATAAACCTAAACATCCTCCGACACAGAGACATTTTGGTTTTATAGCTGTGCCGTCCATTTTTTTGTGGTTATTAATTTTTTGTTGCAAAGATCATGACATGAACCTTTATTGGCCACTGGAATTTTTTTTTTTTCGGTCCCGTTTATTGCGGTTATTTTTTTTCACACAGGGTCTGACGAGTTCGGTCAAGCAACAGGTAGAACGAACTGCTGGCGGGAAGTAAGTTAACGAGTGGGCCAATCACAGGCGAGTGGCAGGCAGTCTCGATAATTCCCCCCGCCGTTAACACGAGCCGGTCCGCCTTAACGCGGTACTAAACCCACACGGAACTGTTCCGCTAGTTGGCGACAAGGAATTAGTTTGGCAGCGCGCGAATAATCCCCGTTTTTATTAGTTCCGCAGTAAGCCGGCAGGGGTAATGAAGGAGGCAGGACCAACTGCGAGCCAGCTCTCTGCGGATATTGTGTCGGGAGCGGTGGATATTGCACGCAAGGGATTAACCGGGCAGAGTTGTGAGGTGTCTTCCACATTTGTGTCCAGGCCTCGCTTCGCCTATTGGATTAGAGCTCGGTCGCAGAAAATCGGATCCCAGACACCGAGTCGCGTGAAGGATTAACCAGATTATATAGTGTAACAATACAGCTGCTATTATGTTCATACATTTGTTTGTTAATAACTGTTATGAAACCTTTTAGTACGAGTATTTTAAGAGGATGCCAACTCGTTCTGTTTAAGTCAGACTGCATTTTTGAAGACATGAAATGTAAATATCTTGAAATTACATTTGATAACAATCTTAACTGCGCAGGAAACATTTGACAGGTAGTAGGAAAAGGTTTAAAAATTCTACACTTGTTGGAGAGAGTGATGAGAGGATGTACGAGAGAAGTACAGGAATTGGGTTACAAAACATTGGTCAGGCCATGACTTGAATATGGTGGTGTAGTTTTATAAGTATCAAATACGGGAGTTGGAGAGGGTGCAAAAAAGGGCTGCTAGATTTGTTTCTGGAAATTACCGTAGAAGTCAATCAGTAACAAAGATAATAAAAGAGCTGGATTGGGATTCATTGGAAGACAGGAGGAGGGTGAAGAGGGTCATGGGACTGTACAAGGCATGTATTGGTGATGAGGCATGGAAAGATATTGGTGTAAGAATTGAAATTAATGCATGGAGGGGAAAAGATGACCATCGCCACTCGATTTCAGGTACAAGGGTGTAAGAAGATTATCATTTTTAGTTAAGGAGGTGAGGGGTTGGAATAAGTTACCAAGGGGAATGATTAATAATTTACTAAAAACGTTGAAAGAATTTAAAGATGAAATTTATAGAGGAATAATGTAGGTGGGTGCAGGAAAGTGGGAAAATGGGTGTGTAGGGAAATTGCCACCGGACCGTGAGCTTCATTGCAATTGAATGAAATGAAATTAAAAATGTTTGTATCAACATAACCAAAGTGAGAGTTGTCATAGTTTTCCCGACCAATTTCTAATAACTTCTTTCATTGGACGTCAAGTTTCGCGGCAAATCAAAGAATGTCTCCCACCAGAAACTTTTCTTTTAAAGGGTTGGTATGTATTTGATGTGTTTGTGTGATGGAGAAGTTGCTCGTTGTTTTAATTACATATATTAAATAACTAGCATTTGCCCGCTGCTTCACGCGCGCGTGCCTTGGCAGGTGTAGAAATTATTTACCGATTTTATTCTCTTATCAGACATTAACGTGGAAAGGCATGAACTGTTAATGTATTCTGAATAGTTTCGTTTAATTTCGGTTAATACGTTAGGTTCGGTTTTCATACTGATGTCAGAGAGTTGTTTTATTCATATTTTAACACGATGCAATTGATTCAATAGTAGAAAAGGTTCCTGAAAAATTAACAGTAGTAATTCGTGGTTGTAATTATTGTGCGAAGTATAAACATTTATTGTTTAGAAAGGCTTTCACGGTTCAAACGACGTTCTTTCTTCTGTGCGCTTTCAGAAGCTATGGATTTAGCGTATAGAACCCGGTTATAGGTCAATCGCTTTTCTCGGTGCAGGTTACTTTCATTTGCTCTAGCTATTTCATCTAGTTCTCCTTGACGTTGCAGACGATGTTGTCGGTCTATTTCACTCTCATTTAGCCGAATATTATTTCTGAAAGCAATATTTAACTCAGCTAAAACATAATATTTTTAAATGCTGATATGGAGGATTCCACGTTAACCGTGGTACCGAAAATTTAAATGGATATATAACAGTTGTAACGTTAAGAAAGCTGATATTATAATCATTATGTGTAATTTTTTTGGCGATTTTATGTGTAAACTTTGCCTGGGATTATATAGCTAGGTATAAGCTTTGTTAAGGATGTATCTGTGGATTTAATGAAAAATATTCTTTCCATGATACTTAACTAAAAAAAGTTTATTTTTAAATGTGGATACCGAGGATTGCAACATAACCGCGGTGCCATAAATTTATGTAAATATAGCAGTAATCTACGACTTAGTCCTCTTGGAAGTGTGCTGAAATATAAAAATTCGTTACCAATAATCACAGCATCTCAATTTTTCTGATTTATTTATTTTTTTGTTGTTTTTTATTTTTTGTTGTTGGATATTGGTTTTATTTTATGTTGATACACCATCAATTATTCCTGCTTTAAAATAGAAATTTACGTGAATTGGAGCTACTCTTGATTTCAAATCGTCGTATCATTACTGCCATTATTTCAGTCAGATATAATTAATCCAAAAATGTCGAGATGTGATCATGGTACAGTTTATGTAGTATCGTGCATGTAACTGAAACAATTATTTCTGAGTGGCAACATTATCGCAAGTTGTGAATCGCTTGAAATGCAACCTGACAGCTGATATGATGCTTTGTTATAGGCCTAAGAGACGATGCCTGCAGCTTTATAATCTACGCGGTGTAGCATTAGGATATGAAACATTTTTAATATAAGTTTCTTTCAATATAGCCGTATTTTCTATAATTATTTCAGTCGCATGTAAGTACCTGGCGAAACAACCGCCTGGACCAGATGACAATTGACTCGTTTTGTTTAGCATCAGGCATAACGGGTTTAGTTTTAAAATTTACGCGGTGTAGAATAGAATTTTAGGATGCCTAGTTATATTTGAAATAAAAATTCGTTACCAATAATCACAGCATCTCAATTTTTTCTGATTTATTTATTTTTTGCTGTTTGGATATTGGTTTTTATTTTATGTTGATACACCATCAATTATTCCTGCTTTAAAATAGAAATTTACGTGAATTGGAGTTAATCTTGGTTTCAAACCGTCGTATCATTATTGTCATTTTTTCAGTCAGATATAATTAATTCAAAAATGTCAAAATGGATCACGGTACAGTATATCTACTACTGTGCATGTAACTCAAGCAATTATTTCTGAGTGGCAAAATTATCGCAAGTTGTAAATCGATTGAAATGCAACCTGGACAGTGATGACAGCTGATAAGCTTTGTTATAGGCCAAAGGGACGATTCTTTTAGCTTTATAATTTACGCGGTGTAGCATTAGGATCTGAAATTTTTTTTATTTGAGTTTCTTTCATTATATCCGTATTTTCTATGTAATTATTTGAGTCGTATGTACCTGAATTTTCGGATGCCTAGTTATATTTGCACGTTGTAGCCACGAGACATATTAATCGAATAAAGTACTTCCAAATATGTGCAATTCCCCACAAGTCATTATGAAAGAAGTATGTTTTATTACTTGCTGATATTTATAATAGCTGTTTTTCAGACATCGCTCTTCGAGAAAAAACTGAATTTCGTATTAAGTATTGGCTTATTGTGGCTGTATTGTACAGAATTCACGAAGCAATTTTGTTCCAGAGACAAACTGTATAACAGTCTACCAGAGACAATACGTCTTCAATATTTGTAATACAACTTTTTCGTAATTCAACAGACCTGTTACGATTCAAGTAAATTCTGATTATACTTGATTCACGTATTCTTTTTATTTTGAAGTACTGCGGTCCAGAAAAATGAATCTCAGAAGTAAAAAAAAAAGGAAATCCTAAATTTTGTCAGGTCTTTTTATGAAAGGAGTGACCGTCTGAATGTGTATAATTATCTGTGGTCTACAGTTTCACATTTCTGAAGTTTTTTACTGACTTTCTTCTTCCCATGGTACATATTAGTCGTTAGCTACTTCTGCAGATGTTGATCAGCAACATTAGCTTTAAAAATTTGGAAACACCATGCAAATTGATGCGGTAGTTTTTGCGTTATTAGAGATCAAGCCTCACTACAAACGCAGCTTGCTTACAGATTTATAATAGTATAGACTAGACTACGATCCAGTTTCAAATTTTAACTTGTTTTATTGCTAGTAAGCTATCGAACTTCAAAATTCAGTTCACATATGAACACAACAGTCCAACGATTACAGTCGACACTTCTTCCAAAGACAATACTACCAAAACTGTTCGTTCAAAACTGTCCTTGGCAGACGTAAACTGAGCTCGTATAACTCTGTCGAAAAACTGTCTCTTAGTCACTGCTGATCGCATTATGTAAGTTCTATCGAAAATTCTAGAACACTACAAAGGGTTCTGATAGATATTTCTCGAACATTGACAATACTTAAACAATTGAAAACATATTAAAAACAATCAGAATTAATACATAATCATTTACAATCAGTACAAAATGCTTGAAAATGAAAGATACTTAAACACAAAATTATCCACATAAATCATTTTTAACTGTAGTAAATCGTCCTTTAAACATCGTAGCTTACCTTAATACTTACAATTACAAACATTTAAGTAATTCTCTGGCATAGTTCTGTTCTTAAACATATTAAACGGTATTTTCATAATTTCTTTTCACAAAACAAAATCCATTTACACTGATTTACAATAAAATACAAGACAAATATACAAAACCTTTATCAATCACACTCTAACTTGCTACAAATGCTTCATAAAATACAATTCCAGTTAAAGTTTAGGTTTGAGGGCTGTTACAATATCAAGCGAATAATTCACGGAAAATATTTGGTTTTCAGGACACTGAAACAGTTAAGTTTATTTTGTTTTGGGGAAATTAGCATCACAACTAATCTCAGACTCTAAACCAGAGGCAGAGAGAACCATCCATCCCACTCTGCTTTTGAAGATATGTGAACCGAAGCTAATAAGCGAGTAGTGATCGCGGATTGTCTATATACATGGTATATACCAAAAGTAGTAGGACTGATTTCTTCTAAAAAATTTATTGAAGATATCTTTATAATTCCTTAATCCTCTTCGATATAGTACCCTCAGGCAGCTACACGCCAAAAATTACGCTGCTGCCATTGGCCATACGCCTTCTGGAAGTCAGTTTCGGGGACGCTGTTGAGAGCCCTCGTCGATGCTGCTTCAACGTCCTGGATTGAGTCAAACCACTGTTCCTTCAGCTGCTTTTTCATCCATGTGAGTAAGAAAAGTCAGATGGAGCCAAATCAGGACTGTAGGCAGGATGCAGCAACGCGGCAATGTCAATTCGGGCTAACAGTTGGCTCATGACGGCGCATTGTCGTGATGCAGAGTCCAGTTGGCGGAGATGACTGGTCGGACGCGATTCACTCGGTCTCACAGGCGGGCTGACACTTGCACGTAAAAGTTCGAATTGACAGTTTTCCCAGGGGAAACGAACTCCTTATGACGGTCAAAAAACACGATCAGCATTGTCTTGATCTTTGATTTGCTCATGCGAGCCTCCATTGGACGGGAGGATGAAGAAGGCAACTGTTGGCCCAATTCAGCGTTGCCACGTTGCTGCACCCCGCCTACAGTCCCAATCTGGCTCCAACTGACTTTTTTTTTTACTCCCACGGATGAAAAGGCAGCTGAAGGAACAGCGGTTTGACTCAATCCAGGACGTTGAAGCAGCATCGACGAGGGCTCTCAACAGCATCCTTGAATCTGACTTCCAGAAGGCGTATGGCCAATGGCAGCAGCGTAATTTTTGGTCTGTAGCTGCCTAAGGGTGCTATTTCGAAGAGGATTAAGGAATTGTAAAGATATCGTCAATAATTTTTTTTTTTTAAAATCAGTCCTTCTACTATACTCTGTTCACCCTAGTCTGGCGGTTCATGGTCATGTTTCCCCTGCCCCGCTCCTCGTCTCAACACTCACTCCCGTTGTCTACACCACCGAGAAGACCATTGTGACCAGTCTAACGCGTGGCAAATTTGTTAATGGGCACTCTTTTAGCTTCGCTTGTAGGTGTTTGTTACTTAACGACTAAATAGCTGCAATACATAAAATTCCAGTAAAAAATAAAACTCGTCTTTTTATGTCGACGAGGGTAATGAAGAACTTCGTATCTTCTTGTTCTTGGTGAGCAGTTATTATTAATTGCGACGGAGCCTTTAAAGTCTTTCATTATTTCATATAATCTGTTCAACATTTCATTTATCAGGAAACCAAAACTTATGAGCAAAATCAAGAGTCAAATTATGGTCACTAGTCATCTTTTCCCTTCCACACATTATTCCTGACTCTTTACTCAAGATTAACCTAAGCCTCATCGCAAATGAATATATTATGAATACGCGACACTCTCTTCTCAAGCCTTCTGATTTCCAGTGATTCCCAAACCAGCTCCATTATTATGTCAATTACTGACTGTATTCCATTGTAATTTCCGCAACTGGAAGAAAAAATAGCCTCATTAAGAATAATAAATTCAGAATCATTTTTTTTTAAATTAGTATTTTAGGAACATTTTGGGGAGTAAACAGTGCGTTCTTTATGACTCTAGTTGGATATGTATTTATTTTTGTACAATATTTTCCCTTTGTCAGTTTTTCTTATCACTTTACAAAGCGCATCTAATGAAACAGAAATAAACGCAGAAATGATTAAAACCAATGACGTAATGACTGATATTAATACCTGAACCAAATAGCGTACTTCGTTTTCTAATTACTGCTTAATTGTAATATACTATGCACGTCAGTACTTAGCGAACCTGCAAAAGAAGTATTTAAACGAAGTTTTGAACAATGTTGCAGTTCGTTGGAGGTTATATGAAACTTTTTTTCCAGCATCAGATTAATAATTAAAATTCACTTGCTGAAAATGATAAAAAATTTCTTGTTAGTGGTTAGAAGGCAAATTCAAAATTTTTCATTGAAGATTTTACATTTTTTCACTCTGTTTGATACAAAAAGAAGCAATTCTTGTGATTTCAATGAAATAACTATTAATCTAGGGTCTGAAGATTGTTGTTTGGTATGATAGGTAACTACTGTCAGAAACTTTCTACAGCTTTTGGTATATTTAATTCTATTACTCTAGAAACTATTTTCTAACATGCCTTGTGGCTGTTGGAAGTCTCGGTTATTGGTCATCAGATATTATTGGGAAGAAAGAAAGAAGAAATCAGACACTGCCAGTCTTAAGGAAAGTTCCTTTCACTGGGAAACTATGTCGACCTAAAAAAAAGTTTAGAGACATCTGCAGTACGATTACGGGTGCCTGAATAAAATTAAAAAAAATCAAAATAAAATTCGAAGGCTGTAACTTTATGAACGTTTGGTTAACAACCAATAGTTCATTTCCTCATGGTGTTCAAGTGTTGTATGTGTGTTGGTGATTGAGAACATTGTTTTGTAACTGTGTTGTGTTTCTGATGATGAAAGGAGGCAGAAAGTGAAACCAGGTGCCGGCCTATTCACGCCTGCTCCTCTGAAGTAAGTACCAAAGGGGCCGCCCAGTTTTACGATCCAATCCGACGGACAAAGAAGTTTGGGTTTTAAACAAAGAATCTAGAACACAATCAGGTAGTCAGGAACGATGTACCTCCAACTCTCTTAACCAGCTGGCCAGGTAGCGAGTGATGAAAATTTCTTCTACCGTTTGGACTGCAACCAGACGTGGGGTAGATTTAGGCTGTAACGCAATCCTTAAACTCGATTTATACAGGCTTTAATTTAATTTAATTGCAATGGAGCACAGGCTCCGGTGGCAATTTTCTTACACCCCCATCTTCACCCTATCCTGCATCCACCTACATTTGCTCTCTACAAATTTTATCTTTAAATTCTTTCAACGTTTTCGGTAAATTATTCATCATTTCTCTTGGTAACTCATTCCAATCCCTGACACCCTTACCTAAAAAAAGAGAATCTTCCCAAACCCTTGTGCCTGAAATCGAGTGCCAGCTTGTGGTCATGGTCATCTTTTCCCTTCCATGCACTACATTTCATACCTACTCCAACATTTTCCCATGCCTCATCACCAGTATACGCCCAGTACACTCCCATGACTATCTTCATTCTCCTCCTGTCTTGCAATGAATCACATTCCACCTCCTTTATCATATCTGTCACTGATTTCATTCTGCGATAATTTCCAGAAACAAATCTAGCAGCCCTTTTTTGCACCCTCTCCAATTCCCGTACTTGATACGCAAAATGATTGTCCCATACTACACTACCATATTCGAGCAATAGTCTGACCAAAGTTTTTTAACCCAATTCCTTTACTTCCGTCGTACATCCCCTCATCACTCTCTCCAATAAGTGCAGAATTTTGAAACCTTTTCCTACCACCTGTCCAATATGTCCTGCCCAGTTAAGCTTGTTATCAAATGTAATGACAAGATATTTGCATTTCAAGTATTCAGCAAGGAATTCTTTCCCCACCTTATATTCATAATTAACCTTTTGTTTTTTATTTGTGTATCTAATAAGCTGACTCTTCTTTGCATTTATCTTCATTCCATGTTTACCAACCCAACTAGATATTCTGTCCAGATCACCCTGCAACTGTTTACAATCCTCTATCGTTTTGATTCTTTTATATAGCATTATGTCAGCTGTAAAAAATTTAATTTCAGAAAGATTTGTTCGTAATTCCGCGGTAGATATATTTCGAGCTTTCATTAATTATTTTTTTGTCTAGAAATTCGTTAAGTATCACTGATTGTTATAGAATATCCACTTCTGAGTTAAAAATACTCAATTTTTTTGATTGCCTATTGAGATTACATTGCATTTCCCGGAAGAAGAAAGACTAATTTTTGTAATTCTATTTTTTAGGGTAGAATATCTGATTAAAAACTTATTCAGTAACTTGTTATGGAGTAACTGCGTTCAATAAACTATCTCACTGTCTGTAATGTTTCTCCCATCAAGCACCGTCGCGCCATATTGGCGAACTTGGTAATGCAAAACCATGTCCTGCGACCGTTCTCAGCGTACATGCCAGTTTTTTTCACCCTCAGCTTGAAGGCGATGCAATAAACTTTATGACGCTGTAAGCGGAGTTCATAGGTTCGGTATTAACAACACCGCAGGACCTTAATTAGAGCAATGAGTGAAGTTCAGGAAAATTAGATCCCAACGTAGGAACAGGAGGAGATAAAGCTGTGTAATCTGCAGAAGTGTTGGCCATCAATTCTCAAGGTTGCATGATACGCAGAAGCGTATAGAACATATGGAGCTTTACATAAAATTGGCTGCATTTCTGCATTTCTTGCTACCAGTATCCATCCCCTTAATTTTTACAGAATAAAGCCAGTAATCATAACTCACTCAATTTTTCTGGTGGAAACAAACTCAGTAACTTATGTTCTACACTTTTAACGAGATTACAGAGAAAAAGATTCCTCTTTAGTTTAGACCAAAGTTGGGTCAGGGGCTGCCAGGTCATCAAAAAATTGGGTGGTAAATTACGGCACAAAAATTTCATGATTTCTTATCCTCCCACCCCTCCCCCCAGCTCGTACTTATCACAAGTAGTCATAATCTTGTGACCCCAGATTGTTATGACATCACTTATTTTACAATTTTAAATTCATATCAACAGATGACTATTTAATTGTTTTATTATTTTAGATTATCAGTTAGATGCAAGAGCACAGTTTCACTCTCTTTATACAAGTTTTCTTTATCATCTCAAGATCTATGCATCGTAGAAAAACAAATAATGTGTGGAATAGTAATAATTCAAACGATTTTTGGGACAGCTTAATTGTGATAGAAAAGTTTTACACCAATATGATATAGGTACAGATTTTTTATGGCTCTTATTTTTTTGGTAATAAATGTGACGTTACGAGACTAATCCCTTCACCCCCCCTTGTGACGTCATCCCACACATTGTGGCTCCATCTCTCTCCAGTAACGTGTGACGTAATTTATGGATACCCCTTCCCTTCTTCCCCAATACTGAATTCAGAAATAAAATGTTTTTGTAAGTTATTTCATCAAAATCCTGACAGTGTAAAAGCAGTTGTGGCAGTGAGCACCAACAAATATATTTCTCATTTTGTTACCTTGCATCTACGTTCTTAACGATTTTTTATTAAATTTTTTTACTGAACCTTGAAATATTTTCTGCACAATATTTCAAGGATAGCGTCTACATCTGTATCTAAATGAATAAACAACACTACCTTTCGTCAAAATTATCTTCCGTTGTCATAAAAATATATTCTTTAGCCATACAAGTTATCGACGTAGACATTAACACAAATTCTGTGATGTTATTTACGATACAAGCTTTAAAAACGAGGATTGAGTGAAACGATAGTGCTGGCATAAATGTGTTAACGCAAGAGTTATGGTTGTTTAAGGCTTAGCTTATTAAGTTCAGCCCTTGATGTTTTCGCTAAAATATATCAGTAACATAATCAGAGTAAGATTACTGCGCCTTCGTCGTGATGTTAGAATCTTTCAGCATTCTTCTTTCAGAAATTTGTTACAAAACATATCGTTTTGACTAACTGTTTCATTTGCACGAACGAAAACAAATAAATATAAAATCAGTCACCACTATTAGATGAAATACACAACGGGGCTAACTTAAACTATTCGGCTCTCATCCCCAAGTAAAAAACGAAAAACAAGCAGCTAACTATTGTTACATTCTGTTGCTCTTATTAAAAATTTCGCTCATGACGTGGTAATTTCGTGGAAACATTAATTCGGCGAATGTTTGTGACGCCTAGCAGTAAGTGATGAATAAACGAAATTTTAGCGATGATGAAGCAACTTTACTACCTGTACGTCAAACTGCCTGATGGCAGATAACGCTGAATTTTGTGAAAATATTTCGTGTTACAGACTAGAAACTAACAAAAAAACATGACTTGCAAAACAGGCAGTTCCTGATTGATTCATCTAATGAAGGTGTCGGAAAAGAATGATTGCTACTTCTCCGAATATCAGCTTATCGCGTTAAAATCGTTAATATCTAGTTCGTAAAGAACGAAAAAACTCTTACGAGAGTAGAGTTTCAGTTACTCAATAATGTCGAATTTTAAGTATTAATTTAAAACGTCATTTTCAAACTACTTTCTGCGGATGTGAGAAAAAAATATTATTCGTAAACATGTTACAACAGGACTACGGTTTAAAAGATGTTATAATTTTTGCGTAGAATCTGGATTAAATTTGTTATACTTCAGTCTTTTTGTGAACTACAATTATGGCATCGCAATATTGATAACATTTATGGAAAACTATAATTTGTATTCTTCCTCTGAATTTTAAATCAGGAAAATTCTTTTGACAGTAAAAATTAACTAGTTGGGTGTCGAGAAATATTTTGCGATGTTTGTGATGCACGTTTATTTCAAAACTGTTATGTTAGACTCTTTGGAAAACATTCATTCCATCAAATGCCGACAGTTGAACAAATTGCAAAATATATATCAGAAACCGAGCTATTTGAGTGAGCGGTAACCTTTTGATCTTGCATTTGGGAGGAAGTGTGTTTGAATCCCCATCTGACCATCCAGATTTGGGTTTCCCCAAATCATTCCAGGTGAATGCGGAATGGTTTCTTTAAAAGGTCATAGCCGAATTGCTTCCTGTTCCTGGCCCTAGTCCTTTCCCGTCTCTAAAGACATCGACGTCGACGAGGCGTGAAGCCTTAAACAAAAAAGGTACCAGAATTTAAAGAAACAATTTTATTAACTTCCACAACATAAACGCAGCATAAATTTTAAAATATTACGAAGCTAACACCGTTTTTGGATAGACGGATGTTATCAGTAACTATGCACCCAACAATAATAATAATAATAATAATAAAACGCGTGCTGATGTGTGATATGGCGTAGAGATTAGAAATTGTGAATAAAAATGATTTACAAAGTGGATAGGCACGTTAACCACTTATATAAAAAAATCCAGCCATATCCTACTAACACTTTTAGTATAGTAAGTGTAATTATAACTGAACTAGAACACTAGTACTATGCCACTACCTATGGACAAATTCCCGATAAGAAGACAGCAAACTAATTATTACCAGGAAGTGTGGCTACTTAAGTAATACTCATGTTTGAGCTAATATGTTTTATAAGAGAAAATAATACTTCTTACAAATGTTTCAAGTTCTGTCAATTTCTCCGATGCAGTAATATTAACTTGCTTTATTTTGGAAACATTTGAATACCCTTCATGGAGACCAATATTAGACATACAATATACATGGTAGCTAATTTTTGTGCTCATGTCATTCAAAACTTTGTTCCATTCAAAGTGAATGCGAATAAACTTTGAAGAAAGATGGTTTCTTCACTACTTTTAACAATGTGATGATAGAAGTAAACTGGAAATTTTAGCAGACAGCTCCTCGTCAACAAGACGCAATACAACCGACAGGATTTGTGCTTTTCATGAGCTAGTATATCACTAATTGAGGCCGATTTCTATGTAAGGCAGGCTTAGGGCTAAGGAACCAACCGTCTGCAGTGGCAATACGTGAATTATACTAGGTCGAAGGATCCGAGGATTTGGGAGGGAAAAGAGGAAACAAAAGAGGGCAAAATGAAAAGAAGGAATACCAGTTTATACCTGTATCTAGGTTAACAGCGAGTTGAAAGTATCTGATAAGACAGTACGTATTAAATATTATAAGGAATATTTTAACGTTTTTTGTGGTGGAAAAAAATTGAACCGTTATGTTGTAAATAGAGATCATGGTGCAATTCTACAGATAAGTAAAAACAAAAAAAAAATGTTTAACCACTCTATCAACTAAATACGTGAATGGAGGCAGTGCGAAACATTTAGTTCCCAAAACTCCCATTACATTAATGATTTTAACGTTTCCTAAATTTTTGTTTGTAGAAACTAGCTTTGAGTTGCGTAAAATACGATTTTTAACTATGGTACAGCTGCCATTTATTACTGCCCATTTCTTGGTAAATTAATCACAAGCCAGTTCAGTTGCATCTATTGTTTTGTAACGTAGGATATTGCAAACAGAAACATAAATGAGAAAATCTAATCATTTCTAGTACCCTTACTGCTTCGAGGTTTAGCGAAACATATAACTATGCTGACAAACAGATAAACGACTGAAAAAAAGCAAAGAATCTTAAGGAACTAAATTTTATTCACTGCTTTACCAAAAAGAAAAACGAATGGATGACTCATAACTGTAACAAACGTTTTACTTTTTGGTGTAAGCATTTTTTTTATTTTACCTATTAAAACTGCACAGCTTAAGTACATAGTTCATATAAACCATTGTCAAAGACCATATATACTGCAATACCAAAAGTCATTGGTTAGGATGATGCAAATATACAGAAGTCAATGCTACAGAGAGTGAGAGGGCTTGTCAATCTGAAAAGTGTGCTGGCACAAAGATGAGAAATTCTGACGCTGCGTTCATAAACCATTAGAAGACAGTTTCTCAGGAACTTCGTTCGGAGTATATAAAATATATGGTCCAAAATGTGGAATGCCGTCGGAAAGATTTGATACATCCTTATAAGAACTAAATAAAAGAGTTCGAAGACCACCCCATCTCAGTTGCTCCTCCTACTACAGCCCGTTCAGTTCGCAAAGGCGGCCCAAAGTCACTCTACTCTATCCCCACTCCACTGCCCTTGCCGTTAAATGAGAAGGGAAACAGTGACCTCTAACATATTTACCAGTCGCCTGTCTAGACAAAGCGGTCTGTTAGGTGGAGTAGGCATCTGGGGGAGGGGGGGGGCGATGAGGTGAGGAGATTGGCAAGGGGAAGATAACCCTGAACCGCCAGTTGAGAGTGAACAAAGTATAAAAGCTGATTCTGTTGATTCGGCTCTGGACATCTCTCATCACTACTGTAGTTTTTTATCCGGTGATGGCTCGTCACGTACTTCAAAGAATGAAAGTAGTAACTTGTGTTCAATCTGCGCAGAAATTCTTCGCGAATGGAACTGGAGACGTCCTGTTGACAAGTGATGGAGATCAGAGTAACGTGCGAAATACTGCTAAAACTAAGAAAGTATCACAAATTTAAACTATGTTCAGTGTGCTGTTTTATCACTTCAAATTAAGTAATTTAATGAATAAAAACAATTTCTGTCACTGTGTACATTTTATTCATTACTGTACCCTGTTGACCCTCAACTGACGGTTCAAGGTCATGTTATTCTTGTCCCGCTTCTCCCCTCAGCATCCCTTCCCAATGCCTTGTCCCTCCCCTCCCCGGCTAGGCCGCTTTTGCTAAAATACGCATACAAATCATGGAATAAAACATTCAAACATTTTCAGAGTCGTCAACTTTCATTTGCTACTTACGAAGAATGTCGAGGAAATAATGTTCCTTCCGATCGACAACATACCGCCATATAAATAATTCCGTAAGGGAAATTCTTTCATTCAGATATCTCATTGTCAAATTAATAATCGCCCTTCTTGATGTTGAGGGTCTCTGGTTTTAAATTTTTATATCTTGCTGAATATCATACTTAAGCGAAATAATCTAACTTTTCAAAATGCTATGGTTAGGCTGCGTGCTGCGAGGGACTTGTGCATCTTTTACAGTAGATCCTGCGCCTGAAAATCGACATCTGGTCGCAGGAGGAAATTGTGTTAAGACGCCATCAAATAATGGATCCGTAAACTAATCCGTACAGCAATAGACAGAGATGCTTTTGATATGGTGTCTCACAACTCTTGGGGAGCAGACAAGGAGTATCAGCAAGATAGAAATGTTTGACATTTATTCTGTAATTCAATTTTTGTAAGATTTCACTATTAAATTAATTTTTTTTTTCTGAGAATGAAATGTTTGCCTGAAACATTTTTATTTACATTTTTGATTGATATTTTTCAAACATAGTGTTTGTACGTTGACTGGAAATAATTTTTCATCCCAACTAAACAATCAGGAATATAGGTTTAGCTTGGTAGATTTATTGGTGAGGTCCGTATTAATTTCACAATACTTTCTATATAAATATAATACGATACGGAATACTTAGACGTTAAAACTGAAAAGATTTCGTCATGAATGCACTGGTAGTACCTCACGACAAGTTATGAGACTTCACTTCCTGGTTGATACAATTATGGTCATGTACAATTCAGGAACACTCACACTGTGGTAAAGAATCTGGTGTGTCATTTAGAGTGAAGTTAATATTTTTCCCTGAGTGTACAGTACATAGTTTTGTTTCTGTTTCTCTTCACTGAACTGACAGGAAATGCTGGTAAAGTCAGAACTTTGTTTTAATATGATATACTTGCTCTCTATAAAGTAAAAATATATTACGGTTTGTATAAAGGAGAAGTTTTCAAAGACTCTGAAGTGTGAGCTAGTGTTTGAAATCTTATAAAGGTCTACGACATGATGAAAGCCAAGCAGAAGTTCTTTTCGGTTTTAAAATGTTAATATCTGACGAGTTTGCAGAACCAAAATACCTCATATTACATTTTTTATGGACTCTTACGTATCATTTTGTTTAGTCGCTGCTTAGTCTCTTAGCGAAATAAGAATAAAGTACCTCTTTGACAGTATTGCGTGGTGATACTGCACTGTTCTCTGCTATTTTCGAGCCTTTTAATTTGGTACTCTATCAGTGATTCCGTGTCATTTCTTTCTACGGTCTTCAAACATATTTCTCGAGAAATAACGAACTGGCAATCAATGGAATAATGCTTTTCTCTTAAACGTGTTCGTAAGATACATTTATCAACTTTTCATTTCGATATTAAACACTCAACTTTCTTTATTATTCAAGTAAAAGTAATTAAAAAACAGGATGTGAGTAATCTTAAAATCCAGGGTCGTTCGTATTGAAAATAAAATTTGAATTAAGTGCTTAATAAATGAAATAAGCGCCGTAATTGGTGACAATGACTCTGCGCGTGGTAACAAGAAATCACCCCTGTCACGAGGGCAGGCGGGGAGGGGAGGTTTGGGGAAATTTGGTTAGATTAGTTTGGCTGAAGCAAGGTACCTGGGACAAGTATTAATCCGCCTCCTGGGTTTCACTAAGGCGAACGAATCATTAAGCAAACATCTCTTTCAGTATTTACTGCTGTAATAGAGAAATCAATTGCGCAGGTATGTACGTTTTGAACATGTGTGTAAGAGCACATGCTCACTGCTTGGGAGCTGATACCAGGTCAGCTAGAGTACTTGGTAGCCGGCGGACCCTCGTTGCATTAGTATACTTTTTTTTGACTCGGTACATGAATACCACAAATCATCCAGCTCAGCAGTCGATCTGTACTTCTATTGACTCTATAAATGGATTAAAGCTTTAAATGTTGGCAAAAACGAGTCGAAAATGAAGCACTCGCCCGAGGTCAGAAGACTGATTACAGAATTTTTTCTCTCCTTTTGAAGGTGTCCTTATGAACTTTGAAAGGAGGAGAAACGAATAGTATGTGAATTGGTTGCTTCCTGTCACTCCTTGAACAATATATGATTTATCGAGCATGGCTTAATTTTTGTCGCCTTGTCGACGTCGAGGACATAAAGGCAAGAAAGGTCTGGCAAAAAGGATAAGGAAGGAACTCGACCATGACCTTTTTGAAGGTACCATCCCGGCATTCGCGGGGAGTGATTTGGGGAAACCACAGAAAACCCAAATCTGGATGGCCGGAGGGGTATTCGAATACGCGTCCTCCCGAATGCGAGGCCAGAGCGTTACCGTTCACCTGCTACGCTCTGTATCAAGCCTGGTGAGAAAGGGATCATGTTCAGATTTGACATTAGAGATGTTTCGTGTTCGGTAGCCGGTCAGCCCCATACAGATTTAGGTTAACCATGGTTTCCCGAAATCACTCAGTGCTAATGCCAGGATGGTTCCATCAATAAGGCCACGGTCGAGAACATATTAGTTCCTCGTTTACAGCTTCTAGCCGTTCCTTACGACCTTCACATCTGCGGGTCGCGAAACCTTAATTAAAGAAAAGTGATGATTTGATATTGTTACTTCAATTACAAGCTGTTGGTTTATTGGGAAACTAGCCATTCTCTTCGGGATATATCTGGTTTCGTCTATAAGCTTGTACGTTGCCGCTGTTATTCGTTGGTGGCGTAAACAGAAGGAGGCTGGGCTTACACGTGTCTTGAGCTGAGCTCTGCCCGGGGAAAGGAGACTTTACTGACATAAAAACAAGGAACAGCAATCGGAAGTTTGCTCATATCACGGCCTCTCGACTCGGAGCCAACAGCACTACGTGTTCGAGGCAGGTACTCTACACCACACGCCACACTCTCAGGCTGTCCCACACGTTCCGCGAGTTGAATTGCGTGGCTGCATGAAGCGGCTTAGTATGACAAATCCGACATTCCCAATTCTGAGGGAGCATCCATAAACCACGTAGCTCAATTTTGGCCTCCTGAACCCCCCTCCCCCCCACGTAGCCCGACGTGGCTTTTGCCTCTACCCCCCTCCCCCTTCCCCCCAAGTAGCTTGTAGCTTTTCCCTATTGATACCAGAAGATATTTTGTACTGTTTCCTCTTATCAGACTATCGTAAATTACGCACGGAGATAGTTAAATGATAGAAATAAATATTCACATGCTTTTATATGTTCTGTACCTTATTTTAACTGTGACAAATAATATGAATAAGAAGCTACGTGGCTTGGCTTGGAAACCCCTCCCCCCACGAAGCTCAGCGTAGCTTTCCTACCAACCCCTCCCCCCAGACGGATCCACGTAGTTTATGGACGCTCCCAAGGCAGCGACTCCGCCTCGCCACGTTGCCGCGCATGCTGGTTATGTCATCGTTCAGTTGCGGTATAATTTATTACAGTCCACTCTGAATTTACAGCATTTTAAATAAAATTATATCAACATACGCCAAGTAGCCGTAAAACGAAAACGTCTGCTTCTTTTTCACAACTTACAAAGTTGATATACGTGTTTTAAGCTTGTCCTGTAAATATAGAATATAGTCAACATTGCAGACGAATTATCAAGTTCCTGGATATAAGCTATTTTGAGACACACCCTGTATTAAAAATAGTCAAAAACTGATAACTTTGGAGGTCACTTGTGTCTTTATTTTCCGATGAAAATAAATGAAAAAAATCCTATTCCACTTGGTAAACTCTTCACTTTATTTGCCCGGAAACCCCATAGAATATAATTTAAAAAATTTGAAAAACGATATCCGGTTATGGGTGCGAATCTGTACTTTCCAACGTGTTCTCTTATAGAGATCGGAACGACAGCAACACGGATCAGTTTCTCTTTTCGAACGGAACCCTAAATAAGTTATCTCTAAAGAGTGACCCAGCGAAAAAACATTGGGCCCCGTTTATTTTTCGCAACATTGGCAACCCTTAGATTGTTTAGGTGTTACCTATTATTACTACAATTTTTGTTACCGTACACTGTTCACACGAACTGGAGGAACAAGGTGACGATTTACCAAAGTAAATCATTTTCAGTGATCAGGGACATTATTATTATTATTAATTTAACTGTGATGGAGCACACGCTACGGTGGCAATTCCTTTAGTCAACTAATTACATCATTTTTATAATATTTTTAAATTATCTTATGTAATTTCAGTGCTAAATTCATCCCCATCTACTTTTGAGATTTAGAAGTTTTAAGAGATGTCTTTGGTCACATGAGCTATGCCAGGACGTTCCGTGGTTCCAATTCCGCTTTTAACTGGAAGTCCCAGAGGAAAGGAACTGGCCGTCCTATCTCCGGCAATGGCTTAGTATGCCTCCTTCTGGAGGATCCAAACTCCTGGTTGTGGGATAACTTTTTTAAATAGGTATCATCCATACGCTATAATGTTTTTTTTAATTTTTTTTTAAACGAACGTAAAAAGACAATCTGTACAATAAAATTCTGATCTTTTTCCACAGCTAAAACATTTCCTCACTCGCTGACTCGGGTGCTGAACTGAGACAATGTATCACTATAACATAATAAATCTGACATCCAACGGAAACACATTTATGAAAATGGAAGTGAACTATTAAAAATTAGCTACATATTGACCAGACTCTTAGTATTTAATAACCAAATGAATAATAATGTTACTGTATGCTGGATGATACACTATACAACAGACCTACAGGCACAAAATAAAAATAATTGAGTCATGATAACATTTTTTTTGTTTTTTTACTTCACCACTCTTATGTTATCAACTCTACCACGTTCCGTGGTTTCTCACACCTACAACAAGACCCTCAGAAAATTGGCACTAAAGTAATGCTTAAGAGGTGTACAAATAGGAAGGGGGCAACGCACGAACGGGACCGAGGCGAAGCTAGGCAGAATGTATGCTTCGTATGTACTTTGTTTTGTACGAACGCAGTTCGCTTAGGCATCGAATGAGACAGGTATCCGTCCACTCGTTTGTACTGACGAGTAGGCAGTGCTGTGAAATTAGAGCGTGGGTATGGAGCGCTGTGAGGATTTAACAGTGGCTAAATTGCACTTACAGTTGATACTTCTCGAAAATCCGCTGCGGCATCTAAGAATTTTAGACTTTCCAAATCGAATCATTTAAAAACATAAATGTCATTCCCACCTGAAAGTAAATTCCTTTGATTATTTATAATTACTTTGAAAAACTAAAAAACACTAAAATTATTAATTAATATACAGGTCTAAACCAAAAGTAGTAGGACTGATTTTTTAATTTTTTATTTATTGAAGGTATCTTTACAATTCCTTAATCCTCTTCGAAATAGCACCCTTAGGCAGCTACACACCAAAAATTACGCTGCTGCCATTGGCCGTACGCCTTCTGGAAGTCAGATTCGGGGACGCTGTTGAGAGACCTCGTCGATGCTGCTTGAACGTCCTGGATTGAGTCAAACCGCTGTTCCTTCAGCTGCTTTTTCATCCGTGGGAATAAAAAAAAAAGTCAGTTGGAGCCAGATTGGGACTGTAGGTGGGGTGCAGCAACGTTGCGACGCCGAATCGGGCCAACAGTTTCCTTCCACGTCCTCCCGTCCAACGAAGGCCCGCATGATCAAATCAAAGATCAAGACAATGCTGATCGTGTTTTCTGACCATCGTGGGGTGATTCATAAGGAGTTCGTTTCCCCTGGGGAAACTGTCAATTCGAACTTTTACGTGCAAGTGCTAAACCGCCTGCGAGACCGAGTGAATCGCGTCCGACCAGTCATCTCCGCCAACTGGACTCTGCATCACGACAATGCGCCGTGCCAAGGCGCGCCGTCATGAGGCAATTGTTGGCCCGAATCGACATTTCCGCGTTGCTGTACCCCGCCTACAGTCCTGATTTGGCTCCATCTGACTTTTCTTACTCACACAGATGAAAAATCAGCTGAAGGAACAGCGTTTTGACTCAATGCAGGACGTTAAAGCAGCATCGACGAGGGCACTCAACAGCGTCCCCGAAACTGACTTCCAGAAGGCGTACGGCCAATGTCAGCAGCGTAATTTTTGGTGTGTAGCTGCCTAAGGGTGCTATTTCGAAGAGGATTAAGGAATTGTAAAGATATCTTCAATAATTTTTTTTAAAAAAAATCAGTCCTACTACTTTTGGTATATACCATGTATATTGGAAATATTACTCTAGAATTCATCGAAATAAAACTAAATTAAGTTTTAACGTGTTGTCTTTCTTTTCATTTATATAAAACTAAATTGTTTCAAACAGTGAATATTATGGACTAACTTAGCGTTGCCTGTTCCCACGTTATTAAGAACTCGTTTTTTTTTCTGTCTCCTGCGCGAACCTCGGAGACTTCTTCTTTTTGTTTGTAAAAATAATTCTGCAGTAAGCACACTTATTTCGTACCAAGCATCCTATATTGTTATCGCATTATGTTAATGTTTATCCTCCTTCCACAATATGGAACGCCTTCCATACCCTTTAATTAAAGAAAATACCTTTCCACTGTTCCAAGTTGTGATTAAAAATGGTCAGAATAAAACATACCTAAACTAAAATATAGTGGTTTTACTTAATTACTGCGCACAATGTGCCTAAGCAAGTCCAAGTGCCAATGTGAACGAAAGAGACAGAAGCGCGACTGGAAATACCCATCCACAAGCAAGCAGCGCAACTTCGAATTCTCTTTGAAGTACCGATTCGAAACGTATGGCGTACGAATCGCCTCGGGTCGTTCGGCGTACGGCCAGGACAGGTTTGCCGCGCCTCGGCTACACGTATACGCCGCGCCGGTATGCTCGCGTCACACACGCCACCGTGCGCCGCGGCAGACGGCTCTATTGCTACGAGCTGTCCCGGTGCGGTCCACAAAACCACGGGCCGTGGGAATACACCTTACTGTGTGTGTTGTTATCACTGACCGCATACAACGCATTTTAATTGAGGAACGGTTATTTTATACACTACGACTTCTCTTTCAGTTGAACATACGGCACGAATGGTGAGGCCATCGTAGTAGCCAACCAGCAGAGAGAAACCGTTCTTACTAGCATTAACAGTAAAAGAAATACGAGTACAGACGATGACCTTATTACACATCTAACTTTTCTTTATTTATGTATATTGATTGCTATAGCCAGATTAGGTGATACATACTATACCGCCAAATTATGTTGGTCACTTCTCTCTAAACTTAGTAATAAATAACACGTTAAATAGCTTTCAAAAATTTATTCTGACATTCAGTTATAAGTTTCAGTTTAAATCTGTTTACAACATTTATCGGTCGAAAACAGAATAAAGCCCAGTATTTGTCTTCGATGAATGTGGAGCGCCGCCAATGAACCGTATTCAGGCTGCAGGCCGCTCCTGCTTCTTCCGTCGAACCGTTCTGCGTCGCTGCCGCCGCCGGTGACCGCTCCTGGTTCTGCGACCGGCGCTCTCCCTGAAACAGCGTGACGTCAGTATGCTCCTCAGTGCGGGTCCACCCCAAACCCGCCCCCTCAGTGGACCCAAGCCCCGCCCCAGCCTCCGCGGTGTTCGCGGCTGCCGCGATGCCGGCCGCGGCGGTGGAGCCAGCTGCCTGCGGCGGCAGCATTCACTCCTGCAGTAGGAGCAGCCGCGGCAGGGCGCCGCGTGCGGCGACTAGCGGCGGCAGATCCACGGCGAGCGCTTCTGCGGGGCAGTGGCAAGCGGCGGCTGGACCACGGCAAGTGCCGCGGTGCGGCGACATGCCGCGGCTGAGTCCCGCTGTAGAAGAGAACGGTGCTGCCGCACGGCGCCGGGCGCAGCTCGTCGCTGCGGTGCAGCACCTGTGGCGGCTGAGTCCCCGTGGCAGCCGGCAAACGCGGCGGCCGCAAACACCGCACGGCTCCAGCCGAGGAAGGAACAACACGCAGGCGAGCCGCAATCCCTGCCCCTAAGTCTCCAGTGAGGCGACGCGCGCGTCAGGCTGAAGACTCGATTAGGCCGAGGTTCCAACGCGTCTGCTCGCTGTCCCGTCCGAGGCTGGAGTACACCGAGGCCGTGTCGGACGCCGACTTATATAGCCTATCGACAATGCGGGGGACCATCTCCGCGGCAACGCTCCCTGTCAACAAAGAAGATTAGTGGTTACCGTAGATACGCTGTCACAGCGGGCGTCGAAATTTGGTATATTGTTCTAGAGTCGCAAGCAGTATTCTGTTAGTACCACAAGTTTAAACGGTCCACGTCAGAGATAATTTTAAAGATATTTTCGTTTTGTTTACAAAGACCAGAATGTTGCCCTTGATATCAGCAGAGGAACTGCATTGTGTCTAAACTGATACGAAGGATTTCAACGGCGTCGCTGAATCTCCAAAGTATCAATTTAAAGAGAAACGACACTTCCAACATCCAAGGTCACCGAAATATTTAGGGCACGAGAGCATATTGAAATCATAAAAATGTGCTAGTGAATTTGGCTGCCACAGAACTGAATCAACAACATGTAAGTGTACGTTCTCATATTACATTCCATCTTTATTTTATTTTTTAAGAAACAGATAGGAACTGGTTCTGTACCCACCATATCTCCTTTTTTGGAGGACAATGAGCGCGTAGAAATTCGACCGTTGTGTTTCGAAGAAACCATCATAGTATTCGATAGTATTTATTTCGAGAAACCATGGAAAATCGAAATCTTGATGGCCCTGTGGAGATTTGAATCTGCGACCTGCTGAATTCCAGGTCGGAGCACAACGCTCGGTCCATCCAATAGACTAATCGTGTGATCGGTAAAATCCGCATTCCGACCTAGTTGGAGTTAGTATAAGTTGCTGTTTCTATTTTTTTAATGCAGCATTTTGTTTATTTATTTGAAAATATTCAGATCTATTACGAGTATCAATATGGGTACAGAAAAAAAAATCAACACCGTTAGCCATTGAAGAGGTAAATTTTAACGTAAAGCTAGAAGCTTTTCAAGCTACCTGAATCCGTAGCATGTTTGGGTGAAAAATTGATGAATTGCCAAATGATTCAAATTACTGGTAAAACGATATAATTTTTTTCGTAGTCAGTTCACTCCTATTTCTATAAGGTACTTGACCAAGCCATCATTTGAAGTCTGTTGCGGAAATCCGAAGGAACCTGAACAGAAAGCTGAGATACATAATTTTCGAATTGTACGATAACCTTGACGTCGCAATTTCATAACAGATTCTTATGTAACTCGATGAAAAAAATCTAAAGTAAAGAATATTTGGGAACTGCACCACTTTGGTAACCTTTCAGAAACTGGTACTAACCTGTTGAAATTTACATCAGTCGGTTCGTCAAGATGTCCTCTTCACGTTTTGCGATCATACATTGCGGAAAAGTCGCTAGAAATTTAATTAAAAATGCCGAACTATGAAAGGCTGAGCAACTGCTAAATGCTATCAGCACTGCTAAAATAACATAAAAATTATCGGTACAGGGATCATTTCAACCTAAACAGTATCGTTAAAAGTAGTGCGTGGTAGAAAAACGATGACCATGGGAACAAGCTGGTTTTCGATTTCATGCATGAGGAAGTCGAAAATTTTCTTTTATCTTTAAGGGAGTCAGGGATTGGAATAAATTACCAAGGAAAATGATGAATAATTTACCAAAAATTTTGAAATAATTTAAAATTTGTAAAGGGGATAAAGCAGATGGGTGTGGTAATTTACACTCAAAGGATATTTATTAAGTAATAAATAATATTGAGAAGAAGGGGATAATAGAGTGACCAGGGAAATTGTTACCGGAGCGTTCGCTCCATCACAATTAAATTAAATTGCAAATGAGTGCTGCAACGAGCTCTCATATGCTAGAACCAAGGTCGGAGCCATCATGAGTCCCTAGTACTTTCCTTTTGACTTGCCGCTCGTAAGACTAGAAATGGTGTTGAGTATTTCTTCCCATAGTTTCGATAATTTTGCGGCTTTATGCTTGGTCGACAGAGGGACAGTGAGAGAGCTAGAATTATTTACAATTAGTGTGAAAAAAAAGTCTTCTCAAATTTTTTCAAGCATTCATATGGTTGAGTTGCACGAAAAGTTTTGACTTTTTTTTTTTTTTTTTTTTCAGTGGTGGATAGCACTGTAATCTAGGTGGCCGTGAAAGGCCAGCACGTATCTGCGTATCACGGCCGGCTAGATTAGAGTCCTATCCACCTCCGCAAAAATAGTCAGGATCTATTGTGCATCTTAAACTATTTATGTGGTGTTAAGAATAATACGATGTGCGTATGATGGGCTTTTCTATGATAAACATATCGCCTATCGCCGCAATTTGGTGATGGATTCTTAAGTAGTTTTTTTTTTTTTTTTTTTTTGGTAACTCGCTTAAATTATTCCTAAGACTTCCGCGGCCATGATTAATAGCTTTTCGGGTTATCCCGCGTTGTTTATTTAATTATCTCAGCTTTCGGCTGGTATCCTACAGCCTTCGTCAGAGATACTGTCTATGTTTATGTTGACACAGCAACAGTCGCCAAGCATCGCAGAATGAAAGGCCGCTATCTTCGTTGATACCAGCCGAAAGTTCAGGTAATTAAATAAACAACGCGGCATAACCCAAAAAGCTATTAATCGCTTAAATTAGTAATAGCTACACTTCCTTGTGTGGCGATGTTTTCCTTCTAACCCACGTCGCATTTCAATTTAACCACAAGCTTTAGGAAAAAGAAAACAGAACAACCATTGTGCATGTCCAAAGTGTAGTTCCTTTTATTTTTTTTGGTCCAGTCCGCATTTCATGCTGACCACTTCAGTTTTGAGATATGATATCAGAAGAACTAAAAGAAATATCAAAAAAGTTTATCATTCACTTTCGATTTTTCTCGCCAAGGTATATAAGAATCCATCAACAAATTTAGCTTTGGCGAAATTTTTTCTGGTCAAGACTGCAGTTCGACCTAAAAATCTGTTTTCAGATACAAATTCTCAAGAACTAAGCGAGTTATACATATAAGGTTTCATTTTGATTGATTTCCTTCGTCATTAAATTTGGCTTTGGCGAAATATTTCTTCTGGTTTCTTCTCCTGAGATACGATATCTCGAGAACTAAATGAAATAACAAAAAAATTTATTCATCCATTTCGATTTTTCCTTGTCGAATTACTTAAGAATCCATCATCAAATTATGGTTCACGGTTATCGTAGAATCCCCGTATGATGTTTCTATCCTTGTTGGTGCTTCTTAAACAGTGAAGAATCGGCAGTTGACCAGGATAAATGTAAGGGAGCGTGCATAAACCACGCCTGTGAACCCCCCCCCCTCCCCCCCCCCCCCCCACGTAGCCCTACGTGGCTTTTGCCTTAACCCCTCCACACGTAGCACGTAGCTTGTTTTCCTTTTGATTCCAGAAGACATTTTGTACTGTTTTCTCTTGTCAGACTATTGTAAATTACATAAGGAGATAATTAATTGAGGTAAATAAATATTCACATGCTGTTGTTTGTTCTGTTCCTCATTTTAACTGTGAAAAATGTTATGAAAGGAAAGCTACGTGGTCTGGCTTGGAACCCCCCCCCCCCCCTCCTACCCCCGAGTAGCCCAAAGTAGCCTTCCAGCCAACCCCTTCCCACCCTGGACCGAGCCACGTAGTTTGTGCACGCTCCCTGAGCGCTGCATGTTCTTATAGTTTCGAGTAGCACCTGTAGACTGATTACCGATATTGCATATACGATATGAGCGGAGTTTGCACTTTGGATTGACGTGCTTGTGTTCAGCGTGTTGGGAACCTATCTAGGCGTGTTGAGAATAAAACTTCTATTTACATACATGACCAGCAATGCTTAATGCTTCATACGATAGCAAACGTACTGTACATCGAACGCTGCCAGTACTATGTGTTTAACATACACTAAAAACAAATTCAACGTTTTATAAAACACGTCATAAAAATAAATAATTACCTTCCTCAAGGGCTTCTATCAATAATAGCTGCTGAATATTATACTTAATTGACAATCTTATCGTTTATTTGAGCGGATAAGCATCCATAAATGAGCTCCTATCACACTAGACAGCAAACTGATAGATATTAAATTTCTACTAAGGATAACAGTTTTTGATTTGGTGTTTCTCTAGCCAGTTTCTCAAGTTAGTAGTATCATCTGTTCATAGCTGCTCTGCAAAATCTTTTACCATTATTTAAAGGAACAGGAAGGAACAGCAAGTTCTAGACGGAGGCAGAGAACAATATATCTAAAACATTATAATAAATTTAAATACAAAAGTCTGTAAAGCATAAGTATATGTATACAGAAACTAGTACCCAGTCGTAACCTCAATCCAAATAAATTATTTATCGATAATGAATTGGCCGGCTTCTGTATCATAGGGGATAGAGTACTGACTCCGTGCCGAAGGTCGCCGGTTCGAATCCGCCCGAGGGCATGTGTGTGTAAGTGTTATTTATGTTAATGTTTTGTCTGTCCTGTAGTGTCCATACTTAGTAGCAACAATGTAGTGGAGAAACTGATACACTGGAAGAGTTATGATAATCACATTGAGCTGGCTGTATGGCCTAAAAAGCTCAATGCCATTGAAAAAAAAATGAATGTAAAAAATAAGAAAAACTTGCTAACCGTCTGCTGTTAAGTGATACAAGTGTGACACGAAATAAGACAAACAATAAAAGTAAGGAAGAGCAACAGAAACAGGCAGCAGATGTCAATTCAGTTATGGATTCTTCAGAGAATATTTTAATTGCTGCTCTTAATTCATGTTTTGTTTTGGGCACTCTTCCAGTGTCTCTTGCTTAACTGTTTCAAAAATGTGTGATATTATTTATGATAGTGGTAATACCGTTTCATGCTGCTGTGTACGAACAAAATTACTTTATGCAGAACTAGGACATATCATATCCTAGATATGATAGACGTTTGGGATTTTCTTGTTTGATCTACGAATGAATTCGAGAATCTTCGTTTTTTTTTTTATTTTTATTTTACACCAGGTCAGAATAGGTTGTACGTTTGAACTATCTTATGTCTATTGGCAGGGGATAAAAGCACCTACAGAGAAAAATGTCAAGTGGCTAACGAATTCCCACAGTCTTACGCGTTTTAATGCCATTAATCTTTCACGTGCCGGTAGGTCTAAAGAAATTTAGTCTTTAGTAACGTTGGGGGAGAGCTACTCAGCTCCGTCAGCATATCTGAGCAACGGCCTGATAGAATAAATCCTGCAAAGCAGTCCAGAATATTAAAGCACTAGTCTGCGCTTCCGGAATTCCCACGTTGAATGAAACTCAGTTGATTACAAATTTAAAACGATAAACTACCTTATTTTGCCTCTTTCATAGTTTTCTAACAGGTATTTGACCTCAGTTCAAATCTCAAAGATAAAACGGTACACATCACTATCACACTTAAGCTTTAAGAGATAGATGGCTTCACACCAAGACTAGAGTGTGAGCGGTAACGCTCGGGCCTCGCATTCGGAAGGAAACGAGTTCAAATCCCTGTCCAGCCATCCAGATTTCGGTTTTCAACGAAGGTTTCACAAAATAAATCTAGAAAAAAGCTGGGACGGTTCCATATGAGGTCATGGCCGAATTCCTTTCAGTTCCTTGTCGCAAATCCCATGCCGCCTCTAATGACCTCGACATCGACGATGCGTTAAGTTCGAAAATAAAGATGGTTTCACTATAACGGTTTAGGATTGTTAGGCTGGAACGTAACTATCTCGCTATGAACATTGTTTGAGTACATTTCTAATTCAGCTGTTAAAATCACATTAAAAAAGTTAACAAGGCAAGAAAGAGGATCAAACGTAATATCTGCTTCCTCACTGTCACATAATTAACGTCTTCTTCCGATATCACAACCCGTACGCTACTTCTGTGTAAACTACAAATTGCAGTTACTTGCTGTACATGAAAAATTAATAACTACAATTGCGACCATACAAGTATTCGAAATTCATGATGGATATTTGAATTTTAACAACTGTACCCCTTCAAATGAAGGTCTTTACATGCAGAGACTGGGAAGAAAGCTGATCAACAACAGCAGTGCAGATGGGATTCAACATCAGGAAATCAAAAGAAGATTCAGCGCAAACAGCAGTTCACAGTATACACAAACTCGGTACGTAACAATTTCAGGAATTTTGCAGTAACTTTCTATGAAATAAGGATTGTCTGAGGCTACTTACCATAGGCAAGTTAATAGTGTAACGGGGAGCTACATCTGAGCAAATTATCTAAGAATTCGCTGTGGTAAAAATACAATTACTGAAATTTGTGTATGTTGCTAAGCGAGCACAAGTTGAATTTTCCTACTTTAGCCTGGATAAGGCATTGATGATTGCGCGTAACCTCTCCTTGAACCAGCCCACTTACCCTTCCCAACTCCCCCCTCTGCCCTCCCCCTCCCCCCTCCATCTCCCTCAAATTTTACAGCTCTCTCTTTTTGTTATTATTAATTTAATTGCGATAGAGTCATTTAATTACCAGTTTTTTATCTTATTTTTTAACTCTCCTACATAATTTGACTGTTAAATTCATCTCCCATCGACTTTTGCGATTTACAAATTTCTATTTTAACGTATTTCCCTCCGGCTGCAAGTCCAGAAATCTCAATGAATTACTTCTCTATTGAGCTTCCTCCTCTTTAACCTTCTCAGCCTTTTCTTGTATTTTTTTACACTAGGAAGTTCTCCCATCCGACCAGTGATAAGGGCTTGCAATTGCCTTGCAACAATTACGTAAAATGACCACTGTAGTTCTGCTGAATTGGTACTGACAGTTTGTTTAGCACATGCATTGCATGACTCGAAGTCAAGCAGTGGAAATGCTTGAAATACTGGGATTGCATGTACACCTAACTTTTTGTGCACTCCAACTGACCTTTACCACTGGCAAAGCTTTGCTTTGTTTATATGAAGCACGGTAGGATTTTCCACTGAAAAATGTAAGTCCCCTTTACCCTTTAGGATTATCGGATTAGGGTGGGTAACCACGATAGTGGTGGATTGAACGGCAAATTGAAACTCTTTCATTTAGGCGGCCGAACTATCTATAAGGATCCATGGGTCAATAATGCCGTATGTATTCTCTTCTTTATGAGACCTGTTGGAATAGGTCTTCTACGGATTTTTTGACCGTGATTCTATACACTACCAAGAATTATTGCTCTTACACTCAGCAGTTGAGGAATTTCCATTGTTTTTCTCAGAACGGGGCGCACCAGTTGGATGCTACAAATAAGAATCAAATGGTCAGGGGGAAATAAAATAAAATAAAAAAAAAACAGAATTAAAGCTGACTCGCGTAGGTTGTTAGTTAATGATAACACACTCAGCGGGAGGATATGATAAAGCCTAAACATACGTTTTTGCTGGTAGATTACTCAAAGTTTGAATGTCAGAATATTAAAGTCCTTACTTTACTAAATATAGCTAACCAGAAAAAATTATTTTTATTTCTAGTGTTTTTGTCTTTTGTTTCAAACAGAGAAGAACTCTCTCCCCCAAACAAGTTGATAATAATGAGGTGAGTCAAGAAGCAAACATTTTTGCAATATCTATCATACAGTCAGCCTGTGTCTGGCTCCTCCAAGTTGCCTTACGCATTCTACCTACCTTCCAAGAAGACAGAAATTTTTCAAATTTTGGCAGAGTGAACTCTTGGGTCAAATACAGATCAATTTCGTATTTCAGCCTGATAGGGTCATTCAGACACGACATTCGCTCTTTTTAATATATCTATACGAATGGGATATCGTTTCTCTTCGTATTTAATACTTCTAACTTCATTCAGACTCAACAGAAATTCTTCAAATTTGGCAGAGCATATCACTAAAGTCGCATACAAGCCTAGAACGTATTTCATCCAGGTCAGGTCATATGGTTGAGATCTCTGACCCTTTAATGTATAGTACGTACTTTATTTCTGCACAAAATCTCTGTTTTTATGAAAAGTTCCTTCAAACTCAACATAAATTCTTAAAATTGTGCCCAGCGAAACGCTTAAGGCGAAACACTGTTGAAGTGAGTATTTCAGTCATATCAGGATAAGCTCTCACGACCTATGATCCTGAAAACACCAACTAATCTAGACACGTGATCGATGTAAGATTTTATGGTATATTGCTAGCAACCAGTGTGTAATATTCTGCGTACTAATTCAGAACGTACGATATCTTACTGAAATGAACACGTCTTCTTTTGTTTATCACTCAGTTCAGGCTGGATAATTATACAATTTCACTTCATTAACGCGAACATTTTATGTACTATACTGAGCTTATCAATTACTTTTTCTCTCTGTTACATCTTTCGTAATAATCTTGCTCTGTTGCCTCCTCCAAAGATACTCCTTTCAAGAGCTACCAACTTTTTCTCTTTGGTGTTCCCAATGATCTTAGCTCCACACTTCAAAGCAATGTTCGTCAAAAGAAATATTTGTACTTGATTCATAGTACAACGTTCAGTAAGATGTAACCTATCGTCTCGTATCCTCATAGGTGTGTGAGTGCAGAAGTGGTGTCGTGAGCTTGTGCTGAGTAGTTCAGTGTCGACTGGTTGTCCCGCAGGGACGGTCCGAGGTTGGTTGGCGATAACAGCTGCGGTCGCAGGGAGGTCCGCGGCAGCTATTGTTATGGTCCCAGAGGCGCGTGCCACTGTGATTGCGCCCGGGATACTCTGAGGGCAGTCACCACCCACTCCGACCTCCCTCGACGCCACTGGTGTGCATTAGTCGTACACATCTGGTCCTGGAATGACAGCAGCTACGGATGTCACATTCAATTTTTCATTTTCCTTCATTTTATAGATTCAAAACTCACCAGTCATATTGGACGGGGAGGTTCCATGAAACACTTTGCTGTTGTAATGAATTAATCAGTCCTGTGCGGTTTTTTGTTAGGTCATCAGGTTGTAACGTACCCTTCTATCGTTACCTTTTATTTCGTAGAGAACTCTTGTGAGTGTTACTTTATCATACATTTAAATTAATACTTTTACTTATATTTCCTGCACCAGACCAGTACATAAGGATTTCCTTGACCCCTCTGTGTCCGTTGCTGGTTTTATTCCGATACTCACGCTGTAAATCAAATTATTATTAATCAAATTCTTACCACACAAACTTAAAATCAACTTCTTTGTCTATATCTATATTTCACTCTCAAATAAAACACTTTCTACTTATCCCACAACTTCTATATTTTCCATTTAACAGACGATTATCTTTTCCAAAGTCATATTACATTATCTTTATCAAAATCCTTAACCTTCTGCCCTCAGGCTAATATTTTACTGTTATTAATCCCGCTAGGATTCTTCGTGGCCTCCATCGTGCCATTCTGTTTTATCTTTTCACTTAAATCATATTCTTTCCAAAACCAACACATCCTCTTCCTTCCAAATCTTTTCTTCAACTCTCTCGACTGTTATTTATTTTCCAGAGATCTCATAATATCCCTCTTGACAGGTTTTGACCTTGGAACTTAAAATTCAGAGTTAGTAACTTATATACAATTACAATGATTAAATTAAAAATAGCTTTAATAATGTCAAAATCACAAAATGTGAGGTTTTGTACCTCACAAGGTGATTTGAAACTATCACCAAAATTGATGCTTAACTTCTCAATGATGAGGTAGGTGCTGGAATAGCAACATAGTTGATACACGTTTTTATTCCGCTAAATTCCTCATAAAAGCATAAAAAAAAAAAAAAAAAAAAAAAAAAAAAAAAAAAAAAAAAAAAACAAGGAACCAGCTTCTTCCAAAGATTCTAAAGCATATTATGAATAGACGCAGCTTCCAGTTAGCACTATTCAGAGTGGACTCTCCTTTCATGATCTCAGTACAAAATTTTCCGGAGAACTTTTAAAAAAACCCACATCACCTTCTTGAGCGCTAGCAATCTCTCTCAGTTTAGAAATCCTGCAAAAACAATAGGAACATATAAAAATTACTTAGAATCATTAGGAATAAGACTATATTTACAGGCATTCAAACATAAAATTGACAAAATAATAATTTCGTGTGGTCGTACAGACCTGGTGACAGAGTTTCCATGGTTTCTATTCCGCCCCTGTAGTAGCCGCCTTTTAGCGAGCGTGGTGGTGTAATGGCTAGCGTTCTGGTCTCGGATTCTGGAAGACGGCGGTTCGAATCCCCATCCGGGCATCCAGATTTGGGTTTTCCATCGTTTCCCAAATCACTCCAGGCAAATGCCGGGATGCTTCCTTCAAAAGGCCATGGCCGAATTCCTTCCCATTCCTTGCCCCCCATCCTTTCCGGTCTCTAAAGACCTCGCTGTTAGAGAGACGTTAAGCAGGTAAAAAAAAAAGTAGCCGCCTTAACCAAACCCGGCAATCCCGCCGGGTACAGCTGCCCTAATGTGGAATTAAAACCACGAAAGGGTTCTGGCGTACTTCATGTGACACAGCGAGCTGTGCCAAAGGTGAAAGTCGGGTTAAGGGCGTGTGAGAATCCCCACCGAGATAGGGATTCGATCCGGGGACCTTCCGATTTCCAGTCAGACACCTTAACCACCGAGCCACCAGACCGCTCATACATAAAATTATACATTCCGATTAGCTTAAAGTCACACTTGAAACACTATGGTTTGCATAACGTTCATAATGACTGTCTCAAACATTATATTGCTTTTAATCATACCGTTCTCATCCATCAAAACAGTACTCGTTCATACGAAAAATACACAAATTCACAATTAATCGATGTTTATCTCTCTCCAACAGGAATGTACTTAATTCATAATATTGAAACTAATAAGAAGCTGGGTCTTAGGGCTGTCACAGTACAATGGCTCCAGGTCCTTTACGTGAATGATTTGAGTGAATGACGTAGGCCTACCTAATTTCCGCCTCAAAAGTTTTACGTTTTGGACTGAAAAATCGACACTCACTATAAATAAGACAGCTTACACGATTTACAGACTGGTCAAATACAACAGCGCACTACAAAACAGCGCAAAATTTCCCTGAAGTCTAGGTGAGAGTATGAAGAATATAGTGCATCTGAGGAAATGGTCTGGGTTTGGCGAACACCGGTGAAGATAATGTTCTTCACCAACTTCAGGTGCAATGATTAAGAGAGACTTTGCAATCTGCTTGATGAATGTGCAGAAATATCTGAAACGGAGAAAGCTGAATATGGGCACTGACAAAGATATCCATTATTGCCGGCCGAGCTGCCTCTGGAATTCCCAGAGCTGTCTGTCTTTTGAGTAATTGCTGGATTCCCTCATGTATTGCTGTTGATGCAATGGAGTACATGGCTGTGGTCGATTGGAGAAGAGAGAGCTACTGCCTGTCGTATTGTCAGCCTGTGTTGCAAAACTGGATGCAAATGGAACATAGATCAGGCCATCTGGGCATTTATAGACGTCCACAGTGGCTTGAAACTCGTAAATGGTATGGTTCTAATTTCCAGTTTTATATATATGTTAGAGATGATTTCTTAAAATAATCGAGGAAAGTACGTTTCTATTCTAAAACATTCTGGTCATATTTTAGCTAAATGATTTAAAGTCAGGAGTTAAATGGTAGCAAATTCCAGTACTATTTATTGCGTTGTTATTGTTGTATAGGTGTAATAATTATTCTTCTAATTAACTAGCTCTTCTTGATTTAAAATGATTTTAACGTCGTAGTCTGCATGCTGAATTAAAATGTGTCTACCGAGAGTGGTGGTGTAACGGCCAGCGTTCTGGCCTCGCATTCGGGAGGACGACGGTTCGAATCCCCGTCCGGGCATCGAGATTTGGGTTTTCCATGGTTTCCCAAATCACTCCAGACAAATGTCGAGATGCTTCCTTCAAAAGGCCATGGCCGAATTCCTTCCCATTCCTTGCCCCCCATCCTTTCCCGTCTATAAAGACCTCGCTGTTAGAGAGATGTTAAGCAGATAAAAATAAAATAAATAAATAAATAAATGTGTCCAGCGACCGTGGTGGGTGAGCGGTTAACGCCCTGGCCTCGCATTTGGGAGGACGCCGGTTCAAATCCTCGTCAGGGCATCCAGATTTGGGCTTTAGATGGTTTCCCAAAATCACTACAGGCAAATGCTGGGATGCTTCCTTCGAAAAGGTCATGACCGAAATCCTTCCCGTTCCTTGTTCCCAGTCCCACCCTGCCTCTAATGACCTCGACGCATAAAGGCATAATTAAAAATAAAATAAAATGTGTTTTGCAAATAAATAATTATTTTTTAGATCAATCAATCGAAGAGAAAGGAAGCTTATAGAATTAAACTGTTTATTTCAAATGTAACAACCAATTTATATAAAATATTATTCAACATAGTACCCCTTTTTTTCAATAAACTGTTGACAACTTTGTCTAGCGGTCTGGTGGCTGAATTGTGATGGGGTCTGACAGGAAATAGAAAGGTTCACTGTCCGATCCCCGGTCTAGGCTGAGGTTTTCAAAGGCCCTTAACGCTACCTCCACCTCTGGCACAGCTTGAAGAGTAATGTAAAGTACGCCAAAACGCTGCCGTAATTCAGATTCCACGCTAAACAGTAGATCCCCTACTCCAAGTAGAAGTACCGTGTTAGGCTAGGCGGCTACGATAGGGACGGGTTACGCAGCCGGTAAGAAACCCTGAGACCAGGCCCTTCCCACGAGTTCAGTTTTTTTTTTTTTTTGCTTACAATTATCCCACAGCTGAAACACTCACACAGTTTTCGGATGTCGAATGTGTGATCCATTTCCAACCATCTTCATTTACGCCTCATGACGTTACCTAACCAAACTGAATTTTTAAATAAATTTTCATATTTTTGACGGTTTTACCTTACGTTTTTCATTAACTTTAATTTTTTTCATTCATATTTGACTGGCAGAAAGCTGGTTACTGGTACACTGAAAGGGATTTGTAGCCTACTTGTTTTTGCGTGTCACGTAATACTATTAACATCGGAATTTATTTATCAGGCGTTAAAATCAAGGTCATGATTTAAAATTGAGCACTCCTCGTCTTTAAATAGTTTTAGGGCTCATTGAATTATTAAAACCGGGAGAGAATGTGGGGGTAGAGTGGGGATGCAATGAACGGGAACGAATTCGGTCGTGGTCTTCTGAAGGTGCCATCCCTTAAATGATTTCAAGAAACTATAGGAAACTAAAATTAGGATTGCTGGATCAGTTATTGAACACATGTCCTTTTATTTTATCACTGTCACCATTCCGAATACTACACATACCTATCTGGTTTTATTATTATTATTATTGAAACGATTGAAATCTCTGGCAAGACCCAGATTCTAATCCGGCGGTGTCTGTTGTTTCCTTTCAATCACAGGTAGTGTCTATTCGTCAAACTTGTGGTTGTCCCCCTCACTTTGCTAGGACATCAAACGCCCACGGGCGAGCGTGCGGAGGCGGCGCAGACTCAACTTTGTCTCCGATGTTAACGCCCACTCGCTCCATACCAGCTCTATATTAAAAACAACTCCCACGCGAAGAGAAGCCATCCTGCCATATGGAGTTCAGTTTTCCAAGGTTTCTTTAAATCACTCCGGCAGAAAGCAAGGATTATTCCTTCAAAATATGGCCGAATTCCTTCCCGTTCCTTGTCCCAAACCCTCTTGTGTCTCTAATGACCTGGACGAAACGTAAAGTTATAAGGGAAAAAAAGCGTTCAGATTCCATTTACTGTTGGAATACTACCGATGGGCAGTCAAATTATGGATTTTATTTAAAAAAGTCGGGTAGCTATAAAAGAAGAATATGGACTAAAATGAAGCTGCTAGGAAAATAATAATAATAATAATAAAAACAATGAAATTGTAGCAGCTACAAAAGCTGTTGGCTGCTGAACGAAAAAGTGTGTAACTTCTTTATTATGAGCAATACGTTTCCATTTATGCAGGCACCATTAAAAAATAATTTTCTGTTTTGAATAACCTACGTGTTCACGTACCACGGCTTTCATCACGAACTTTAAGCATTATTTTTATTTGAAACAAATTAGTTTCCAACATTGCCGCGATTCAAGAAAGAACTCAGAGTTACCTCAGCAACTCAGAAAAATTTGAATATACACAAATAATAACCACAGTTGGGCAAATTAATTAGGTTTTTTGAGAGAAGCATCAAAACTTTTTTTCTTGAAGGTTTTCATGACTTACGAGATACAGTGAATTATTGTTGTCATAAATGTTACATTGGCGGCTAAAAAAACTGATATTCTTGCTGAAATAAATTTACCAAGCATGGGGGTGAACGGTTAACGTTCTGGCTTCGCATTCGAGAGGACACCGGTTCGAATCCCCGACCGGGCATCCAGATTTGGATTTTACATGATTTCCCCAAATCACTCCAGGTGAATGCCGGGATGCTTCCTTCAAAGGGCAAGGCCGAATTCTTTCCCGTTCCTTGTCCTCAGTCCCATCCCGCCTCTAATGACCTCGATGTCGGCGAGGCGTAAAACCATAAGTAAAAAACAAAAAACAAAACAATTTTTTTTTTTTTTTTTTTACCGCTTAGATTGTAACACTCATCCTCTGAGTATAACAACTTTGGATTAAGTCACGTATAACTGCATTCTAAGTTTGTGAAAAGTAATCTTTCTGGGATGATATTTTGCTTACTGTCTTTCTCACTCACTGTCATTTGTATAGTTGATCTTCAAATATCTGTTCAGTGATAAAAAAAAAAAAGTGTATATGAAGTTTTCTGAGCGTGGGCGCACGAAGAAAAGTACTGTTTTAACATCAGTTGATAAAGTTTCAGAGTAATTTCTACAATACGTTAGTTATCAGTTTAACATACTGCCAAACTTACAGTAGATCTACACGTCGATGCATTAACAGATTGTGTGGGTCCATACCGGCGAAACCAAAAATTTAGACGCGAAACCAAATAACGATAAATACAAGGCATTACGGCGCGCAGCTCTTAGTCAAACAAAAGTTCTGCTCAACTTCTGGTGCAGCAAATAAAAATGAAAATGCATATCGAGCAGAAGTTCTTTAATTATCAGTTCTCCTCTTGTTTGCTATCGGCTTAAGCTCTTTTCAGTACTTTGCAGTAGTGTTGGAGTTCTGATGAGCGAAAAAGAACGATTCATGTAGTCAGTCTGATGGTTTCTATTATTTGGACTGTTTTGGAGTGTTCTGGGAATGACTGATGGATGAAACATATACAGCAATCCGGCAAAACAGATTTAGAGACATTTGAGCTTTTAAGCTTATATATATAAAAAAAAGACTAGAAATGTAATAAAGTCAAAGTTTCCTATACATCTGAACCAGCTTGTGCTTCAAATATAATCTTTTCGGTAAATAACTATTATTCTCGTGTCAGAAACATCATCATATGCAAGTATCATTCAACAAGGTGTGAGTTATCCATTGAGCAGGAAGATGAAAACAGAATACACTGAATCATCTATTTTACGGTGTGATCTTCCACTCACGATTGAAATATTCCTACGGTCCTATCTAAGTTAAGTATGGTCACCTAAATGTGGTAAACTCAACTTCAGGATGGGTTTTAGTCTTGTGTTTATATGTATTATTGTCGCTACAAGCTTCGTTAACAGCGGAATTATGCAGGTTAATTAATTGCGTCTAATTATGTTCAGTGACTTCATCGGAAAAGAAGGGCCTCAGTTATCATGTGTTTCCCAAAGAAAAGGACCTGCGAAAACAGCGGATCATACAACAGAAACATGGAAAACTACCATCGAAGTCAACTCATGTGTGTAGACGTCATTTCGCTGAATCAAATATTAAGTAAATGCTTCACAGCTGTGTATTTATTTAATATAATTTCAATGGAGCGCACGCTCCGGTGGCAATTTCCCCACACACCCATCCTCCCCCTTTCCAGCAGCCACCTACATTTGCCCTCTACAAATTTTAACTTTAAATTCTTTCAACGTTTTTGGTAAATTATTCATCATTTCTCTTGGTAACTTATTCCAATCCCTGACACCCTTACCCAAAAAAGAGAGTCTTCCTACACCCTTGTGCCTGAAATCGAGTGGCAGCTTGTGGTCACGGTCATCTTTTCCCCTTCCATGCATTACTTTTCATTCTTACACCAATATCTTTCCATGCCTCATTACCAACATACGACTTGTACAGTCTCCAACAAGTAATCCTCTCCCCACCTTATAATCATAATCAACCTTTATTTTTTTATTTTTGTATCTAATAAGCTGACTCTTCTTTGTATTTATCTTCATCCCATGTTTACAAACCCAACTAGATATCATGTCCAGATCACCCTGCAGCTGCTTATAGTCCTCTACCGTGTTGGTCCTTTTATATAGTATTATATTATCTGCAAACAATCTATTTTCTTAAAGTAAACAATCAACACAGTTATTCATTAGAATAATGAATAGCAATGGTCCCAATACGCTACCCTGTGGCACTCCCATTTTTACTTCCACTTCTTTTGATACTGCATTTCCTACCCTAGCTTTCTGTTTTCTACTTTTTTTAAAATTCTTCTACTCAGCATATCACTTTCTCATCCACTGCAATAGCTTTTACCTTATTTACTACCCTTTTATGGCTGTCAAAAGCCTTTGAAAGAGTTACTCTATCAATTTGGCCTCTCTTGTTCATTTTATCTGAAATATCTTGCATATATCCCACCAACTTAGATTCGCATGAATATCCTTGTCTAAAGTCATGTTGCCTACTAAGTTGTTGTTTGATTCTATTCATGCTTTTCATTAAGAGTTGGAAGTCATTGTATCAACTTCATACGCGTCTCTATTAGAAATCAATTATTTGTGTCGTAATTGTGTTTAGATTACGGCAAAATACCCTCAATCACCTTTTTCTGTTACTTTCTGTGACAGAAGTAATCTTTAAAAAATAATTTAGACCAAGTTACAATATATGTAACATCTAAATGATTATCAAACATATTTGTCAATGTAATTATGATAATACGCAATTATTCTTATAGAAGTAGTCAGTGGCAAAAGAAAGTTGAAATTAAGATTTTTCTCGGATGTTGTACAATTCATGAGGTATTTGTGTATGTTCATATCCAAAACACAGTCACGGATTTTCACCTAGTGCATAACAACATCCGCTGCTTAAAGCCTTAATTACTTTGAAACACAAGAAGAAGAGTTTTAACGTGTTTCTCGAAAACAGAATATTTTATGAATCCCGCCAATGTTTTACCGGCGATTACATTAAAAACGTTGTTTCGTTGGAAACGATGCTGCGAAATTTCTGCTGTGATATCGAGGATCCAATATGAGATACAGATACTTTGTCGCAGGAAGTCCAACTTGTTTACGACCTAGCTGTTTGACTGTTCGTAAAATCGGCTTTTATGATATTGTGGAGCAAGACGGAACCACTTTATTTGTTGCTGCTCTCTAGACTGCCTCCTTGTCTTCACTCACCAAGTCACATGCGACCTCTTGAAAGAGTGGGGAGGACCATTTTGTACTACTTGAGATTGTTTTTGATGTCAAACCTACTTCGCATCGCTATGTGAAACGCTGAAGAGTAACTTCAAAGGATTTTGTCAAGATTTAGCGCTTTCCTAACGTCTCGTATAGGTGTTATGTCTAGAAAGCCAGAAAACCATCGTGGCAATTGCTAATTCACTGAAGCGAATTATACCTAAACAGTTGTATTTTTGTTCCTTTTGGGTGATTTTCTTATCATATAGGAAAACAAGACATATAACGTTTAGAAACACAATCCTCTTTAATAAATGCTTTGAATATGGAAGCTGGACAGGAACTCAACTCGAACTCGATAACTCGGAAACCTTCGCCGAGTCCGATGATACCCGAACTGTTAGTCACACTGACTGCCACTACAGCGCTGCTTGGCTAACGAGGAAATTTCAAATGAATAACTGCATTGAATTAATTTGCGCTTATATGGTTAAAAGGAGTTGCAAATTTCAAATAAATAATCGAATTTTATTTTATTTGCACTTACATTGTTAAAAGAAAGTGTTACAGCGATGCCAGCTAAAATCCAGTTATCTGTTGTCTATCAGAGATAAAAATTATAATGCGTGGCAAAGATATAAAAAAGTTATAATGTGACGCTCGTTTAAATTTGTATGTTGCTTTTAGTTTATTTACAACTTCTAGACGCAGAAATTCATTCAAGAAGATGAGCATCCGATATTTATCTCTTTTCCCTGAAACCAATTGGCAACACAACCTAAGAATTTTTTAGCCAGACTGTAACAAACAGGAAAGTTTTTTAAAATTCAGAGAAATAAACGTAGATAATCATGAAATAATCGATCAAATAAATAATAGTTATTTGTTTTTGAAATTATACTTTACTTGGAAATTTTTAGAATGAATTTCTGTAATTTAAAAATGAAATGCAGTTATATAAAAATACTCTTATCCGTTTTAACTTAGAAACTTTTTTAGAACAAATTCCTACTACCGTCATTTTTAACGGGAGTTTACATTAGTACACCAATAAACAGCGTCAACAGAATAATCTTCTAAGAAATAACTCACTCTTGGTAAACAGAAGAATTAGGCTATGTAATGGTTTCTGGAGAACTTATTGTTGCCTGTCAAGTATGCTGTCACAGTCAACACATGACGTAGCAACCAGAACTTGAATGGAGCTGTGTTGAATTTCCTGACGAAGGGTTTCCTGATTTATATATTCTCTATATACAACACCTGAGGAAGAAAGTTTGGACTAACTAAACTGTTAATAAAATAATAGAAAGTGTCGGTCATTTAACAAGTGATTATACAAATACCGTTAGTATTTTTATTAAATGACTCTTTGCATTCTAGGAAAGTGTTCTCATGAGGCTAAAAATAATAACATGAAAATTTAAAACTAATACCACAATGTCATTTTGTTTTTCGATTATAATAAAAAAAGTCTTTACATTCACTGCAACCCGTAATCTGTACTTTATACACTTCCTACAGAAAAAGAAATATGATTAACAAAGCCAAAATCGCGTGTTGTTACCGTGTAAAAAAATGCACATAAACATACTGTATTTGACTTGTAAGAAAGTTATTTTTTTTTCAAAATGAAGTAAAATATTCAGGGATGTGTGTATCTGACAAACTCCAAATACATCTTAAACTCCTGTAAGGAGATAAGACTAATTTCATAAATAAATTACTTGACAACTCCTTGTATCACATAGAAGAATTTCTTTCTAAAGTATCTACAAAATAGTTGCCAGAGTCTTGTTTAAACTCAGTTGTTATACTTAAAGCACGGTACATATTATTCCGTGACCATATTTCGATGTAGGACCTCTGTTTTGTTCCCCTTTCCAAATCCAGGAGAGTCTGTCTCTTATACTTGGATCTATGGAAAATTACCATACTGTATTGCATTGAAATGAATCTGGTAGGGCATTTAACAAGTGCTTTCAATCAGGATAAGAGGATTTGTGATGCATGATGAAAGGGATCAGTCTTATTCCTAAAGTAGTCAAAAGACTTCAATACAGGCGACATGTGATTTATTATTATTATTTTTTGCTTATCGCTTTACGCCACGTCGACGTTGATGTCATTAGGGGTGGAATGGGATTTTGGACAAGAAACGGGAAGGAGTTCGGCCATAGCCTTTTTAAAGAAGCATCCTGGCTTTCCCCTGGATTGATTTGGGGAAACGATGGGAAAACCAGATCTGGATGCCCGGACGGAGATTCGAACCCGTGTCCTTCCGAATGCAAGACCAGAGCTTTACCGCTCACCAACCACGCTCGGTCCATAACATGTGAAGTAAGCTGAGATAGTTGAACAGAAATTTTTCACTGTTGCAGTAATTATAATGTATTGGTACAGGCATTTAAAGAGTGCATGAAACAGATAATTGAGGATGTGGGTTGTAAGGGATATGTAGAAATGAAGAGGTTAGCACAGGATAGGAAGGGATGGAGGGTTGTATCAAACCAGTCGAAGGACTGACGACAGCAAAAAAAAAAAAAAAACAAGATGAGATGAATAATTTAAATGCGCTATTACAAATCTCCGATTTCATCGTTATACACAAACAGTCAAAACAGAAAACAACTTTCAAATACCACTAATAAGATTTTAAATTTACATCGTATACTAGGAACTGACAGAGGAAAGTCATTCTGCGGAGAGCAGTTGAAATGGAGAATTTCTGGGGACAGACACGTATTCAGCTAATTAACAGTTAATTGAGGGATTTACGACGAAATCCTAGATTCGATATAAGGCAATCAACAGGATTAAATGAACGGAAATGGAATTACTATTGAAACGGATGAGAGCTCATCGCTTTCCTCACCTTCCGAAACAGTACGGAAACCGACATCACTCGTCAGAAAATAATCTAATTTTGCTTTCGTAGTAACATTTCCTATGCACTTGTACTCGTTTTTTTCCATTTTTTAAAGTTTATGAACATAAGTACGGCAGAAATAAGAAATCGAAATTTTTTGTGCTGGTAAGCTGTCTGCCCAGAGTTGAATACTTACCTAGGGAAATATGTTTGAAAAATATGCGACTGAATCCGATTGGTAAGTGGTAATGCTCTGGCCTCGCTATCAAGAGGACGCGGGTTCAAATCCCCGTCCGGCCATCCAGAGTTCTGTTTTCCATCGTTTCCACAAATCAGTCCAGACGAATGCCGGTATAATTTATGAAAAATAGGCATACCCAAAATTGATAGAAAACTTTAAAACTTCGGTAGTTTGTGAAATAGTAAACAGATGGTTTGGTGTGATTACGTTGTCGGACATAGTGACTATAATTGGAGTAAACCGTTTCTGAGAGTGTCGAGATTGGTGCAATCTCCCCAGGACCCAAAACAAAAACAAGAGAAAAAATGATTTTTCTCAAGGGATACGTTAACTGCAGGAGAGATGCTGCCAATAAATTAAATAGCAGAGTCACTGATCTGAAAAAGTATCAGTACATAAATTATTTGTTCCGTCAAGTTTTGAATAAGTAATCAATTTGAACTCCTTCGTACCAGCAACAAATATGAAATCTACATGAAATTTTCCCCCAAAAACTAGCCTTTAGTTAGGTAAAGAGCGAAAATAGTATAATATCACTGCAATTATTAATAATAAAAACCTTTAGAAATAAAATAAGGCACAAAGCTACTACCCGCGATGCAGTAGATAAGTTGCCGAAGTTAAAAAGAAGAATAAAAATGTTTTTTTGTTACTGTGCCTATATTTCAAGCAAGCTTGATAATAAGAGGTCAAATATCAAACAGTAACACAGAACAAAAATTTCATGTCTGTTATGTTGCTTTAGATTATATCATAAAACATACTTAAGACCAATCAGTCAGGTTCTTAATCATAAATACGCTGTTCCCTATAATGTCGTTCTTTTAAATTCACCATCTTAAAGGAGTAAGAAAAGGATGTTCCATTGTACAGTGACTGAATGCTATACCTTTTTTGTACTTTGAGGTTTGATAAATAGTTGAGAGTTTGATAAAACTGGGCTAAATCGATGTAATTTAATACATATTTCGAACTTTTACGAAGCACGTTTATTTTTAAATTATAATATAGTTACTAGTAAAGGAAACAAATGCTGAAGTTGGCAAGACAGCTTGAAGTGTGAATAAACAACTAATCATTAACTCGTCGATCCGTTTGCTCAGGAACTGTTGTACATTATTTTGCATATGTTGAGCAAAGCTTTCGCAGAAGTTGAAACTCTTGGCGTCCGAAAGCTTTGACAACAGAAAGGATTTTTTCTCCAAGAGAAAATAAGTTGTCAGAAATATGGCACCTCTGCTTTGAAAAGGAGGAAGGTTATTTTTAAGAATAAGAGTATTAATATGATCTGTTTATGTTACTTTTTTGAACTAATTATAATTTAAAACTGAACTACAAAATAACAAACTTGGAAGTTTTCGCTGCGGACTTAAAGAACATTTGTTCCTCTCTGATTAAAGGAAACTTGACAGTCAATTTTTTATTCCTTTTAGCAGTGTTTTTTAATCCAGTTACAAACTTATTATTGACTTTACTTTCGTCGTTTAAGTCATTCTACGCTCTCGATGTCTTCATGCAGCCGAAACTTGATGAAAATTTCTTACGCCACCAGGAAGAAATATATATGTGTTTTTTTATGGCTTTACGCCTAGTCGACATCGAGGTCATTAGAGGCGGGATGGGACTAGGGACAAGGAATTCGGTCATGGCCCTTTTTGAAGGAAGCATCCCGGCATTCGCCTGGAGTGATTTGGGGAAATCATGGAAAACTTAAATCTGGATGCTCGGACGGGGATTCGAACCGCCGTCCTCCCGAATGCGAGGCCAGAGCGTTAACCGCTCACCCACCACGGTCGGTTAAAATGAGGATTTTGTTTTGTGTATGTGTTTGTTGTGTTTTGGCGTCTGTCACGCTGGTTTGTGTTTAAAACGTTGAATAAGGTTTGGCCGATTAGGTTTATGTGGTCGTTTTAAAACAGATAGTTCACTTGAATGACTCATAAACATGAGTCAGAGAAATTGTTGCCGGCACCGTTGCAACCTGAAAGTGAAACCATCTCGGTGTCTACCGTTTCCTGGAACCAGACATTAATGCAGCAGCAACAAAACACAGAATGGCTTCTTGCTTTTCCGTGCGCGGAGACCGGCGAATGTCAATTTCACGGCCAGTTAGCGTGGATTAAGTACGGCTGACGGGGAAAACAAGCCGGCTTGCTCAGTCTGGGACAGCTCTTCAACTCAACACCGCAGATTTTTTTTTTTTTAAATTTGTGGCTTTACGCCTTGTCAACGCCGAGGTCATTAGAGGTGGGAAGGGATTGGGGGGACAAGGAATGGGAAGGAATTTGGCCATCGCATTTTTGAAGAAAGCATTCCTGCATTCACCTTGAGTGATTTGGGGAAATCATGGAAAACCCAAATCTGGATGCCCGGATGGGGAGTCGAACCTGCGTCCTCTCGAATGCGAGGCCAGAGCGTTAACCACTGACCCGCCACCCTCGGTCATAGAAACTTGAAGATTGATCCACAGGGTCCGAAATGCATTAAGTAATGCAATAAAATTTGTATTCTAGTGACTGAAGGCTGTTTTTCATTCTACCTTTTGCCGGCTTTTTACTGCCTTTGACAGTTATTAACTGCGATAGCGACCAACAAATGTTGCTACTACTGACGAAGTTAAATAGTGCTTTGCAGATATTATTTGCGATAGGGTCCAAAATTTATCATCTCTCTACGAATTAGCAATCATCAAGCCGGTTTCCAGCATCCACCCACCACCGGAAACCGCTTGATTATGCTTTTTGATAATTGTTGCGACGGCTTTTTACCCGTGGCGCTAGGGAATATAGCGTCTTTGCAAGATGAAGGCGTTATCACCTGCGATACCGACCATCAGACGACACCACAGTCGCAAAGCGCTAATGCTATCATTTCCCGTTATTAATTGCAATAGCGGCCAATTGATGGAGAAACCATATAAAAGTGCTAGTCTGAAAGTGGAATGTAACATAAACCTTTGTCCTTAATCCTGTTCCTAACACCTGTATACCAAGCCAAGACTTCCATTGATGGTTAAATAAGTTAAAATAATTCATGGTATCAGTTACTGTTCTTCAGATTGTAATGCTTTAATATTTGACAAAAAAAAACTTATAGAAGATGCCAAGGGCCATTAAATTTTCTATTAAATTTACTCATAATGTATTAGTTTACATTCAGACTAGGTATGAATAGGCAATAGGATGAGTTTTTATGTTTGTTTGAAAGTGCTGACATTATTGATAAATCATGTTTGCACCACAAAGAAATAATACTGTTAACTTGTGTTTTTAACTTTCTGATAGGCCGGCCTCGGTAGCGTAGGGGCTTGAGTGTTAGCTCCGCGTGCCGAAGGTCGACGGTTCGAGTCCGGCCGTGGGCATGGGTGTTTAACTGTTGTGTCTGTGAATGTCATGTCCGTCCTGTGGTGTGTCTGAATACCTGGAAAAATTCATCAGGCTGGCTGTGTGGCCTAAGATGCCGAAAGCCATTAAAAAAAATAAAAAAATTCTTTCTGATAGAAGTGGATATCTGGCAAATATTTTTTCCTTGTGAAAATTTCCATTAAAAAAATTACATAATGTTAGATTATAGGAAGATTGCACAAAGCATCAGTTTTGGGATCATTAGTTACTTTTTATCAATTTTTTCTTGCTAGTATCTCTGTGTAGCACATAAGGTCTAAAATTTTCCTTTGGACAGATAAATATTTCTTCTGGATAGTAGAGGTCTTAAAGATAACTTTCCACAATCAAAAATCAAAGCCTAATTAGATTTAAATGTGTGCCAGATTTGTGGTACAAGGTTAGATATACTGAACGAATGACAGAAGTACTATCTACTTGAATACAATTAATGAATTGTTGGCAAACGGTGCAAAGTAGATAAATTTCATTCTGGACTTGTAGAGGGAGGCAGAAGGTTGATATTTATTTATTTCAGCAAAGGATACACAAACTAAATAGTATTCTACTGAAGTTTATTATATAATATGCTGAAATAATAAAGACTGTTTGTGAAAGTAAGTATAACGAAATGATATAACATAAAAAACCTGCAGTACTGAAGTGAAATTGGTCAAATATTATTCAAGTTAGAGTTCCATGCTTCAAATTAAGAGAAAAACTGTCCACACACATGTATAACAACTTTTTTATTCTGAAAGTGAAATTTAAACTGATTGCTGAGGAAAGGGTGCGATAAAATAGCATAGAACTTGGTTATAAAAACCTTCTGTAATCAGTTATTTAAGTTCAAGAAAAACTTTATGGAAGATGTAAAGCATATTCACTCTATGTGGAAAATATTCATCAAACATGATTACATTTTCTTCCAGATTGAAAGAAATGTTTACACTGCCACACAAAACTTCATCCCACACTTTTGTTTAATTTCCCATATGTTCGTTTACAGATTCTTAACGAATGGGTAAGCTTGCCATATTTGTTTCACTATTTCCACAGGTTAATTAGTTTCAAACAGCAAACCATATTTACATTTCGGATTACTGTTATATACGTCTGTAAATTCATACGTATTTAGATGCCAGCTGGTCTGTTATTGGAACACATTTACTCCATATATAAAATATAAAATACAAATCACTACAGCCACACAAAACTTAATGGGAATTAATGGCCGGGCTGAAAAAATATTTTACTTTCAGCAAAGTTAATTTCCTGTTCTTTACGAGTTGGCGATGTGTAACGCTATATTTGTTGTAGTGTTGCATATGTTCGTAAAACTCCTACCACAAATTCATTATACTTCATTTCATCCTATTTGATCACGTTATACATAAACAGCTCAAGCTGGTCTAAGTGTTTAAATTCGACATTATTTTCCAAACGTATCACCGCCAGTTACTGAACAGAAAAATAAAAACAAGTCGAAGGCGTATATAATGTCTCTGACAGTTATTCTGGAAGCCGCTTATTTAAAATTTATAATAAAAAAATATATAAGCGGCTTCCAGAATAACTGTCAGAGACATTATTAGGAAGCCGCTTTTGGTGACATCGCTATTCAGCTACTTTTGAGGGCGTTATCGCTAAACGCTAATAAGCGGCTTTTCTTGATGTCAGGGCTATTTCTCTATTTTTGGGGGCGTGGTCGCTATTTTGGTGACCTCCAGTTATTTGACGTAATTTCCGGTATTTTCAACAAGAGAAGAGCGTTTCTGAGCAGGGATTTTAATGGCATGTCCACAGATATTACGTCGGAAAAAAATAACTATAAGCTATTTAAAACGGTTAAAAAACGCGGTTAGAAAAAAGAAGCAATAGCTGAATAACGTATTACTGGAAGAAAAGCTGTTTGCCCATCTCTAACTGTCCTGATACAACAGACTTATAACTCTACTCACTCACATGTCTCACATGCCACAGATTTTTGTTAATCTCGCTAATTTCAAACTGTCTTATAACCCTATTATCTTTCTGCCTGTAAACTAGATAAGATCACCCCTCTCCTCTATCTATTAAGTTGTTGAGTAAATTTATCCCACCAGTACTGAATCTAATACCATTGGGCCAGACAGATTCAAAAGACTGTCTCTAGTGCATAAACTGGACTTGGAGAGTTTGTCATTGAGCTCATCAAGTCAGCTTTGTGTCTCCATTGCCAACGCAGATAAATGACCGACCTCACACAGCCATAGGCTCCCCAGACTGGTCCACTAAGCCGTTGCCAACTGTCTCTTGCTTTGGGAGCGTCCATAAACTACGTAGCTCCATTTTGGCCTCCTGTGAACCCCCCTTCCTCCCCCCCACGTAGCCCTATGTGGTTTTTGCCTCTGCACCTCCCTCCCCCCCCCCCCCCATGCAGCACGTAGCTTTTTCCCTTTTGATTCCAGAAGACATTTTGTACTGTTTTCTCCTGCCAGACTGTTGCAAATTACATACGGAGATAATTAACTGAGGGAAATAAATATTCACATGCTGTTGTGGGTTCTGTTCTTCATTTTAACTGTTAAAAATTTTATGAAAAGAAAGCTACGTGGCCTGGCTCGAAACCCCCCCCTCCCCAGGCGTAGCACAACGTAGCCTTCCAGCCAACACCCCTTACTCCCTGGAGCGAGCCACGTAGTTTGTGCACGCTCCCTAAATGAAAAGTTGTATATATTTATAGATGTATTGTTTCTAATGAACTTGCAATCTGTCGCATTAATACAAGTCAGTTATTGAGAGTTATTTAGTAGTCTGATAAATCATATGGTGACTTGTTCAACTTGTAACCTCCGTATGAATCAACCAGCAAACTATTGGCATAATTAACCAGTTCTGTAACATGATATCATTTTAAAAATATGGAGAAGACCATACATTTTCATTTTAACTGCTTCAATTAACCCAAGGACGGGCGCGAGTATCATTTTAATACATGTCAAACAGTTTTCCGCGTGTTTGAAGGCATGTGATCGGTGAGTTGGGCTACCCTCCCCCACTACCTTCTTGACTTTTAACCCTCAACCTGCCAGTGATGTTCCCGACTCCGGCCGGTGTTTTGTTTTCTCTGGAGAAACTTGTTTGTATCAAATTGATACTTGCGCCAGTTGGTGTAATTTTCCGCTATTTAAAAATTACAACTTCTTTTCGACCCAGCCTTTTACTATTTATTGGTAAGTAACATATTATGGAGTATATCGAATTTTCAACATGTATCCATTCGTAAACACCATTGGTATGAAATTGATACTATGAACTTTTTCAAGAATATCTTCAGCAGCACTAGAAATTTCCTGAAGACTTAAGAAAATTAGTCACGAAGAGGAGGGCAGAAGAGAAAAGAGAATGTGAACGACGATGGTTCAGTTTGTGGCCCAGCTGGAAGGATTTTTTTTTTTTTTTTTGTAACTGCTTTACGTCTCTTTTTAACATCGAGGTCTTTAGAGACGGGAAAGGATGGGGGGCAAGGATGGGGGCAAGGAATGGGAAGGAATTCGGCCATGGCCTTTTGAAGGAAGCATCCCGGCATTTGCCTGGAGTGATTTGGGGAAACCATGGTGGCTGGAAGGAAGAGATGTTGACTATGCTTTTTTAAAATAATAATAATAATTATTATAATAAAAATAAAACAAACTTACAGCAAGCACTAGCATTCTTTGTACGAGTCTTACATGCGGTCAACATTCAAAGAAAATATGCTCTGATTGCGTTGAAGCAACAGGAGCCGATGACGCTAATAGATTAAGATTTTATTATTTTTGTTTTATTATTTATTAATTTTTTTTCTTTTAGTTAAATAATGAAATCTCTTTTTTTAAATATATATACATAAATTAATATTAATCATTAATCATTGTGAGTTTCTAACGGCTGTATCATTTTGATACTTGCGCACTGATGTGTGACTTTTGGAAATGCGCCTGTCTCAAGGTTAATGACGGCAATTGCTGCTTTCTTATTTGCAGAGCAAGAGATACTATTTTCGTGGTGGCAGTATTTTGCTTTGGAGTGGGGCACTGTGTTACTCCGCCGGCCGTTGTGGTCTGTGCCTCCGCGGCCACAATGTAGTGCGCTCGCGGCGCGACTGATGGGCCGCCATTACTCACGAGCTGAGGGAAATCTTCTCAGCGAAACGGAGCATCACTCATCCCCCGGGGGAACACTGGAGCGGAAAATATTCACTTTCCTGCAACGTTTACCCGCATAGCAGTGCAAAACTGCCGGCCGTTCAGAACAATTTGTTAAAAGCTGGCGGCTTCCTGTCTCCCACTAGAGGAACCCTCTGAGAAAATAGCTCTACTTCTCTTATATAAAAAAATTAATTAGTAATTAGGGTTTTTTCTAATTTTCTGCACCAGCTACTTGTTTATTAGTATTAATTCCTACTTGTCCGAGGGAGGGGTCCATCCTTTTTTTTTTAACTGCTTAACGTTCTTAACAGCGAGGTCTTTAGAGACGGGAAAGGATAGGGGTAAGGAATAGGAAGGAATTCGGCCATGGCCTTTTGAAGGAAGCATCCCGGCATTTGCCTGGAGTGATTTGAGAAACCATGGAAAACCCATATCTGGATGCCCGGACGGGGATTCGAACCGCCGTCCTCCCGAATGCGAGGCCAGAACGCTAACCGTTACACCACCACGCTCGGTGGGTCCATCGTAAGCATTCGAAAAGCCGAGAGGCTGGCTATCTCTCGAACATTCGAAATCTTATAATTTATTAATTTGAAGGGCTATCATAGAATGATCTGTTCCGAGAGTGTTTGTTTGCTAAGATGTAAGCAGGTATTTTGCGTATGACAAATGCCATAAAAGCATTTCTCAAATCTCTCTTAAGATTTCTGATACCATTAACTATCATAACCTTTATTATTAACTATATTTGTTTGCGGTGCGTTCTATTTTTGCGTCCTCCAGATGTCAAAGTTTTGTATAGATCTTTAATCGTTACAGGTAGTTTATCCTTTCGGGTTGCTGTAATGTAACTTAATTCTTGAAAATAGAATCTCAGATATTCGAAGGTCTTGTCAATAAGAGCCACATTTACAGGCGGATCTAAACTGGATGGTTTGTAGTAATTGATAATTTGTAACGTTATGCTTTATTTCTATGGACGTTATTCATAGCCTTTGCTTTGCAGTTAGTATCATTTAGACCCAAACCACCTTTCACCGAGCGTAGTGGTGTAACGGTTAGCGTTCTGGCCTCGCATTCGGGAGGACGGCGGTTCGAATCCCCGTCTGGGCATCCAGATTTGGGTTTTCCATGGTTTCCCCAAATCACTCCAGGTGAATGCCGGGATGCTTCCTTCAAAAGGTCATGGCCGAATTCCTGTTCTTCTACGTATAACTTATTCTTAGAATTCACTCTATTAATATGCTGCTCACTTATTCATTTTGCCTTAGTATTAATTTTTGCCTTTTTCACATGTTTCCCTAGCCCCGCACTACTATTTAGTTTGTACCATTTTCTTCTTGAGCCTTCACTAGCATTAGATTATGCCTCTTACTTACTGATTTACCACTTAAACGTCAATATTATTAATATTTTAGTCAGTATTTTAGTTATTAACTAAATTTAAGCAAATGTAAAATAAGTATCGTATATACTCTTCGTTTGTATGAAATATATATTATGTTATATACGAAGGAGTATCCATTTTTTAAAAGCTATATATATGTATATATATATATATATATATATATATATATATATTTTTTTTTTTTTTTTTTTTTTTTTTTTTTTTTTTTTTTTTTTTTTTTTTACAAAACAACCTTACTCAACATTACAACTAATACCCACCGGTGCTTCCCTCGTTTTTTCGTTTTTTTTCTTGACCTCTTCAATGTTGTAAAATCGGCGTGCCTTCATGCCCCTTTTCATGTGTGGAAATAAGAAAAAGTCGCACGGAGCAAGGTCAGGAGAGTAAGGTTCGTGGGGCAGCGGAGCCATGTAAATTTTAGCCAAAAACTGCCTTATAGAGACAGCTGTGTGTGCAGATGCATTGTTGTGGTGGAAGAACCAGACTCCTGTCAGCCACAAATCGGATCTTTTCTTAAAAGTTCCAAATAAAAGGTTTGATTGACGATCTGCTGTGGGGAAACAAACTCTGAATGAACTACGCCCTTAGCAAAAAAAAAAAAAAAATTTCATTGTTCTGATGCTCGATTTGACTTGACGACATTTTTTTGGACGGGGTGACAATAACGTCTTCCATTGGCTTGACTGTTGGTTTGTTTCTAGGTCGTAACGATAGTACCATGACTCATAACCAGTAATAAACTTTGACAGAATACCTTCACCAATTTCAAGCTGTTGTTTCAAAGCTCGACATGTTTCAGCTCGACGTTCTTTTTGATTGTCGGTCAGAGCCCGAGTAACAAACTTGGCAGCAACCCTTTTCATTCCCAAATATTCGGTTAAAATTCGCTGAATGGAGCTCCAAGATAACACTAATCTCAGACAGAAAATCAATTGTCTGTCGACGGTCTGAGAACACAAGCTGTCGAATTTTTTCAACATTTTCGTCGATTCGGGCAGCTGATGGACGTCCAGAACGAGGTTTGTCATCAATCGACATGTCGCCACTTTCAAACCGAGCGAACCACTCGTACACTTGAGTTTTTCCCGTAGCGTCATCTTTGTAAGCTGTTTATTTTTTTTTTTTTTACATTAAAACAGTTTCAGCAGCATGTTTACTGAGTAGAAAACAAAATTTCACAGCTGCACGTTGTTCACTTAAACTTGCCATCATCAAAAAACGAAACAATAACAAAATAGCGCTAATTAAAATAATCACTGCAGGTTAACAGAACAAGCCATGTCAACAACACAGGCGACACTGAACTGACAATGAGTTGCTCCATAAACGCCTAGAGGCAGTAACGCGTACTACACAAGATCCGCCCACGGCAAAGCTATTCCGGTTATTTTAGGTACACCCTCGTAAACACCTGGTGTGATGAAAGATAAGACTTGGCAGCTCTAATCTTGCCAGGCTAAATGAACCTTTAACAAATAACTTGAATACTAGTGGTGATGGAATGCAACTTTACTTCATCCGCTTTTAAACTGATGTTTCTCCCCCGCCTTTCACTCGTTTCATTCAACTCACCTGGTGAACTTACTGACGGGAGTTAAAAGAAAAAGGTTTTGCCTGCACTTCAGTCAATTGTTATGTTGAATTGTTTGAGTTTGAATTCTGTGTTAGATTCGAAAATTCTGCTGTAAATAGCCTGGTAGCTAAATCGATGCATAGAGCTTTTTTACTTTACCGAATGTCACTACTTGAAATATTAGCCACACATAAATGTGAACAATATCGAAACAGCGTGTTATCAGAGATAATTTATGCAGGGTGGCATTAAGCTGTCATGCAGAACGCAGTTTATCTTCGACTACTTCAGCGCTTGCCGATAATGTGTTCATTGATAGTGAGCTAGTGTTATGAATTGTATATCAGTCGTGGTCGATAAAAGGTTGGGCATGCCGTATATCTGTCACTAATAAAACTTCATAACGCATTGCATTCAAAGAAATGAAATTGTAAAACCGTAACAGCTGCATCGTCAATTACTTAATTACACCTAAAAGAGTCTGTTAATAAAAATTCAGTACATTGCATGAAGAAACACTGTGATGTTTTACGATTATTTAATAGCTGTAAAATACAAGGAATCGTTTCTGATGATATTGTAACCTGTCATCTATGTATCTCTATTTTACAATAAAAATTCTTCCATATTACCTCATACTGACTTTCCTCTAAGGGTTAAAGCAGAGTGTTTAGTACAGTAGTGTATGAAATACTAATGGTATCGTATGAAATACAATACATTTTACACAAAATATCACAAATCAAAAAGCTGCTGCTCTCAATAGAACGATAAGATCCACGATATAATCAGATAATAACAATAGGCATACAATGACCAACATGCCCCAGGCAAGATGGGCTGTTATTATCATGTTGACAGTTTCCGAGTTCACTGAATTAACTATTACTTATTTAAAACCGTACCGATCCATTGCTTCACCAAATAGCTGAGTGGTCTGGTGGTTCAGTGGTTAGGTCGTGTGACGGGAGATCGATAGGTCTCCGGTTCGATTCCCTGTCTCGGCGGGGATTTTCATAGGCAATTAACCCAACCTTCACCTCTGGTACAGCTTTCTTTGGAATGTGCAGTACGCCAGAACGCTTCTGTGGTTCGGATTCCACGTTAAACTGTAGGTCCCCATGTAACCGACAGGGTTGCCGGCTTAGATTAAGGCGCCTACGTACAGGGGTGGAATGCGCAACCAATAGAAACACTGTCATCAGGTCATTACGACCACACGGAATTATTATTATTACCAAATAGCTTTCTACTATGAACTCCGTCTCCATAGTACTCGTCTATTGAAATATCTGCTCTTGCATCAAGTCATATACTTGTGGTATCCCATCTGTGGAGGCTCCTAAGTAAAGCCGAAGGCATGTTTAACATCCAAGGGTTTACGGTTTATGATTTTTGAGTTATGACGTACCCGCACAGATGAGGTAGAGAAATTGTTCCGCTTTCCAGCATCTGAATCAGTGCTTACCGGAGTTTCTGTTCACTCACTTTCATTGTCTGTTTTTTGTTTGGTTATTTTATGATTTTCCACATTATTAGTATGTCCGTTGACCACTTTACATGTCTGAGTGAAGGGTCGCTCAGCTGTTTTCCCCGTGCAAGAAGCGGCCCTCCACCGGAACGAACGAGGAGCCGCCTGCATTGGACTGTAGCGAGACATCGACCCGAACAAAACACGACCTCCTGGTGAAACCCGCACTCGCGGGTGTCCCAGCCAATCGCGACACTACATATCTCACAGGTAGAAAGCTCCACCGTCAAGTTGTAGGACTTTTGCTTAAACGAATAATAGACGAAAAAAAAACCAACCACATATTCAACCATTCAGTTTAAACCAAAGGAAATGGAAATAAGTGAAACAACGAAAAGATTCATATACATTCTTATATCTTTAAACGAGCAATTCTCGTATACATATATTTATGGCTATATATATATGGGATTTCGGAAATGGCTCTAACGATTTGGATGAAGTTTCATATTTAGATAACGTTTTTTTTCAGTTTATCTAAATAGGCGACTTCCTTGTAAAAAAGTCTTTTTTTTTTAAATCAGCAATTCTTTCTTGTATTTGATATCTTGAAAACGGCTCTGACGCCATCTCGTAGATGTTTCAGGTACCAGTAAGCTTACTGATGTTAGTTCAGCGAGGAAACAACTGCTATAAAATGGTCTGACTATAACTTCTCTAATGCAATCTCTTTCAGTTCCGAGCAAGAAATCGGTGAAGATAATTTCCCTGTATGTTAAATGTACTAAAGGTGTAATTTAAAATTCATTCGAACTTATTGTATGAGGTTATTGGCTGTATTAGCCTTTGGCTAAAGCCATAAAATAAAATAATAATAATAATAAAGTTACGTTTATCTTTGGTTCGAGCAAGGAACTCTTATATTTTTAACGAACAATTCATGTATACTAGCTGACCCATGCGAATTTTTCGCACAGTATCGTGATCAGTCACCGAATGGTAATATAATAATGAGGAAATAACTAAATGCAAGTATTTATTAATGAAAGGTATTTTGTTTTGAAGAAATGTCACTCTAAAAGGTCGTTATCATTGAATACCACATGTCTAATTGTAAAACGTTTAAAAATTATATATTTAAGGAATATTGGCTTTATCAGATCTCATTTTTTCAATCTTCCTTACTAAAAAAAAACTTCTTTGAAAACAATATTAACAGTTCTAATGTGATCATCGTTGACTTTTTTTTTTAACTTATGTGTCTTTAGCACAAAAATAAATATTAATGAATCTGCAAACTCGTGAAAAAGCCAGGTACGGGTGCCCACACCAAAAAAAAAAGTTCTGATAAATTCAATCATGCCTTTTGAAGCGTCGGAGTTTGTGCTTTGTCAATGTTCATAACGAATGTTACTTCTATTGGGGATTGTTTTCTTATCATTTGGAAAGTCTCGGTTGGATCAGAAGGGTTGAGGTTAATGCGAGATATGAGCATAGTTTTATATGAGTGAATGAATTTAGCAATAATGCTGTATTCGCCAAAGTGAATTCCCACTAATCTTGCACCATTAATTAATCCATGATTAGCATTAAGATTTCTATTTAACATAATAATAGCAATTTTCTTTAAAATCAATTATGAGTTGGTAAATCACACGATTTTGAAAATGGCTCTAGCGATTTGGATGAAATTTCATATACAGATTTCGTTTTGCTCTAACCTCATCTCGTAGAATTTTCAGGTACCAGTAAGCCTAATGATGTTAGTTAAGCTTCTCTTTGGTTAGAGCATGGAACTGTGCACTTCAAAATGCCTAGGAAGCCTTCAAGAAAAACGTTTAACTTTAATAAAACTCTACTCAAAATCTTGCATATTGAACAGAAATCGAAAGATGTCGAGCATAGATCTGTCACCCAGCTGCTAGTTTCCTTATGTCGCAATGTCAAATGGACCACAAACGTGATATCCAAGCAAAGTAGTTGAAACTGTTGTTTTAGCTAGTGTGAAATTTCTAAAGAGAAGCTGTAGGCGCTGACGATATGAACCGGTAAGTGATGTTGAGAAAAAGATAAGAGGGGATTAAAACAGAACGAATCTCTAAGCATAGAAGTATGGAAACTACGATCGCCAAGCGGCGGCAGACGCGATATATTTATGTATGATTCTTTTATGTCTGCTAACCACGTATCAGTTTGTTTGCCTGGGGCATATTCAGTCTCACTTTAATACCATGCCATGACGTGTGACACATGGTTGCTTCGTACTACTGAATTCTCGCGGACAAAGTGCATAAACAGCTCTGATGATTTGTGTGGTAATGTCGCTAATCTGTGGAATAAATTTAATTGTTACCACATTTCTTCTTCTTGGCGTTGTAATTTTCACAAAAAAGAGGTGTAGCTTTATTTTTTATTTATTTATTTTTTTAAAAAAAAAAATAATTGAACGGATTCTACTCTCAGGATAAGGGAGTGTATACGGGATAAGTTGACGAAGGGACCTGTCGAACACAGGAGTAAGATAAATTAGCTCTTGACTTCAGTATTAAGAGAGAAATTTTTCTTTTGTAGTAGGGGAGTCAGAGTTTGGAATAAAATAGTGAGGCAGAAATTGGACAATAAATCCCAAACAGTTAAAGTGAGATTACCTGTACTCATGAAACATTAGTAAATGTGTGGTGTAAGGACTATGGAATCTGATGGCACAAGACAAATAGGCCTAGGGATTTATCTGACGTTGGCAACCACTTAAAAAATGTAATTTCCAAATTCAGACGCCACGGCAGGTATGTAAGTTCACTCCAAGCACCCAAATCTGGAAGGCCCTAATTTACCAATCGCAATGGGACACCCCCACAGAAGTTGCAGGTTCCGTAGACGGGAAATGTCCATTATTTACAATGCCATTTCCTCTGCAGTTTAATGGAACATGAAATAACTTCTACTTTCTTCACGTACGGCATATAGAAGTACTACTGATATTTCAGTGTTTTCCCTCCTAGAATACTACCATGGCAGCGATTCTGATAGTTTCATTCTGTTGGCTCTGTTCCTTCTTATGAATGAATTTGAGGAATACAAATAACAATGAACCGACACACGCTAAAATTTTAAACCCAAGAATTTGTTAGTACAAGATTTTTTTGTTTCTGATCGTCTTTATAAAATACTGTTTTCTGTTTGTTAACTCGTCATTTTTGTAGTGAATAATACGAAATCGACACTAATAAAGCGGTGACCGAAATTAAGATCTGTTCACAACAATACAATCTTTCCTGTAATAACCTGCTGGGAGTAGGGTATAACTATGCCAGAATAATGATACAGTAGCCCCAGGATTTATTCTTCAAAATGTGTGACTAATAAAAGCAATAATTTAGATCAGCAGTTTTATTTAAAAAAATATCTAACTCATCTCATTATTCCAATTACCACAAACTCGATTTAAAATAAAATTCCAAGAATTACACGGTGCATATCCGCTAAATTAAGCTAAATTGTAAGCAAAATTAATTCAGTTTGATTCAGCCTTGTACTAAGCAGGTGTTTTAATTTTTAAACGGAATACTAAAAAATGACACAAACGGCACGATTAGCTTTTACAAAAATTCTTAACTTCATCCTACTAAACGTTCGATTATGTATAGTGGAATTTATTAATCATTACTACTCATGTAGTCATATAATATATCACCCATAGCACTTTGCAGCGTTACTGGTACCGTTCCTGATTACAAGTTGAGTGGTCCTTGGTTTAAATCCCTCCAGTACTGTACTGAACGTCAGCACTCGGCGGTCACACTGTCTACATGGATACCCTGGCCAATTATGCACAAAAAAGGACACCTAATACCAGCTCTTTACAGAGCCAGTCAACAACTCTAAGAATGTTTCAAATCAACATCGAGGAAAAAAGTAAATCAAAGAGTGACTATCATTGGAAAACAACATTGATTTGGTTTGTGTTCAAGAAACTCACACATCTGATGAATCACAGTTACATTCACGAGAAACATATCTATCTATAGACTACTAGAAGCTACTTTTCACCAATCTTATGGCACTGCATCCTATATTCTTGACTCCATCATCAATTCTCACCTGATTTCTAGAAGTGATGAAGAATGTTTTAACATCGTGACAGTGATTAACAATGTGACATTGGTGAAAAATATAAACCTCCCACCGTCCTATGGCTTAATAGTGTTCTTCCAACCTTTGCACGTCATGATGTGGGTGATTTTAACAGCCATAATTCTCGGTCGTGATATCCAACTAATGATCCATGTGGTGAAAAACTTGTGAACTGGTCAGATGCACATATCATCCATCTAATCTTCAACCCAAAAGAAAGAGACAGTTTCAGATCAGCGAGATGAAACTCTGACACTTATGAGTTGTTCCAAGGCTACAGTTTACCTGCGTTTCATAAAGTATATAACAAATTTTCCGCAGTCATCATCTCCCTGTTCTGTTGAAAGTAGGCATTCAGATCGCTATTATCATATCATGCCCACTGTTATGCTGGAATTTTGATAAAGTCAATTGGGTTAAATTTTCAGCTGATCTTGACTACAAAAGATGGTTTTCTCCTGATGCCAATAAATATTCTAAATTCGTTAAAGCTGTGATAGCTACTGCAAAGAAATAGTTTCCAGAGGAGTGAGAAAGGAATATATTTCTGGGTGGAACAATGTACGTGAAAAACTTTACGACGATTTTCCGGAGAGTGGTAGATCTGATGTCGCTACACAACTTGGACGAGGATAAACGTTGTAAGTGGGCAAAAACCATCAACTATGTAAGCTTCAAGCATTACAGCAGAAAGGCTTGGAGCCTGTTAAAGAAGTTAGGAAAAGCTCCCATATACCTGAACCCAAATCGTCTGTAACACCCTATCAAGTTGCCAGCCGCATTGCTAGTATGTCAAATGTTAAACCTGATAAAGATCACAAAGGTTAACAAAATGGCAACTAGCTCATTTGAAAAAATAAAGTAGTACGTCATCATATATTTCCGGCCCTTTTACTGAGGAAGAGTTGACGGCAGCCCTGAAAGAAACGAAGAATAGAAAAGCTCCTGGTTTTGATGGTATTGATCCAGAATTCCAAACACACTGTGGAAAGAATGCAAGAAAATGGCTGTCACAGTTTTCTACAAACATCTTAAACACCGGAATGCTTCCTTCAGAGATCAAACGGACTAAGATCATAGCCATCTATTTTGTGTGTGTACTTCCAAAAGTGATGTTTGATACCAGGCGTCTCCAAAACAGAAAACTGATTCTTCAACCTCAACAATAGACAGGTCAACGTCACCCTGGACGTCCCACTCAGTGGCACGCCACTATCACACCACCCTAACCCCCTAATCCCAAGTATCTTGGAGCTATTCCAATGACCACCAATGAGCAATATTTCCACCACTGTGCGTATTATACGCATGAGACAGCCAGTCCACTATTACGGAAATTTTTTCGCGAACCTTCTACGATCAACTGGTGAACCCCTAGGGGATTAAGAGCGCTGCTAAACTAAGAACAAAGACCAGCATCATCCAGAAACTTGCTGGGTCAAAGTGGGGAGCTAATGTGTCTACACTTCGATCACCAGTAATGGGTCTGGTCTATCAACAGCAGAGTACTGTGTGGCTGAATGGTCTACATGTTACAAAGATTGACAATCCTATTGCGTATTGTCAGTGGCAAACTACTCCTCTTTTCTAGTTGCCTATGTTGAGCCAAGACTAAGAAGATTTAATTAACTAATCAGTGAGTTCATAAAAATATCAGTGAACATTGATCTTCCCATCCATGAGGACATTCTTCATAGATTTTGGTGTCTGTAATTACGTTCTCCACCCGTACTAAAAGCAACAGAGCCGATTGACAGGGGGTTTAATGCTAAAGCAGAATGGAGTAAGGAATGGAAGCAGTGAACATTGATCTTCCCATCCATGAGGACATTCTTCATAGATTTTGGCGTCTGTAATTACGTTCTCCACCCGTACTAAAAGCAACAGAGCCGATTGACAGGGGGTTTAATGCTAAAGCAGAATGGAGTAAGGAATGGAAGCATGTAATTTCAAAGGAGTGGTAGTTACTATTTAGTTCCCAACATACACCAGCTGGATTTGACCTGCTACTTAAAACATGGGCAGCCTTTCGCAGAATACAAACCAAGCATAGTCTGTGTGGCTCATTGCTGTATAAATAGGGCGTGAGAACCTGTGGTGCACCGCAACATACGATCCGCCATATTGTTACTGAATGTAGTAAGAGGGCGTACCCAGGTTCGTTGGAAGACTTTGTTAAAGCCCCTTGCAATGCTAACAGAGTTGTTGGAAAATCTAGCTTTACCAAATTCAAACTTTTATTTCGGGTGCATTTTTGAATGTCTTAGAATGACACATTGTATTCTGACTGTTGTTATTGCCATAAGCTAAATAAATAAATTAACTGGTGAACAACCCATCCGTTACTCTGGCAAAGCGAATTTCTTTAGAATAATTCCGCAATTGTGGCGCGACGTAAAACTTTCAGTTAGGTGACAGAGTTGGAATCGCTCCTAGAGGAAGTACAGACACAGGATATACAATTAACCATTGGCGTTCTCCATGGCTAAAAAAATATGCAAATTCACTTAAGTTCAATGTATACTTTTATTTTTTATTACAGTGTTTTAGCCTTTTGTTGTCGTTACCCGAAAAAATTCGAAAGAAAGTAATCCATTAACACGAAAGCACTTTTGGCAACTATAATGCAGTACCGTAGTTTTTTTCCTGCCAGCATACCGTTCTTTTTATGTCATATTAAACAATCTCTGCACTTTGACCTACAGACCAAAATATTCGAGACTCTACAAACAGAAAGAAGAATATTTTACACAGAAGCTTCACACTTTTGTTTGATAATTCCTCTTTGATAATGGCTCTCTGTGCTTAATGAGATACTGGCAGTAAAATTACATAAAATTTACACATATTACTTCCAAGGACTTTTAAGTAGATAGTAATAAGCTTTTTAAAATGCAACTGTTAAAATATTTGCAGTGCCTCTATCATAACAAATATTAATTTGCAATACTGAAATATGAAAACATTTTACAAGACCACCTGCATCATGCGCTAAGAACGCTGCTATGACCATGTGATTATTAATAAACGTGAATATCATTACACAATTTTGAATTCTTTCACTTTAGCTTTAAATTTGTAAAAACTTATGAAAGAAATTAAAAGAATTCTTTAGGTACGGAACCGCATTAGCACTTCTGTATCATTCAGTTTCTAAACAGCTCAGACGCCACGTAAAATTAAAATGAGCCCGAGATAGCCGTGCAGGTTCACTGGAGACGTTCTCTCTCGGGGTCGTTACTGGAGTGTTGCTATCTTTGGTATCACTTAGCGACTTCTGTGGAAATGATGCATGCTGGGTAACTGCATGCTGCATCGACGTTTGCTTACGAAGATCCTGAAGCGCAAATAGCCGACGTGTCTGGTGGTCCGAAACGAAATAGAAACTCTTCCTCATTCAACTTTCCGATGGTTGCACATTCTGTGCCATCTTCAGAATCGAAGCCTGTGTCCACTCCTGTTCACTTCTGGAGCAAGATATCGACCGTTGGAAGTCGCTACTCGGAACACAAACTCAATGAATACAGGTAAAATGTGAACTCGGCCACCGTCGATATGAATGGTTAGACGAGTGTTCGTTCATTTTCCGCGACCTGGTTGACTTGATGTGACTGGTGTCCGACTGCGTGTGTATTCCATAAAACCCTCCTACATTTTCCACAAAGACGCTTTCTACAAAAATATAACTGTGCCATGACATTACAACCAAGATATTTTGAGCAATAAACTATCAGAAAATAAAACAAACGCTTCAGAAACGTCATTGCATACAAAATTAATAAAACAAAGCAAGTACAAAAAAAAATATCATGATAAAATTGATTAAAAATAGTCCTACAGATTACACCCATTATTTAGATGAGAGTTAAAAAGCATAACACAACATCAAAAGTAATACGTTTAACAGAAAATACTATCTTTCAATCTTTTTCAAATACGACAAAAGTAATTGAAATCAATAAATTACTTATAGGACTAGTATTTGCCTGCAGCTTTGCACGAGCGGATCCTTGTGTGTGTAGAAATTCTTTATCCTTTTTATTCTGATACCAAGTATCAACGTAGAGAAGAGAAAAATATAAATTTAATTTAAAAACTTTCCTTTCTTTTAGTTATTATCTGCGATTCGGTTTTCATACTGATGTCAGGAAGTGTTTTTTGTTTTATTTGTATTTTAACGCAATATAATATATGAAACATAAGAAATTAAAGCTCCGCGAAAAGTTATCCATATTAATATGCAGAGCTGATTATTGCATAGTATTTGGGTAACAGATCTTCGCTCGACATCTTTCGATTTCTGTTCAATCTACAAGGTATTGAGTAAACTTTGAATAAAGTAAAAGGCTTGAAGGCTCCCTTGGCATTTTGAGGTGCACAGTTCCTTGCTCCAACCAAAGAGAAACTTAACTAACATCAGTAGACATACTGGTACCCGAAACTACTACGAGATGAGGTTAGCGCCGCTTACGAGATACCAAATACAAAACTTGATCCATTTTTTGTTTTGTTAAATCGTGTTACAAACTTGAAAAGCAATACGTTATCTGTAAATGAAATTTCATCCAAATTGCTAATGAGATCGTCTGGTTTACCACCTCATAAATTTCTTTTAAACAAACATGCTATTATTATGTTAATTACAAATCTTAATGCTAATCAGGAATTAATTAATGGTGTAAGATTTGTGGTAATTCATTTAGATGGGTACATCGTCAGTGCTAAATTCATTCACTCCCATAAAACTATGCTCATACCTCGCAGTAACCTCACATCTTCTGATCAACCATGCCTTTCCAAATGATAAGAAAAAAAAATTCGCAAAGAAGTAAACTTCGTTAGGGATCGTCCATAAACCACGTGGCTCCATTTTGGTCTTCTGTGAACACCCCTCCTCCCCTTCGCGTAGCCCGATGTGGCTTCTGTCTCTACCCCCCCCCCCCTCCGCACAGACACACACACAAGTAGCACGTATATTTTGTTTTTCAAAAAACATTTTGTACTGTTTGTCAGACTGTTGAAAATTATGTATGGAGATAATTAAATGAAGGAAATAAATATTCACATGCTGTTGTGTGTTGTTCTGAACATCACTTTAATTGTGAAAAATGATACGAATGGAGAGCTACCCCTCTCCGCCCAACGTGCAGCGTAACATTCCTGCCAACCCCTCTCCCCCCACTCCTAGTCCGAGCACGCAGTTTATGGACGCTCCCCTATGAACATTAATAAAGCATAAGGTCAGACGCTTCATAAGGCAGGATTGTATTTATCAGAACCTGTTTTTTAGTGTGGACAACGGTACTCGGCTTTTCACGAGTTTGTAGGTTCATTAACATTTATTTTGGTGTTAAGGACATATACGGTCAAAAAGTCAACGATGATCACACTATAACTGCTAATATTGTTTTCAAAGAAGTTTTGTAAAGAAGATTGAAAAAAGGTCATCTGACAAAGCCAATATTTTTAACATCTACTTTTTAAATGTTTTACGATTAAACATGTAGTATTTAACGATAACGACTTTTTATACCAAAAGTGATATTTATTAATAAAATACCTTTCATGATAAATATTTGCATTTACTTATTTCCACATTATTATATTACCATTCGGTGACCGACCATGATACTACTCGCACGGGTCAGCTTGTGTACGAGGAAATTATTCGTTTAAAGTTATAAGAGTTCCTTGCTGTAAACAAAGAGAATTTAAATAACATCAACCCAACTTACTGGTACCTGAAATTTCTACGAGATGGCGAGATACCAAGTACAAGAATTGCTATTTTTTTGTCAAATCGCGTTTTTGCAGGGAAGACTCCTATTTAGGGAAACTTAAAAAACAAAACGCCATCTGTACATGAAATTTCATCCAAATCCGTTTCCGATATCCAATATATGTATACACAATAACCTACGTCGAAGTATAGAATAATATCACTAAGCACAAAATTGTGTTACAGTTACATCTGTGATCATAACGAAATATAATTTAAGTTAACTAAAAAAACAAATGTTTAGTGCTGATACGGAATAAAACAGAAAAATATTATCAAGTTTTAGTATCGATATTAATCACAAAGATGTTTACAGTAAATTAAATATCACAGCTCCTTTACACTTATTGATGTGTTAATTTATGATGTAGTGGTTTGATTAATGTATTTCATTTTGTTTTAATGTACTACATTTCAGAAAACTGAAGACCTAAATAACCGAAGCCAAAAATTAAACAGAATCAAAATAGTAGTTGTGTGATTTTTCGCCAGTGTTCATTGAAAGGAGTGCTCTTCTCAAAAACTGAGTGATCTGTGGTGAATATTTTCCCCATCTCGAAATCATTATAATTTCTTTGCTCGTTCCTCGGTCTCATAGAACCATAAGATATTTTAGCAGATTTTAAGCTCTCAAAATTTGAAGACATCATCCAAATTGTTGCGTCAGATGTTGCATGACGCCATTTCAAACCTTCAAAGAGCAACCCGATTACAGATTTATCTTTATATATATAAAAATCTCGTGTCACGATGTTCGTCCGGGATGAACTGCGAAACTACATAACCGATTTAGATTAAATTTGGCTTAATGTGTGTAATTTAGTTCAACTTAAAAGATAGGATAGTTTTTATCTGGATTATAGACCTCAATATTTATTATTTGTGAAATAAATGTTAATTAAATGTTTGTCATAGGACAATGGTTTGTAATTATTTGTAAGCCACCAACGATAAGCGGTCTGCTGGCTTAGTGGTTAGGGCGTCTGACTGGAGATGGAAAGGTCCCCGGTTCGAGTCCCTGTCTCGGCGGTTTTTTTTTTATAGACACTTAACCCGGCATTAATCTCCGGTGCAGCATGCTGTGTGAGGTGAAATACGCCAGGACGGTACTGTGGTTTGGATTCGACGTTAAAATGTAGGTCCCCTGTACCAGGCAGGATGGGCTGGATAGGTAAAGGCGGCTACGACAGTGGCAGAATGCCCAGCCAGTAGAAACCATGTCACCAGGTCATTACGACCACACGAAATTATTATTATTGTTACATAAGTTTCTAACAGATGGCGATGTGTTAACTTATCGATACAACACTTGGTTAGCTAGGTTGGGTAATCATCCAGTAGATAAAGTTCTGTTTCAATTTATTTATGCTACAGTTTATTCCTAACAGATGGCGGTGTGTTAATTTATCGAACCATCCAGTAGATGGGGTTGTATTTCGATTTGTTTATGCTACAGTCTATTCGACGCCATATGTGCGAGTTTCTTCAATTTTAATTGTGCTGTGTATTGTGTTATAATTATACTGCATTGTTGATCATCGTTTGTGTGTCTTTATACCTAACGACAAAGTAATTACACACATGAATATAACATTGAAGAAAACGTTACGATAAATTCGAATCATGTAACCATTTCTCGCTAGCTTATCATTTTTCTTCTTCTTTTTGGTATGGTCAGCTAGAGACCACGTGTCAATTTCAATTCCTCTCCTGTTGTTTTTTCTTTCTTCCTCCCCAGTACTCCTTCATTATTGCACTCCTCTCTACCTTTGAATCCTGCCATATTCAAAGTCTGCTATCGAAAAAATTTTATTTCCATACAGTTCACTGGTATTATTTCGTTTCAAATCTTTCTAAACCTCTTGAAAGCCTGGTGTCATCCATGCTATAAATGTATCGAAAAAATATAATTCTTCTTTTTCTGTTATTTTTCAATGTTATTTTATATTTCCTCATTAGTTCTTAACTTCCATTTTACTGTATTTTTCAATGGACCCAAAAATTCCGGTTTCACCACTGTATTATAGTGTCTTATTTTAAGGCTTTCAGAAAGGCACTTTTTGTTGTAATTAAAATATTTTTCAGTGAAATGTCGCCAAAGAATCTAACCTCGACAATGCGTGTAGCAGAGAGGCACGACGCACGACGAGAGAGCTCATCAATCAGCAACACAAATCGCGGCAAGTAAGGAAGTTCAAAGAATCAGGACAGCTGAGCGTCGTATGCAAGAATCTGGTGGCTTCCGACAGACATTACCATTGATTCCTCGCTCTACTTTTGCCGATGAGATTAACGTATGTTTAAAACAATATGGCGGAATGTCGAAACACTTTGATTGACCATGAACATGCGAGTACAGTTGCAAAATGATCCATCGGCACAAGTATTTTTTAAGCAATTGCTGGACATTGGAAAAGGTGAAATAGAACTGCATCGAAATACACAATACATCAAATTGCCAGACAAATTCTGCACTGTTGTTCACTCAAAAATGAACTAACTCAGCGAGTGTTCCTGGATATATCAAATAATTAATTAGATCATAATTGGATCAGTAATCGTGCTATTTTGGCAGCAAAAAATGTTGATGTCAACGAAATTAACTTCCAGATACGACAGTTGTTGCCAGGTGATCTGATCTCTTTTAAATCAATAGATGAAAATGAAGCCGTAAATTTTCCAAATGAGTTTTTATACTCTTTGGATATAACAGGAATGCTGCCACACAATGATTGGTTCACCGATTATTCTTCTTCGTAATTTGAATCCACCTAGATTATGCAACGGTACACGTTTGGTGATCAAAAGGATCACCGGAAATGTTCTTGAAGCAACTATTTTGACTGGAATGTTTAAAGGAGAAATCGTCCTGTTGCCACGTATTCCAATGATACAGTCAGAATATCCAATACCTTTTAAAAGGCTTCAATTTCCGATTCGTTTGGCTTTCGCTATGACAATAAATAAGTCACAAGGCCAAACAATGTCCGTTTGCGGCTTGGATTTGGAAAATACATGTTTCTCCCATAGGCAACTATATGTCGCCTGCTCACGTGTAGAGAAACCATTAAATCTATTTGTATTAGCAAAAGACAGGCTAACTAAAAATATTGTGCACCAATTAGCGCTTAGATAAATTAAAATTATAAATTGTAATAATTTAAAATAATGAAAATAATTGATAAAAATGTTTAAAAATCAACTTCATAGGCCTCATTTATAAAACTGAAATTTCAGTTTATATAAATAAATAAATTATATATATAAATAAAAATAATTTATTTATTTATTTTCATAAATATCAGTTTTATATAATTTCAATTAAGTAATTTGTAATAAAATATAAATTAAATTTTTTATAATCGTTTGCCCTTAATTTCTACTCTCCGTAATTATTTACCAATTACATTTGAATTTCCAAAACGACTACAATGTTTTGTCTTTATTAGTGAATATTAATTTGACTACTTTAGGAAGTTTAGAATAACATTAATCCAACGTACTATAATTACTAAGTCACAGCAACGCGTGACCGGGTCAGCTAGTAATAGTATAGGTAATAAAATGCATGTGCAATAAATAAAAATGCAATTTTAATCACTTATAAGAATTCCTTGTAAAACGGCTATAGTACATGATGCGCCTTTAAGTACAATATAGATCTTGCAAATTATAAATATATCATGGCAGAGGTAAATACCATACGTTTTCAGATGAATGCATATATCATACTACGATTAATTAGTACAGTTTATACACTGTTAAAGAATATGTTACTCCACGTTAGTGTTTGTAACTAATTTTTGGTAATTTCTTAAATCTGCATCACACATGTATCATTGATTGTGTTTTTAATGCTAAAAATGACATATGCTGTAGACAATATTAATTCCAGTTCTATACTCTGCGGCAGGGGGTTAGATCTGAAAGTTGTAAAAAAATATTATGCACTTTACAAATAATCATTACTATTTTTAACAGTACTTCTTGCTACAGTACAAATATTGAAACATGTTGTGACAAAGAACACGCACGATTAAATATTCTTCTACCACATCACAAATTTTACTCAGCGTAAATTATTTTACCTTTGTTGTCAATACTACTGTTGTGTAAGGAATAATATAAGGAGAAACGTATTTCTCGTAAACTTAGCTCCGCTCTCGTTAATAAATAACTTGCGGTTTATTTATTCAGGGAGTAACATCTATTCTGTTGAGGAATAAGGGTAGGAAAATGATAGATCGACATGCCATCCTTACCAGTTTCGAAGGCTATTCCGTGTTAGACTTTTTCGGTTTGAATGATGCTAATGAAGAGAGAATTGATCTTCTGAGAATATAATGCAGAGCTGATTCAGAAAAGAAATAGAGCGAGTTTCCCGCATCGCTAGTATCTCAGATTCAAACAGAACCGTTCCGATACGACTGGTCCTAATGAAGTATTTTCAGCGAGAAAAACAACCGGAAGCAAACTGCGATGGGTAACGAGCCGACAGCAGATGAAAAGAGTTCCTGTAGCCTCGTCCAGTCCTCGTTAGCTGTTGCGGAGGCTTTTGAACTCTACCACACTCGTATATCGCAATTTCTGCTCTCTTTTTTAGTCACTAGTTTCAAAGTTTCGAATTGTTAGTAAATTAACTTTTTAGATATTTACAGAAGATTGTAAACGACATGCGACACCTTAGCTTGAGATTGTATTTAGAGATAAGAATATTATTATAATAATCTATATCTATAAAACGAAACCCGCGTATATCCATTCCCGAAACGCTTGAAAAATACTCAGCGAATTTCAATGGGGTTTTCACCGTATTAAAGTTTAGGATCAGACTTGAATTGTTTGGCTTATGACATGTTTCAACGTTAAGATACATGACCGCCGAGCAGTAAATGAAGTTCTGAACGTATCGTGACGAAGACCAAAGATGTAATACCAATTAGATCCTTCATACGTCGTAAAAAAAAATAGCCGTATTATCGCCTTATTACCGCATATACCGGTTCCTTGCTTAAATTTGGGTTATGTATTGTTTAAACCCCATAGATGACCACACTGAAAGCGAAGATGAAGCTACGTAAAAAGGATAATAAGTAAATTAATAATTATGAAAAAACGCCATAGAACACTGTTATCATGGAAGTCAGGGAGCGAAGCTACAGTCTCTGACTAGTAACATTAATCCATCAATAACTACTGCTTTTTACGTGGAAGAAATTAAAAGCAATTTTGGGAAATAATTGTGAATACTTGATATTCAACTGTAAAGGTGCGGGGCAGATTTTAATTTTGAGCTCCAGCCCCAGATGAAATAGTATAACGGGAACATTTTCAGCTCCAGAGGCAGATGAGGCAGCATAATGAGATACACCTAATGTTTTACTTTGTGAAAACCCACTCCAAATTGATTCTGCAGTTTTCAGGGTTATACTTCATTATTTGTAAAACAAATGTGTCGCAAAGTCTTAAGACATACGTCAGATTAATAGTTTTACCCTACTTCTGAAAACCCATTCAAAATATTTTTTTTCTACGTTATACTGGAAGCAAATAAATTTCACATACAGATTTATGTATGTGATATGTGTTAAATCGCGTACGGTACGTTCTGATTTTTTGAGCAGCAACATTAGCAGATGTTGTACTTAGGCCTGCACAAAAATGAAAACTGACATTCCGTATCACGGCATCGAACCCACTACGTTCTAAGAACTGTGCGGGTAAATTAACGTTTAGTTTAATTCCGAAAATGGTTGGTACCAAATTAATGAAGCTTCGTACACACAATTCTCATTGGGTGAATAAAAATAGTGTGCGGTTATCTCAACTCCAACTAGAGCGGGCATCACCCGACCCTCTGGTAGTTTGTTATCAACTTTACAAATATTAAGTAGTCTATTAATTTCTTGTATTCGAACATCTTTGATAGCAAAGATATAACCCGTCACCGAAAGGAAGCCAAAGAGATTGCTGTATTGATGGATGAATTAAGATACGAATGGTTTGAGATTGACGGATACTGTTAAGAATAATGGTTTTATGATTTATTTAATTTAATTTAATTGCAATGGAGCACTCGCTCCGGTGGCAATTTCCCTACACACCCAACTTTCCCCTATCCTACACTCACCTACATTTGCCCTCTACAAATTTTAACTTTAAATTCTTTTAACGTTCTCGGTAGGTTATTCATCATTCCCCTTGGTAACTCATTCCAACCCCTGATTCCCTTACCTAAAAAAGAGAATCTTCCCACACCCTTGTGCCTGAAATCGAGTGCCAGCTTGTGGTCATGGTCATCTTTTCCCTTCCATGAACTACTTTTCATACCTACTGCAATATCTTTCCATGCCTCATCGCCAGTATACGCCCTGTACACTCCCATTACCCTCCTCATGGACGCATCATGAAGGATGATGATATAAATGGATCAAGAAGCTTGACCAAAGCTGATTGGATCATTAACAACGAAAGTGTTGTTTAAATAGTTTGAATTAAAATATGAGAAAGTTGATGTATCGTTGTTAAGGTTATGTTGAGTTCAGTGCAACGTTTATCAGAAGTCACGTAATAAATTTATTAGAATACATAAGAAAGTCTAATATTGATTATATGACCGATGATTTTCATGAAGAGAGAGAAACATAATTAGTTTCAGGTATACTATACGTTTTCGTTTCAAATAAAAAGATAAAGCATAAAACGATAAAATTAATCGGAGATTGAAAGTTACAAATAATCTTAAACGTAAAATATGACATAAAACATACTCATTCCTGTTGGAAGCAACCAAAAAATGCGATTAAAGTAAAACTGGAGTAGTTTAAGTTGAGAAACAATCTGATATACCAAACTGTCGGTGATTGAGTAAAGATATTTGAATAGTGACGAAGAAGAATGAATTTGCGATGGCAAAATCACTCCGTGAATGCTTCCTTCAAAAGGCCAAGGCCGAATTCCTTCCCGATCCTTGTCCCCCCGTCCTATCCCACCTCTAATGACCTCAACATCGACGAGGCGTAAAGCCATTATTGCTACCAAAGCGGAGTACTTAATCATTAAAATGACACCTCAATTGTTGATTCTGATTAAGTATGAAGGGAGAAAGTTGACTTGTCACTAAAAAAACTCTTAAAAATAATATTTATGAACAGCTTCTTGATTAAGCGTCGTATGCCCGTGTATTCATCACATGAAGGACAACACATCTAACTACTGCTGCAAAATGAGCAGGGCAAAGATATCACGATATTGCAGACGTCTTACTAACGCAGATTTAATCAACTTTTTACCAATTTGGATCGGTAACTATAATTTTAAAGATGCGGCAATCGAATTATTTATTCAAAACTTTACAAGTTAAAATTTCGACATTTGTTTAAAGGGAAAAATAAATTACTTTCTGAGTATTAATTAACAGGATTCTCAAATGAAATTAACCGAGAATGGTGGTGTAACGGTTAGCATTCTGGCCTTGCATTCGGGAGGGCGGCAGTTCGAATCCCCATCCGGGCATCCAGATTTTGGTTTTTCATGGTTTCCCAAATCACTCCAGGCAAATGCCGGGATGCTTCCTTCAAAAGGTGATGGCCGAATTCCTTTCCATTCCTTGCCCCCCCATCCTTTCCCGTCTCTAAAGACCTCGCGGTTAAGAGACGTTAAGCAGTAAAAAAAAAAATGAAATTATTCAAAGAAAATGAAAGAAGTTTTAGAGTAAAATAATATTTGTCAGATGACGAAATAGTGTGTGACAGGGCTAGCGGCAGTGTGCATTAAGTAGTATGTGCTACGAGGTGGACAGCTCTCAGAGATGGTCAGAGATTAATAACTGCGACTCGGGACCCTTTCAGCTCACCGCGGATGCGATCCTGTCAGTGGTAGCACTTAGCAAGAAGCGTCTGAGCAAAGGCTGCAAAACTACCTGCTGTGGAAGTTCAAGGTCACTATCGCACAAGAGGAGTCCAACGTTTGTAGTTCTTTCAGCAAATTATGTATTATGCTATTTGCAGAAGATCAGTTTATAATGGAGGAAACTGAAGATGGACTCCAAAAATCAATACACATATTAAAAATTATTAATAAAGATTACAGTTTGCAGTTGACTCGTACAAAAACAAAAGTAATGGCAAGGGAAATAACATTTCAGACTAAAAATAGTAATTAACAATCATGGTAATATCGACTCTGATGTATTCCAGAGAAACGTGGGCAAATAAAATATAATAAAAAAATTCAGTAATTTGAAATAGAGTTGCTAAGATCAGTAAAAAGATATTCCCTGAATGATAGAAGAAGGAGTGAAGAAATATGACAAAAACTGAATATTTCCCCTCTGAATGATAGAATTTCTCGAAAAAGGGAAAATTGGAAATACCATGTTCTAGGTATGAGTAATGAATTACAGATTTCCGAAAGCTTGCCCTGCAGTACAATACTACAAGAAGAAGGGATACTGGTAGACCCATGAAGAGATGGTCAGTAAATTGAGGTCGGAAGAGGCTTTTAGTCTATCTATATAGAGGAAGTAAGTAACTAAATAACTAAGGTAACGAATTACACTCAAAAAACCTCAGTACTGCGTTAGGAGCACGACCGGAAGTTACCTGGTTCATATACCATTAGTAGAACAGGTTTTCAATATCCTAAACTTCACCAGCAGGAAGTGCTCAATTCATCAGATTGTGTTTCAAATGACTGGCTTAAATACCAGAATCTCTCGTCATATGCAGCGAGGGCTTGCAACTGCTGACATATCAATCGTCTTTAGAGCAGTCCTATCAAGAGTAGGTCTTATGCGGAGGCACCTGGGTCAATCAGCTCCATTCTCCTCTCTTACAATACTAATAGCAATGTAACTTCGTGTGGTCGTGATGACAGTGTGTTTTACCGGCTGCGTGATCCTGCTCAGTCTTGGTCACCTGACTTGGCCCTGCCGGATTAAGGGCACCCACTGTGTAGGTAACGAGAAATCCAAACCACAGGGCGTCTCTGCGGTCTTCACATTAACAAAGCTAAGATAATTTCGGTATAAATTATCACAGGCGAAAGGAGAAAGTAAGATAGCAGGCATACTACCACTGCAGTAGTGTCTTACCGAGTGTGGTGGGTGAGTGGTAACGCTCTGGACTCGCGTTCGGGAAGACGCGGGTTCGAATCCCGGTCCAGGCATCAAGATTTGGGTATTTCATGGTTTCCCTAAATCACTCCAGGCGAATACTAGGATGCTTCGTTCAAAAGGCCTTGGCCGAATTCCCGCCCGTTCCTCGCCGCCAGTTCTTTCCCGCCTCTAATGACCTCGCCGTCGACTAGGTGTAAGGCCATAAGACATAGTAATGTCTCTGTATGCCTTCATTACGGAAACTCGAATCCGACCTTACAGTTTCTGTTTGCATCGAGACGGAATAACAGGAAGTGGAACCAACACGTCAGGAAGACCACAAGAAAGTTATATGAATTTTGTAGAATGGACTTTGAAGAAATACGTGAAAGACAGAAATGGACTTTGATATAAAGTTCTTGTGAGGCCGCTTTTGGAATCTTGTGTATCGCCAGATTATTCGGTGAGAATAATGTAAAAAGTTCAAAGCGTGGCTGCGTCACACATATCCTTGGGGAACGATGGAAAAAAATTGAAATTTTTTAAATAACCCACGCACGTTTTGTAACTGCGTGCCCGAACTCGAATGTGAATACGTGCACTGTACGATACCTCTGGATATTGGAAAACTCTCTGTCAGGAGGTGAATTTTCCATGCGAACTGACTGATTAATTTGCGATCGTTCGATTCCAGAAGATACCGGAATTAACTTCTATTGCATACTTGAGGAGAAAACGTTATAGCTGGAACGAGATATATAGTTCTAAAGAAGCCTTGGATTTCTCTCTAATTCCATCTTATTTCGGGGATCAATATAAAAGAGAAAACAAGATAAGATTCTCAATCCTATCCACTTACACTCATTTTGTCTCATGACAGTTGTCAAAAATAAACTGTTTTTAAGAAGCTCTTAATAGAAACAAAAATTCATTTTAATGTGACTCTAAGTACAGTGAAGCCAGAAAGCTGTTTGGTTAATACCTTATCACTAAATTCATATACTGTGATTAGGTTCAGGAACACAGCCAGTACGAAAAGATCAAAGCCACTGGAATAATACACCTTTATGGAAATGTTGTCGAGCCATATCGTTACAAGGGCCTAGCGGAATATGAAAGCGGAACAGAAGAAGATAGTAAGCTTTGTAGATACGATTAACAAATGTAGGAAAGGATAATTCGTCAATGGGCTTTAACATTCGTCCTTGTGGAAGGTAATTACAAACAGTAAAGTTGAGGGGTGTGAAAAAATGGAAACGTCGGGCCTAGAACCAAAGTATTAAACAGCTGGTCCTGGAAAAAAATTCACTGTTCTCTTAGAATCACCTCTTGCATATCGCCAATAGCGTTTTCCCCTCGACTGGTCAGACATGGGAGATCAACCGGGCAGTGCGCTATTCTCTTTGCTTCATTTTCTTTTCTGCGAACTGTAGACTAATGAAATAGAACGCAGGAGATGTAGTTCAAGTTCTAGGAGAGGCTTGGGGGGGAGGGGGGGGGGGGAGGTGATTGCCTACAAAGGTTTGAGTGTGAAAATGTGACTTGTGAAGTTACAGTCTTTGGCATAACGAGGTGAAATGTGTATGTGCTCAGCTGACAGTGTTACTCTGCAAATTCCATTGGTCTGTAGTGGGAAGAACAACAAATAGGAAAGAGATAAGTTGTTGCGATTTATGATCGAAAAAGTGAAAATATGTTGAGATAGATTTTCTTGAATGTAGAAAGAAACAGAGGGGTAGTTTAGGAAATCGTAAAATGAGCGCAACAATATAGTTTGCAGGTTATCAATCCATTTTTCTGTTGAACTAAGGTTTAGTGGTTTTGTAATTTGATTATGTAACTAGTTTAATGCCTTTAAAAGGAACAGACGAATTTTGGCGAATTATTAGGTGTTTCTGTCTGACATTGAAACAACGTTTAGAACAGGCATTAAAATGAAGACAGGGCCGTGAATATGTAACTCCCTTCATAGTGTACGCCTACGCCCGGAAATAGAATAAAGCACGCATTAAAATGAAGAAGAAAAAGTGAGAAGAATCAAGTGACAATGGTTCTCAAGAAAAATAAAGATTGGAGGCACGGTAAGAGAGGCAAATTATGAGGAGATATGGAAATATTACGCCTGTGTACAAGACTTACTTCTGACGGGAAATACATTTTTCAACAATCATTATGAGGACAACAAAATGATTAACAGTTCGGATTGTAGCTATGAGTTTTTAAGCGTGAAGTGTAATTTTAGTTCGTCGCTTCATTTGCAAACCCAAGCTGCTGGTTGAGTCGTGGCATTCGGACTTAGCATACGGGAGAATCTGAGTTCCTTTCCTTATCCAGCAACACATATTTCCACACATGGTTTCCCGAAAGCACCGCAATACCTGAACCGTTCCTTCATAAAATCAATACTGATTACCTCCCCATTCCTTTCCAACACTTTTTGAGTGGGTTCACTTGCCTCGGTTTATGTTATGTGTAAATATTTAATTAAGAAACATTTATTTACAATTTTCGAAAGCATTATGTTGAATGAACCAAATATCAGACATTTTAACTAACTATGCAATATTTTATTAACTATATTTCCATTAGAGTTATGAAAATAATAAAACGGTTCTCAGATTTTACCCTTTCTGCAAGCATTTAAACATACCTAAATGTGTTCACACATTAAAAAGAAAAAATGACAGCAGTTAAATGTTTCATGATTTTAACCCCAGTGTCACTTCGAAGCATAAATTAATAATATACTATGTGGAACAGAGGCCGCGATGTCAGTGTCTGCCACGAATTGTTAAAATTCGTTACACGTCTGTAATAAAGCTTCGGACGACGGTAAATTAATGCGGATGGGAGCGATACGGAAAAAGCGTTATAATCCGGGATCATTTTTGGAGCGTGATGGGCACGCCGTATCGGCACTTGATTGAAACTGCTCCTCACTTCGCAGAGTAAACAGAATTACAACTGACAAAACAGCATTTCGAAAATTATTCCCCGTCTGGCTCCGTTAATTGACAATTAAAATTTTTAATCTCGGTATTATTAATCCGGCGGACACTACATCTCTGGAAATTTGTGACAGCGTCGTTACAGTCTGATATTATTCCTTCAGTCGAAACTGTTAACGGGCTTTCGTGCTCTGTTTACCATGGTTAAATAAAGAATAAGGATAAAATCGTATTGTCTTAGAGATACGACGATAATCGTGGAAATTTTGGTTTTGTAAATTTATAGATACTTCTTGTCGCCAGCTCCAGTAGTTCAATGGCCTGCATATTGTCTTGCATCGTATAATACACTTATAAGCCGAAAGTCATGGGATGATTATTATTAATTTAATTGCGATGAAGTGGCGGCAATTCCCCTAGCCATCCAAATACCCCATTTTATTTCATATTTTAAATTTTATTTTATAGTTGCAGTGTTAAATTCTTCCCCCATTCACTTTCCCGATTTATAAATATTAATTTTAATTTCCTTAAACGTTTTTGGTAAATTATTCATAACTTGGTAAATTGTTCCAAACCCTTACCAACAAAAGAAAATTTTCCCACTCCTTTATGCATGAAATCGACCGCTAGCTTGTGGTCATGGTCGCCTTTCCCCTTCAATGCACCATTCTTAATTCTTTGGCCAATATTCCTCCAAGCTCCATCACCAACATATGCCCTGTACATTCCCAGCACTCTCTTCACCCTCCTCCTTTCCTCCAATGACTCCCAACCCAGCTCCTTTATCATACCAGTTACTGTCTGGGTCCTCCGATAATTTCCACAAACAAATCTAGCTGCTCTTCTTTGCACATCCTCCAACTCCTGTATTTGATAACCAAAATGTGGGTCCCAAACTATATTACAATATTCTACTAATGGTCTGACAAAAGTTTTGTAACCCAACTCCCTAACTTCTCTGGCACATCCTCTTATCACCCTCTCCAGTAAATGAAGGATTTTGCAACCATTTCCTACCAGGTGTCCAATGTGCTCTGCCCAGTTGAGTGTACCATCAAATGTTATGCCAAAATATTTACGCTTCAGGCCTTCAACAAACAATTCTGACCCCATACTATAATCATAATTCACCTTTTTATCTGTGTACCTAATAAGCTGAATCTTCTTGGCATTTATCTTCAGTCGATGCTGACCTACCCATTTAGATATTCCATCCAGGTCACCATGCAGCTATTCACAGTTTTCATCTGTTTTGATACTATTGTGTACCATTATATCAAAAGCAAGAAACCTAATTTTGACCGTAACCCATCAACACAATTATTGATTAGAATAATGAACAACAACGGTCCCAATACACTGCCCTGTGGCACACCCATATTTACTTCCACTTCTTTTGATAATGTATTTCCTACTCTAACACTTTGCTTTTTGGCTTTTTTCCTATACCCAACAAGTAACTTTTACATCCAATCCAATAGGTATTCAGTTTATTTAAAACTATTTTATGGCTCACTGTGTCAAATGCCTTAGAAAGATCGAGTGCCACACTATCAACTTGGCCTCCCTTGTCCAATTCATCTGAAATATCTTGCATGTAGCCCACCATCTGAGATTCACATGAATATCCTTGCCTAAAGCCATGTTGTCGATCTGAAAACCTGTTTCTTTCCTCACAGACATTTCTGATATAGTTACATATCAATCTCTCCATCATTTTGCCTATCACTGATGTCAAAGTAATTGGTCTGTAATTTTCAACCATATTTTTAACCCCTCCTTTATGAACCGATACTACTATCATTCGTTTCCAATCCTCTGGTAAGCAGCAATACTCCAAACTCATTTTAAATAAAATTTCAAGGTACAATATCGTATGCCACCATCTTTAATAAATCTGTAATAATATTATCTACACCAGCCCCTTTACGTTTTTTTAGCTTTCTGAGTTCCTTCATAATGTACGAGGAATCTATTTCAAATTTTGTAGTTTCATCATTTCTAGTTTTAGGGAGACTCTCCTCTGATTCATTCCCTCCCATCACAGGATGATAGCCCCTAGTTGTCTCATTAAACAGTCACTCAATATCTCTGCAATTTTAAAATCCTCAGTGACTTCAACTCCGTTCTTATCTACAATAGTCTGAATACCTTCCCTTCCCCACAGGTCCTAATATAGTCATAGAACTTTCTAGATGCATTGTTCAGTGGTCCCCCTGCACCAATAATATGCTTCATAAGCCCATCTTTTGCTTCTCTCTTTGCTCTTATTAATTGCTTGTTTAGTTGTTTTAAGTATTCGCTACTGCCCTCCTGTGTCTTAACTCTGTCGTGTTCCCGTCTCACTAGCCTCTTTAACCTTCTCACCTCGCTATTGTAGTATGTAGTTCTGTACTTCTCTTTTATTTTCTGCTTTGGAATAAACGTTTCTTTCCCCATTTAATTATCTCTCTAAACTTTTCACATTTTGCCTTCACTGTACTTGTGCCATCCTTCCATTTGCTCAACCTTACCCTGAAATATCTCTAAAGTTTGAACCTTTTTATAATTATACCTAATTCCCACTTCTTTTTTGGCCACTGGTTTACTGAGTCCCCTAGTATCCATCAGTACTGCACTGTGTTCACTTATTCCTTCAGTTACTTGACACCTTACAATATTTTCATCAGGCTTTGTTATAAAGATACCCAACGTGTTTGGTCCCCTCGTATTTTGCTCTACCACTTGGAAGAAGCAAATATCCATACGGCGGTAGCACCGCGGAAAAAACGTACAAATGTTTTGTGCAGTGTCGGAGCCTTCGTTTGTACTATCCTGAGTCGTGTGAAAGGTTTTTCTGAAGTAATTATGACATGAATTAACAAACTCTGAAAGCGAAATGATAGTCAACATTCATTTCATTTCGAAAATTGTTCCTTAATTTTACATTCCTCAGTCCAGAGCCTCAAGAATGTGCCGTATGTAATTTCCGGTTGAACATTTTCATTCCATCAGTAAGAAAAGTACGCAAAAAGTATTTAACAAAACCAGAAAAATTCTCATCTTCTTTCATCGATAACAACCGACTAGCTATGAAAGTTGGAAATGTACTGAATCTCTACAAAGAAAATACAAGAGTCTCCCCACATTCTGTAACGTCACCCTTCATTGCACCACATTGACTTTATGCTCGTAGTTTAGTGATACGTTTACGCTGTGCATATCGCTTCGATCAATTATTTTAAGTAAATGATTGTCTGTAAGATGGCTGTGACATGAGACGATGAAAAATAGTATAATGTTTATTTATTCAGACATTAACAGTCATTTTATAGAAGACATTTCCAGCTTACTGTTTTTTTTTTTTTTTTTTTTTTTTTTTTTTTTTTTTTTTAAGTATGAGTTCTTTGTTAGTTCCAAAAAATTAGTCCATTTACATGCACTTGATAGTATTTTGAAATAAATTTATATTTCGCTTTCATTTATTTCATATTTCAGTTTATATCCGAAATGGCTGTGAATCTGTGAGTGAGTAGTCTTTCACCTGAAAATGATTATGTAGCATATATATATCCAAACGGGTGAGGCGATTTTTATGAAACTTCGCACTATGTATTTCTTATGCTGAATAAAACGACTGCAGAGGATAAAGCAACTAGAATGCTCCCCGTTCTGGGTGGGACTGGAGTGGGTTGTTTAAACAAATATGTCAATTAGCCCTATTGAAATGAAATTTAATTCACATGTTTCATGCTTAGAACAACCTGAAATTCAGTATACTGTCTAAACAAATGAATAAAATATCGTATTTTTAATTTTGGGCAACATTGGATCAATAAAATAATCAATACTAATAAAATTCCAGTTTGGTCTGCAACACTGTGACGTCAAGCAGCCGGCCATCATTGACGGGCTGACAACGACAACAGATCTTATCACTCTATCTATAGATGCTATTATAACAGCACGCTAAGAAGCTAGGTTAAGGTTGTCTATTTACGTTTCTGTCATGGTTCCATATGTTTTATATTATAAACAAACCATAAAGAAAAGTATTTATATCCTTTAAATACCCATATTAATTATTTGTCTCTTTTTATTTATTTGTATTCGAATAACGTAGATGTTTTCGATTCATTCGCTGTCCACAGATGTGGCTATTATAGTAAGCTAGACTTTAATTTACCTATTTATGTTTTTGTAGTATTTCAATATTTTTTTTATTTTAAAATTTGGATCCGTCCATAAAGAAAAGCATGTATTTCGTTTAAATCTACGTGTTAACTAGGAAGAGGGTATTGCAATGGAATGAAATAGAGCCGAAATGTATACAGCATTATATAATTACAAAATTAAGGCTAAGAGCGTTATTTAGTAACAATTTTATTTGCGTAAGCAGCTGCGTAGAAATAACATTGCGATCAACCCGTCATTTCTAATTTTTAACTATTTTTTTCCCAGGTGTAGCTTTACATTTCTACATTCAGTTTAAAATATGTATTTAACTGATTGATTTGTTTTGTCTTAACAGTGGCGGATCTAGGAATTTTCCTAGCCGGCGCAAAAATTGTGAGATTGCCGCCCCTGCGAACATTATTTGGCCTCCCCCCCTCAAGTAATCGCCCGGGGCAATCGTCTCGATTGGCCTCCTTGCACCCCCCACCTTCCCCCCCCCAGATCCGGCACTAAATCTTAATCGGACAACTATCATAAATTATTATTCAAATATAAAATATATGTTCCAACAACAGTTAACGTAGCTCTTTCTTCCAATAATTTACTGAACATTGTTTCAGGCCTTGAATTCTAAAAAGTAATTATTTATCAACTGAAACAGAGAAATACTACTAACCGAAATAAAAGTTTTGTTAACGCTCTGAATTGGATAAAGACTTACAATATTTGAAATGAAATTGTAGTAATCGCCTTTCATCTTTTTCAGCGATAGATGTTTCGAATACCGTAACCGTTAGGACACTTTCCTCATTTAAAAATTATTTTGCTAACTCTAGATATTATCTGGAATGAAACTATAATGTTACTTTCTAGATACAAATTATAATTATTTTTTTCAGAATTTAAAGACGATGGGAATAACAACTAAGATACATACGTGCGTTTTATTATTTTTCAAACAGTGTACTGGTGAAAAAGGTCCAAATCCAAAGAGCTCAGAGACAAAATGACGTGATTACAATGACATATAGGGATTGCTGGGAGAGGAATTGTTATCAGTTTCACTTTTATGGCACATGCATTGAAAAAGAAAAGATTTTGATTGCTGTGTACAACGGGTAATTTTTATTGTCTTGTCAACAGTTTTTTTGTCAAATAAAAACAGGATACAAAAATAGTATTTGGCAATAAGTAACAATAAGTAGTCAGTCCATTTTCAAACAACAATGCCTCAGGGCTAGTACTGGCCTTAAAAATACGTGTAGTGTCCACCGTATCCACCATGTCCACCGCCGCCATGACCTCCACCTCCATGTCCACCGCCTCCGTGACCGCCTCCACCTCCTCCGTGACCTCCGCCTCCATATCCACCATGACCGCCGCCACCACCTCCGTGACCACCGCCTCCGTGTCCTCCACCACCACCTCCGTGACCACCGCCTCCGTATCCACCATGACCGCCGCCTCCACCTCCATGACCACCGCCTCCGTATCCACCACCTCCGTGACCACCGCCTCCATAACCACCATGCCCGCCGCCGTATCCTCCGTGTCCTCCTCCACCACCTCCGTGGCCACCGCCTCCGTATCCACCATGACCGCCTCCATCACCTCCGTGACCACCGCCTCCACCTCCGTGACCACCGCCTCCGTAACCACCATGACCTCCTCCGCCGCCTCCGTGTCCACCGCCTCCATATCCACCGTGGCCTCCTCCACCGCCACCTCCGTGGCCACCGCCTCCGTGACCTCCGTGTCCTCCGCCACCACCTTCGTGGCCACCGCCTCCGTATCCACCATGGCCGCCACCGCCACCTCCGTGACCACCGCCGCCGCCTCCATGACCACCGCCTCCATAACCTCCATGACCTCCGCCACCACCTCCGTGACCGCCGTAGCCACCATGGCCACCACCACCACCACCACCTCCATGGCCACCGCCTCCATGTCCTCCACCTCCGTGGCCGCCGCCTCCCCCATGTCCTCCACCACCGCCTCCGTGTCCTCCACCTCCGCCTCCGTGACCGCCTCCGTCACCTCCGTGACCGTATTCTCCGAGGCCATAGTTGTCACTTAACAGTCCTGTCCATGATACCGAAGCTTTATGGTCCAATTCAATAAGTTTTAGGGCTGTGTCCACGTCATCGATAGCAGAATCAGCTAATGCGAGGGTTCCCAGAAGGAGAGCTGGTAAGAGGTACCAGAGGCACCGCGACTCTCCCATGTTGGCTGTAGTTTGATGACTGAGCACTGACTGGCGATGGCGGCGCTGGACTCAGTATTTATACCGACAGTGCGCCTGGTGAGTGGCAGTTTTCTCTTCCATACACTGGCACTGTCGCGCAGAATGCTACGGTGTAATCCCGATCCGTTCCGATTACTTCTCCGCTCCACCAGCTATCTTTCTTCTGCAGCACCCATCTGGAAAAGAGAGCTTTTTTACTGCTGCGCACATTCTCGCCATGTCTTGGGACACGAAATAACGTAATATCTGCGAGTATCTCAAACGTGTCTTTACTTCCTCGCGCTGCTATGGAGAAACTATGACTAAACGAATATTTCATCAATTCCCACCTTTGTTACGGCAACCGTTTACAGAGAAGCCTTTGAACAATATTTTATCTGTTTTACAGAGCTATTTAACACGTAAAGGCTGCTTCAATATTCTTAGAGATTTATAGTAAAATGTTCATTGAGTCTACCTGCTTTTACTTAACTACGAAACAAAAAAGTTGAAATTTCTTGTTGAGTCACCAATATATTTTGAGTAATTGTGGAAAATAGCCACGCTAATAACCTAGATGCTAAGGTTTTATTTCATTGTGACTATAATCATTCTTGCAGTTACAGCCTATGTCGAGGTTAAAGAATGGGAAGGAAATAGGCCAAGGCCTTTTGAAGGAACCATTTCGGCATTCATCTGTAGTGATTTCCGTGAAACATGGAACCTAAATCCGGACTTGAGTTCTAATCGGCATCCTCCCGAATGTGAAGCCAGAGCGTTACGACTCACCCATCAATCTCAGCACATCATCCAATTTTCAAGCTTTCAGCTTTATTCTTCTTATAATTACAAGACCTCTCCCCCAGTATGCTTGAATTCTTGATGCTATACGACTGGAAACAAGTCGATAGAAGTCAACAGTATCTGCTGTCAATCTTCTCGTAGGTAATTCCAAAGTATTTGATGTCAATCTGGTTTCACGTTAGTTTTCTCATTTATCAGCCTATAATTTATTTGGGAGAATGAACATGACGCTACTGGCCTCTCTTGTGTTTTGCAGCTTTATGTCATCACACTCTTAGAAATTTTAACAGTTCCGCATGAATCTCATTACCTCTTCTGCCTTATTTCAGTTTGTCAACTTCTGTATTTGAAACAGGATATCCATATTATCCCCATTATATAGTTTATCCTGTTTATTTCTTCATCCCCTTAGCTCTTTCTTCTAGTTTAAAAAATATCTCAGCACCTGTAATGTAGACACAGTTTTTCTTCTTTTTTTCCAAAATTTTGTTTCCTTTTCTTCTAGGCCGATTCTTACTTTACCGATAACCATTTCCTACTTCTTCACATTTTTCTCGGAGCCATTTTTGTCTCCTTTTTATGTTATTTGTGTATCGTATTTTTAGATTATTGTTATTGTTGGCTTCATGTTTTATCATTGATGAATATGTGTCCTCTTTTTGATCCATAAATTACAAAATTTCTTATGCTACCCGATGTTTTCCATAGGATTCTTCCCACACACAAAGTGTTACCGGCTTTGACTGTATCCCTTCCATTCTTCTTCTGCTGGATTTTCTTCAGTCTTTTTCTTAGACCTATGTTTACAGTCTTTTCGGATTTTTGTTTCGTGAGAGATTCTATATGCTTGCTCAGTTAAATTATGTTTTGCCTTTGTTGCATTCTTTAAACTCTTGAATTTCTGTGTGAAAATCATAATTACCATAATGTGGTCACAGTATCTTGCAGCTCCCTGTTAAATTCTGCACGCCAGAATTTGGTTTCTGAAATTTTTCTTGGCCATGATAGAGTCTAGATGATGTCAATGCGTACCCTGAGTTCTGGTTTGATTCAGAAACAGTGGGTATGGTAAGATTTGTTTAGATTTTCACAAAATTCTTTTAATTGCTTTTTGGTGGACTGAAATTTACGGTTTAATTCTAGATGGGGATACCGCTGCCTCGCGACTGTTAACGTGTCGTCATCGTGACGTCACGTTCACGTACAGTCAATTTTTGTGGCTATTGTGCCCTCACGTAGCTCGGTCACAATAATTTAAAGCTGTACAATATCAACATAAACTGATATCCCGAAGGTGGATCAGATGCAGGCGGCCGCTGGTAAGCGGCCGCAGATGTCCGATAACACAACCAATATTGCTAATCTTCGCGTGTTCACTGCCGGATGATGATGAAATGCGAGCTTCACCTGAAACATTGAACATCTGTTTGTGTTATCGGACATCTGCGGCCGCTTACCAGCGGCCGCCTGCATCTGATTCACCTTCGGGATATCAGTTTATGTTGATATTGTACAGCTTTAAATTATTGTGACCGAGCGTAGCGAGGGCACAACAGCCACAAAAATTGACTGTACGTGAACGTGACGTCACGATGACGACACGTTAACAGTCGCGAGGCAGCGGTATCCCCATCTAGAATTAAACCAAATTTACTACAATATTCCCTCCTGTTGCCGTCTACTAACACACTGGTATCATTCGTGGTTATTAGATTTTCCTCGCCCCTCAGGAATCGGATTATAAGTCCGATTTAGGTCTTTATTTTCTCAATTGAAGTTGGAATTTTGTTTATCATGGCTTAGTTTCTATTCTCATAAAAATAAATCCACCGTTAAATTGTTTATTATAACTCACTCATTTTTCATATTTTGTATTGCATCGTAAATACATTATGAATAATACCTGATTTGTTCCGCCGATAAATACAAAAAAAAACTGGCTAGTTAGACGTTAGATGTCAGACACTAAAGCTAAGTAACTCAGCTAACATGTAATACTTTATACTTATTACAAGTGTTCTTCGTTTTTAATAAATACTAGTAAAATACGAAAAAAATTATTAACAAAATTCTTTAGGCTTCCCGTTCTGACGAAAAAAATTCCTCAGGCATCCCGCTCTGACGAAAAAGATATATGGTCACGGTATGTATATTCCCAAAACCAGGATCCTCTTTCAATTAGCCTCATAGTCTAAACACCATAGCTTAAATCTTTCCATTTATTTAAACTTACAGGCTTCTGACACCTGTCAGCTCCAGCTTGTTGAGGTGCTTCTATTAATTCTAATGAGTGAACACCCAGAGCTTCTGTTGAGGTAGCTATTTCGTCTCCAGAATATTTTATTCACGAAGAAACCATGTGATTTTGTAGTAATAAATGCTTTATAATAACATTATGAGCCTTCACTAGCAATGGTTCCAGCACAGCTTTCTGCTTCCCAATAGTAAGCTATTGGTCATTTCTGATTGGCCACTTTGAGAGCGCCTTCAATCAGGCCTCCACATCTTCGCTCTCCAATCCGGAGTACTTAGAAGCAGTGGATGTCTCCTTAGTACCGGAAATATCAAGAGATGTAGAAATTTTGTTGAAGGAGACTAACAGTTTCTCTTTCAAACTTTTATACCACATATTTTCCTACAAACATTGTTTATGAAGTTGCTAAATTTGTAAAGTTAGTACCGAAAAATATTTGACTTAGTTATGTTTCTCCACATAACTAGTATCACCCTAGTTTTGTGCTAAATAGGAAAAATAACTGTTTTATTAACTGACGGTGACAATCTCAAATATTCAAGTGATATAGATATTGTTGCAGACGGTGATAGCTATAGTCATATCTTTTTTAACAGGAATGCAGATCAGAAATTTTCTTTTAAATAAAAGAGCCGTACACGTATAATGCTGCTGTTTTTCCGTCAAACCATTTTGCAGGCTACAGCTATTCGTAAGAGTCGAATTTCAGATATAAGTCGTTATGATGAGGAAATAAATTTCAGAAACGTTGAAATTAAATACGTCAACCGTATTATTATGGTCTAATTATAAGTTCAGTAAAGGAATGAAATCGCTTGTTCACAATACTATTTAGTTTATATCCTTAAAATAAAGCAATTTATTTTCCCAGATGTTTAAAATCGGTCAAAGTGTACTTTTTACTGTATTTGGAGAGTAAAAATGGATAAGAAAACCAAGTGATTTGCTATGTAGGCCAAGTATATCGCAGATTCATACATGCAAAACAGGCGAAGTAGAGCCAGAGTGAAGCAGTTTAATTTAGTGATTGATGTGCCATGTATTGGGAGCGTATACCTTTTTTTTTTTAGGTGAATGAGTAGGAGAGTAGTATTTTTAATTTTTGCAGAAGAAACATTCGCAAGCGAAATGTGCACGTTCACACTCAGAGCTACTCAAGCAAATTATTACTTCGTACTAATAAACCTAATTTAATTTCTGCAGTTATCTTCCCTCTGGATTGAATATATGTGTCCGCAGTTATTCGCAACATTTCCTGCCGAAAGCTGAAGTTAATTAACCTGTTAAATGTAACTACATCTACATCTACATCTATACTCTGTAAGTTCACAATTACTGTGGGTATCAGAGGGTGCCAGCACCAATCCTAATTCAGTGCATTCCAAACCCGAACAGAACGAGGAAAGAAAGAATATATAAATGTATCAGTACAGCATTTTATTTCTCGAGTCTTATCCCTCCTGTCATTGCGACCTAATTAGGTTGGTGAAAGAAGTATTTCATTACACTCGTAAATTAAAGATTTTCGCATATTCTCCAACTCAAAATGTGTTTACAATTTCATTTTCTCGAATTCCTCCTGCTCCAATTCGTAGTTTCCTATAGCAATATAGCTATGAACCGACCACATGTTGTTCACTATTATCAACAACAGAATCCAACAGTCTAATGAATGGTTCCTAGACAGTTATTATTTGTGAGAGAGCTACATGTACGTATCTTCTATGGATTTATCGGTGTAGACTAGCTTTACAAAACAATTTCTTTGATACTTGTATATAATTGCGTTCTCTAAGCCTCCATACCATCACCATTTGAAGATGTAAATATACCAGTTTCCCGTCACCTTCTTTCTTTATTATCTTGTTTCGGGCTTAACGTTTCATAGATGTCTAGGCAATTAAATCGGGAGAAGATTTGGGAAAGGAACGGGAAGGAATTTTGACATAGCCTTTAATATGAACCATCCCGGTATTCGGCTGTAGTGATTTCAAGAAAATGGAAAAAAAATTGAATGGGCGAACGGGAATTTGAACTAGCGTTCTCCCGAACGCGAGGCTTAGCCTCATTCCCCAAAATAGAATTGTCCTACTGTATATTTTGATGACTGTGGTAGTGTGTTCGAACTTAGAGATGACAGTCTGTGAAACGCGGTGCTGGTCCGTTCAGACTGACTCTTCCAAAGAAGGCGATGGGAGCTGCCAAGTTTAACGTCCCGACCTGACGAACAAATCACCATTAACACACCCTCACTCCGTATTGCCGAATGAACTGGAATCTAACCCAAGATTTCAATAAAGAATATGTTCATTGAGATTTTTTCCCCAATTTTGTTTTCTTCGTCGTCTAAGCGGCATATTCTTTACCATCGGGCCATTTATACATACTTAAGTGCTCTATTTTACACATAGGAAATATGTTTATCACAATTAGTTTTATGAATTTTACAGTTTTCTTGTGTTTTATTGTCTCAGATTATTAAGTCCATTGCAGGATATGTTTTACTAGTTGCGAGGATATGACTGATTATGTTAAGACAAATCTGTCGTCTGATGGTCACAATATCATATCGCCGAAGAAAATATATTTAAGTTTCCTTTTTGCCTTTTTTAAATTTACGAGTAAGATATAACGTAGGTCGCGATATTCTTACAGCTCCTGCCGCTTTCCATAGAATTCACGGAGGTAGAGATCCGCACTCCCATTACAACCTTTCGCACTAGGTGAGATGTGACGAGGTCAGCGCCACGCTTCGGTTATTCTTTACTTTCCTGCGATGTTATCTCCATTGGATAGCAGGCCTAGGCCTAGTTCGGATTAGACTAGTAATTTAGTCAAGTGGCGAGTATTTTAATAGCTAAAATAAGATAAATCGTTCGTACTACGGTCGAGTACTGTATACAAGTTTAGTCGTATTTTCCTAGATGAATAGGCTGCAACACATTAAAGTAAAAAAGCTTATGGTAATGGCTAGTTTAGAAGAGGTGGGTAAAGACATTTGTGTGACAAAGAAGAAAAAAAATGCAATGTGTACAAAAACGGATTAATAGAAGAGATGAGCTAGGAACTCAAAATTGTCTTCTGAAGGAATTAACATTAAAAGATCCCAAAGACTACTTCGATAGTTTGTGAATATCCAAAAGTTGTGCAAATAATCTGTTAATGAGAATACAGTCGCAAATTCAGCGTAAGGATACCCATTTAAGAAGTGCAATTCCAGCAATTACAAAATTATAGTCAGTTTTCTACTTTATTGCCACTGGTTGTGGTTTAAGGACAATAACACATATATTTCGACTGGGAAAATCAACGCTTCCCAAATTCATCACAGAAGTCTGTGAAGCAATCTATGAAACATTAAAGAAATTGAAGATTTGTAGGGATGCAGCCAACAAACTGAACCATTTTACTGAAGGAAGCTGTGTCAGTATCTGCGCCTGAATTTTTGGATTCATTTATTTAGTTATTTATTTTTTTAACTCATTAGGTAGTACTTCTAGTAAAAATAGTAATGAGACCTTATTGTGTAGTAACCTAGATGCTATTGTAATAAAATAATTAATAACACGCTATATGCGCTAACCTGATGTTTTTAATGTTCAATTTAATTTCCTTCTAAAGAAATCCAGGTACGTTCATTGTGCTTGAGAAATCCATGTATGTAGATTGCTTCATTGGTTTGTTTTTATAATGTGGGGGAATTAATATTCTACAAGTACTCACGTTATACATATCTAGAAACAAGTTATTTCTTCGCTCCAACGAAACGACATTTTTGTGGAGTCGACTAAACGACAGGTTCAGACTTGTTTATCCGATGAACTAGCATGCAGTGATGCGTGGTGGGGGTCGCTACTCACCTTATAAAACAGAACAAAATGGATAGACCCGACTAAATTACTAACTAAACTGTTCGATTAATTTTCGTTGTTCAGACAAGTTAGATTACTAAATTACTCGGTACTCGACTAAATTACTAGCTTAGTCCGAACCAGCTTTAGTGAGCGTGGGAAGCCGTTCCGGACGTTAGGCCTTTAGGAGAAATATTCGGTTTCGTCGGGAATCGAACCCCAGTCATTCGGGCTGCACTCAGATGCTTTATTCCCTGAGCTACACGGCCGCCTACCAGTGGGATATATTGGCATAAAAAATAAGTGCGACAAAAAACGCCTAAATTAATTTTTGGTAGTTGATTCCATTGTGTAGTTGTTTACCAAATTATACCTTCGTTAAGCCTGACGATTTGGATAACGCAATACGCAGTTACAGGTATAAACACAAGTCATTTTCAATATTGAATAAAGCACTTATTTGTATAAAAAGTGAATACATCGGCAATAAAACGCACTTACGAACACTGATATCATTCGTTCAGATACTTTGAAACCAAGCTGTTAGTATGAAACGCAATTAAGAGTAGACAGTTCAGGTAGAGCGCTCCTAAATTCTTCACTTGCTACTAAACAGACTAAGAAAAATTACTTTTCCATTTGAGGAATTTTGTAGGAAGTCGATTTGTGATTCTTGCAGTGGTTACTTACAATTATTAAAATTATGCACTTCAGCTGGCAATATTTGAGTCTCTTCATGCTTTGCCACAAAATGACAAATTTTCCTTAAATGAACGATATGTTTCGTTGAATTTATATCGTTATTTTCAATAAAAAAAATGAACATTATAAAGCTGGATGAATGACACAATTTTAATTCGTGTTTATTAACTCAGGAATAATTTACCTTGAGTAAACCATTTACCATACATTTTTCAATATTACTTTTTTTTTTTTTTAAAGTGTTAAATTGTGAAAGATGATTAATTTGTCTTATTGTAAAAATGATTGGTATTCCATTATCTTTACTAAAATTTTTTAATAAATCACGTGATGTATTTAACATAAGTATTGAGTTTTTTTTTTTTTTTTTTTTACTTATTACCAAACACATTTGATAAATTGAGATAGCACAATAGCTTCGTTAGCAGTATTCATTTGTAATGATGTTTTTTTAAACATATATCAAGTTATTTACTCTATGTTTTCATTTAGGTTGACATTCTCTTTAATAATAACTTTGTGTGTTGTATTGTGGTATTCTCATTTACCTGGATTAGTTTAATGAAATAAGCCTGCTGTCACCTGGATTGCTTGCAACTGTCAGAGCGGTATTGGCACCACTGTACTTCGCGAAAAATAACGTGCTCGAGTGCGAGACAGTTTTATTGTTCCCTTTTTTGGTATATGTAGGGATGGCACGTTAAAAATGTTACCTCTTTAATTAGTAAAGTCTAAGAGAACCTTTGAAGAGTTTCTGCAAAGGTATGATACCTGGAAGATACATTAGAATCAGAGTTTATAAATACAAAATGGAGAACTATGATCGGTGACAAACAACAGCAGTACATAATTTGATGTTTTAACAGCGATAGAGCAATTGCAGTTGCAATTTCCATACTCACCTATTTAATCCCCTTTTTTTTATTATTATTTACTTATTTTCTTTAACTCTTTGAGTGTAACTTCCACCATCTATCAACTTTTATTATGGAAAATTATCATCATTTCCTTTGGTAATTTATTCCAGTCCCTCACACCCTTACTAAAAAAAGGAAGTTTTTCCCACGCCCTTAAGCCTGAAATCGACTGCCAGCCTGTGGCCGTGGTCATCTTTTCTTTTCCGTGCACAACTTTTAATTCTTCCACCAATCTCTTTCAAACCTTCGTCAGCAACATACTACTTGTACACTCCCAGCACTCTCGTCACTCTACTCCTGTCTTCCAATGACTCCGGATCCAGCTTCTTTATCATATCAGTTACTGATTGTGTTTGCGGTGATTTCAACAGACAAATCTAACTGCCCTCTGCACCGCGTCCAACACCTGAATATGATACTTAAAATGAAGGTCCGAAATTACATCACCATATTCAAGAAATGGTCTGACCAAAGTTTTGTAACTGAGTTCCCTCACTTTTCTGGTATATCTCCTCACCATTCTCCCCAATCTATGAAGGATTTTGAAACTTTTTCCTACCGTCTGCTCAATGTTCCTGCCCAGTTAAGTTTATTATCGAAATTTATTCCAAGATAATTACACCTCAGCTCTGCGCAACCTATAATCATAAACAACCTTCAACTTATCGGTGTACCCAAAGAGCTAACTCTGTTTGGCATTTACCTTCATTCCATGTTAACCTGTCCAGTTAAATATCCTGTCCAGGTCATCCTGCAGCTGTTCACAATCAACTTCCGTTTTTATCCTAACATGTACTGTTGTGACACCTGGATACAACCTAACTTGTGACTGTAAACCATCAACACAATTATTGATTGGAATAATGAATAGCAATGGTCCGGATACACTACCCTCTGGACTCCAATTCTCATTTCCACATCTTTTGATACTGAATTTCCCGCCATACGGTTTTCCTTTTCGCTCATTTTCCAGTCCTATGGTAAGCAGCATGATTCTACACTCAATTTAAATCAAATTTCAAGGTATGGTACACCATCGTATCCCGCTACTTTTAATATATCGGTGTTATATTATCTGTACCGGTCCTTTTACGGGTTTTGTTTTTCTTAGTTCATTTCTAATTTCCTCAGGTTTCTTAGCAGTTTGAAAGTAAACATTGATACTTCTGTTCAAATTACTTTGGATTTCTAGTCTAGTGAGGTCAGCATAATTAGGTAAAACGAAATTTATGTTTGTTACGTTCTGTATTATTTAATGAAAATTTTATACAAAAATGTTTGAAGTGACGTAGAATCATTTCTTTCTTTTATATATTTTTGTTTTGTTTCTCTTTTTGTATTTTTATGTGAGTTATGCCAACAGCATTCCAAGCTGACATTCAATAGATGATTGTTTTACTTCAGTGTACACAGCACAAACTATAATACTGTAGTAAACTAATAGTAAAGTTATTATACTTACAACTGAAATTAAAATCACCCGATGGAATTAGTAATAGTGCTATTGATGGTATTTTGGTGATATTATTTTTTATCACTAGATGAACAGATATGAAGAGGCTTAATCATCTTCAAAAGTTTAATTGTTTGCATCAATAGAAATTATTAAAATGTATAGTATGGTACATTCAAATCTCTTCAAGGGGTCTGAACAATCGACTCATGGTCTGAAATAAAAATCTGGCGAGTTTAAGAACGTTATTTGAATATCGTATTATATGTAAGGGAAAAATAAATCAGTAAACAAGTTGTAAATTTTTATAAACCTATTAATGGATGCAGAAATGTTGAAAGGCGAACTTCCCACAGTTGTTTGAAGAAATTTAATTGTAGCATTGATTTTCCAGGAAACACCTTAAACTAATGGGGCGCAAGAAATGCAATCACTAAGTACTAACTTCTGTTCAGTCATTTTTGTTTATTTCACAAACATTGATACTATAACAATAGAGTAAAGCTCTCCGTCAATGGAGAGCAGTCAACAATAAATAACAGCAACAACAAACTGACGAAGACAGAGATCTGTGACTGCGAAGACGCTCGCCTTTTAATAGAGGCGATGCCCTCATTGGACCTAGTGGCCGTATCCACCGTGGCCTCCTCCACCGCCACCTCCGTGGGCACCACCACCGTGACCACCGCCTCCACCTCCATGGCCGCCTCCACCGTGTCCCCATCCGCCATGACCTCCACCGCCGCCTCCGTGACCACCGCCTCCGTGACCACCGCCTCCACCTCCATGGCCACCACCACCGTGTCCCCATCCGCCATGTCCTCCACCGCCGCCTCCGTGACCACCGCCTCCGTGACCACCACCTCCACCTCCGTGACCGCCGCCTCCGCCACCATGGCCGCCACCACCGTGTCCCCATCCTCCATGTCCTCCACCACCGCCTCCGTGACCGCCACCTCCGTGACCACCACCTCCGCCTCCGTGGCCGCCGCCGCCATGTCCCCATCCTCCATGTCCGCCGCCTCCGTGTCCTCCACCGCCGCCTCCGTGACCGCCACCACCTCCTCCGTGACCACCACCTCCGCCTCCGTGACCGCCACCACCGTGTCCCCATCCACCGTGTCCGCCACCTCCTCCTCCGTGTCCTCCACCACCTCCTCCGTGTCCTCCACCGCCGCCTCCATGACCACCGCCGCCACCTCCGTGACCACCGCCGCCACCTCCGTGTCCACCGCCGCCACCTCCGTGTCCGCCACCTCCTCCTCCGTGTCCTCCACCGCCGCCTCCATGACCACCGCCGCCACCTCCGTGTCCGCCACCGCCTCCTCCGTGGCCGCCGCCGCCACCTCCGTGGCCGCCTCCGCCACCTCCATGTCCGCCACCGCCACCTCCGTGGCCGCCGCCGCCACCTCCGTGACCTCCGCCGCCACCTCCGTGACCGCCGCCTCCACCGCCGCCGCCTCCTCCGCTACTTTTGCTGTAGCCCCAGTCCTTATGTTCGGAGTGTCCTCCCTTCTTGCCGTAGTCGTGGTGGTGCCCGTGGTGGGAGTCGTGTCCGCCGGCCGACTTGTGTCCCTTGTGGTCGTGGTGGTGGCCTCCCTTCTCGTGGTGGCCCTTCTTGCCGTGGTGTTCCTCGTGATGTGAGCCGTGCTTGTGTCCTCCCTTCTTGTGGCCGCCTCCTTTGGACTCGTGGTGGGCGCTGTGCTCTCCGTGTTTGCTGTGGTGGCCTCCCTCGTGATGTTCGTCGTAGAACTCTTGCTTCTTCTCTGACTCGTCCTTCTTGTGCACGGAATGTCCGCCCTTGGTGCTGTGACCCTTGGAGTGTTTGCCACCCTCGCCGTACTTGGCGCCCTTCTCGCCCTTCTCTCCATAGTGGTGTTCACCGTAGTGACCGCCACCTTCGTGGTGACTGCCCTTCTTGCCACCATGCTCGGCGTAGTGACCGCTGTGTCCCTCCTTGTCGTGGAAACCCTTGGAACCGTGCTCGTGCTCGTGGTGGCCCTGAAGGACAGAAAAACTTCATCAGGATCTCAATAGTTAATCAGCATAATGCGAAATGTGACCAAATATTCTGTATCAGATGATACTAATGTGAAGTAATGTCACTGTTTCTCAACTTGGACAGTACTTCGGGGTTAAATTGGACTTGGTTACAAATTATCGTAACTAAGCATTTCTTAAGAGAATCGCTATGATCGATATGATGAAAGGCCAATATAACTAACCTTACGTTTATGTGGCGCCAAATTTTTTTTTATGTTTCATGTCAGAAAATCTTCAAGGAAGCTGTAGCACTAGTTGAAAATATCTCGTTAGTGCTACTTTGTCTAGTGACAAATACCCAGAGACATGTGTTATAAGACTAATCATTCTACCAATGGTAGCTAAATCTGTGAGCTCAAATCCTAGACTGCATATGGAAACCTTGTTTTTAGTGGTAGCAGATTCCATATTAACAATCAGCCAATAATAATATAGATTCACTAAAATGTATTTAACTCATTTGAGCCTGGGGGTAATTCAAATTATAATACTTCATTACAGATGTATTTCTTCACATATCAGTTTCGGTGAATGTTTGGGTTGTTCCTCGAGGAAACCTCTTCCAGATTTACAGACATAACTACATCGTAATTTACGAACTGATGATGAAGCTGAAGCTCTAAAGTCAGTACAAGCTATCAAGTAATCTCAAGACATCAACCGTGATGCTAGTTAAATTCTTGGCAAAAGTACGAGTGTACCTCAATCTTTTTCCAATTATGCATTATGGAACAGTACTCACCTTGTATCCCTTGTCGCCTTTGTGTCCGTGGGATCCATGGTGCCCTGAGTGGTGTTCATGGCCGCCTCCCTTTTCGTAGTGGCCACCTCCTCCGTTGCCACCTCCTCCATGGCCACCTCCTCCTCCGCCGTGGCCGCCACCTCCTCCTCCATGACCGCCACCTCCTCCGCCGTGGCCGCCACCTCCTCCTCCATGTCCACCTCCTCCTCCGCCGTGGCCACCACCTCCCCCTCCGTGGCCCCCGCCACCGCCACCGCCACCGTGTCCCCAATGGGAAGCGGCGGTCTGCAGGTCAGAGGTGTCTTCCGACTTCCGCTTGCCCGGCGTCCTCGCCGCAGCCAAGGTAACGGCGAACAGCGCCAGCCCCAAGACGAGGCACAGGCGCCTCATCCGCGCCATGATCACACTCACTAGCCTGCCTCACGGACACAACTGCTACCACGACCTACCGAAAATCAGAGGCACTCTAAGTATGACATACACTTCAAGTATACCTGTAAACGTCGAGATATATGATTTCAATAAGAAAAGATCAGTCATTAATATCTGGGAGTGCCTCAGAACATCGAAAAATGTTGAACAGTTAATGCAAATCGATCACCAATTCTAGAAATAGTTCAGCCAGGATTAATGAAGCTAGATAGGTCATTGTGGTAGAAGAGTATCAGTCGGAAATCAAGTATGGTAGTTGTTCCTGCTCGTTTACAAGAGTTAGGTATCATAAACTCACGCCATACACGGACACGAATAGCCATTATAACCTGAAGTCACATAGGAAATGACTTTTCCCTCTCTTGTGTATTTACAGATGTTGTATAACTCCGCCTTTGGTTTAATTAGTGGAACAGGTTACTAAGTATCCAGCACAAAATACTGGGCCAGTTAAAATAAATCAGTTTTTACCCTTTTACTTTTATATTAGTGCACTTCAACATTTAGGTTTTATAGCTGGAAATATTGCTTACCGATACCAATTTTCTTCCAAGTAAACTGGACAGTGTCCTCTAGACATGCAGTTTTCGAACCTTAGAACGCCAATTGGTGTTAGTTCTTTTGGACAGCGAAATATAAAAGCGTGGATACATTTCAGTAAAAGTAAGATTAAGGGATATTCTTTAGAGAGAATAGCTTTTTCATTATTCTCTGACGCAAAAAATAAATCAGATTATGGAGGCTGGGAGAATTATGATCCTTAAAATTTTCGATGAAATCATAGTGGTCTATTAGATTGTTAAGTATTCTCTTATGATCGTAAGAAAACTGCAACCTACCACAAATTTTCCTTTGTCATACGGAATCGATATTTAGTAATGGATAAAGAAAGGAATTTCATATCCTCGTAATAAACAGACAAAGGGAGAGAATCTTAAAGCGGGCGACGTGAAATTAAACGGGTTATTATGAAGGCGCCTTTCCTTGCGCCCTTCGTCCCTTTACTCCCCGGCCATGCAGATTTGGTACAAGTATTTGCTGCAACTCAGCAGATACTTCTATTTCTTTTCTGTTATACTGTGTGAAAAATGAGTTAGTGGTAGTTGTTATAATAAATTTTAAAGTGATATCTAGGTTAGTAATAGCGACAGACACCAAACAAGATATTTGACTTAGTCTCTTGCGTTAATACCTACACAAACATCAACTGTACTGAGGATGTGACAATAGTTTAAACTAACTGATTTGATACATTCGATCAGCCTTATTTCAGGATAAGACACCATAATTAATGGAGCAAGAATGGGGAATTCTTCGGTTGAAAGATTCTGAATTGAACTTGTGTTCTGCAATTTTAAGTATACTGCAGTATTATTATAACTCCAAAGGATGCGTAATACATTGGTTTTGATACGCTAATGAGAATGTGGCAGTAAAACAGTGACAAATTGTGCTGTAATGAGGTGTCCAATTAATTAGGATACATTTTAGTACCTCTTTAAGAGTTTAGTGCCAATGGCCAGTCGTTAACTAGAAAATAATTGCAAGCTGAATACAAGGTGGAAAGGAATTTATTTCTACCATAACTTCTTAAAATAATGGATGTAATAGTCGTAGAATCCGTTTGGATAATATTTAACATTAGATATAAACGAACAAACAAAAACCTTCGCTGCCGTTATTGTTAAGAGAAATGGGTAAAGTGAATCGGACTGATCGAGAAACTGAAGGATTAAGACTTGCTGACGGTGGTAGGAGAGGGCATAGTGAAAAGAAACGAAAAAAAAAGTTGATTACTTCCCGTATTTGTCAGTGACCATGGAATGTAAAAGGCGCCAAAGAATAATAAGATGATTAGAAGGGAATACGACGGAAAAAAAAAATTGTAAGAAGATGTTTGCTATGGTAAGAAATGGACTATGTAAAATTTGTTCTTGTCACTTCAAAGATTTGTGGTAGTGTGAATTCTGCTGAAATGTTTCATAAACAGGAGATTCGATCAACAGTAGAACCAGCACTTCCCATATAAACTGCAACGGACTTTGAGGAATTGAAAGAAGATTGAGAGAAGATTCTGATGTGTATGGTGAGTAGTTGGAGTACTCACCTTGTGTCCGTCCTTAGCTGACCACTGGCTGGCTTGTGATGCCAAACCCTCCTCAGTCGGTGCTATTTATACGAGGACGCGTGGTTGCAGTCAATCCGTTCCGTCTGTGAGGTCTCCCTTCCTTCGGAAGCGATCGACATGGACATTCGTTTCTTTACTCTCCGCTCTCCCCAGCAGCCACGCTTTCCCGAGCATTTTGATCCAGAGTGGGAGCACACTGTTCTCTCCAGCCTCACAGAATGGGTGTTTCGTTTTGGCTGCAGGTAGAGTTTACGACTGTGCAGAAAGAAAAGAACGTGTATGGTGTTATGTATTTGTAGTACGTTCAGCATAATTTGTTATCTGTTAATGAAGTAAGAAAAAACCAATTATATAGGTACTGCTGTTTTTAAGTATAGTCTCCTTCTTCGTTAATGGAATCATGCTATTTTTCAAGCAGCATAGAATTCCTTGAGGAAAGATTTATTTTTTCTAATGTCGGTGCTTTAGTGTCACACTTGGCACGTTTTCAACCATCTTAGGTTTGTTAATGGTCGCTTACTTCTAGCCAGTAGTTCTGCGCCAAACTGTCTTTATACTTTCACAAATTTCTGATGGTTACCAATTAATATACGTATTGTAAGAAATTTAATGAATTTCCGTTTCTCTACACATAGATGCCCTTCCATGTAACTCACACATATCAGAGAAAATAACACTTCCCGCATTAACGTAGAGTAGAAATTGCTCCATGATTCAGGCAGTGGTTGGATTTTTTTATAAGGCGCCAGATTCAGTCCACGATAAAATTTCGATTTCCTTTTCTCTCCTTTGAAGGAATAAGTATAAAGATTTTTTCTTCAAACTAAATACAGAAGTGATATCATAGGAAAAAATTGAATGACTAAGCGAAAGTTGATATGATTCCTTTATTAATAATATTCATATTATAACAGTTCGTGCACAAAAAAGGGCGTGGTCCATCTAACGTTTTGACTGTTGTGTATAACTATTACATTATCTTTGCCCAAAGAAAGCCGGTATAACGATGCAGTTATGTTCAGTTATATCGTTGAGTTTATGTTTGGGCAAGTCTTCTGTAATTAAAGAATACACCAGCCAGAAATTAGTATTGCAACCTATCTCTAATTATGCATGAGTCTTCAAAAGTAGTTCATTACACCGACACTTCTTATATTTGCAACTGAAAATCCGCCTTATTAGTTTCTTCCATAAATCTGACCGATAACATCATTTGTTTCGTAAAATTGTTGTATAATTGGGTGGTGTATGTTGAATAATCTATTTGCATTAATCATAGTCGCAAGATTTTAATAAGAGCTAAATCAATCTGTGAAAGTGCAAATCTTTTTGAATCTATCGTATTTGATGCACTAGAATTGAGTTGATTTCATTCATGTTTTCATAGAGGTTTTTCAGACAGTAAAAGCAGTTATACGTTCTTATTGTTTGTTATTGATGTAACACCTTTCGAGTTACGTACGTGACATTGTCATGTTTGGCTCTTTCCAGATCTATTAAATATAAAGATAGAAAATGGAAATTTTCTAAAATGGTAATAGAAATTAAAGGCGTGCTTTGGGTAACGAGGTATAGGCTAAGTAAAATCAGGAAATAATAAAAGAAAATGTTTACGAAATTCTATATTTAATCTTGCTTTAATTTTCTCTTTAAAGCCAATCAAAGGATCAACAACTTGAGGCTGTTTACACAGAAAACACGATGACCTTTTATCCTGTCGGTGGCATTTGGGAGATCGCGGGTTCGATGCCCGGTCTGGTTGAACAGATTTCTGATTTTTCGCTGCAGGATGATTCTTCAAAAAGCTGATAACTGAATTCCTTCACGTGTTTTATCCCACAGCCTGTGCTTTAGCAGCCTCGGCGTTCATGAGCCGTAAAGTATTTATTAAAAAGTTCTTATTTAACATGGTCTTCCTCAACGGACGCCCGCTACTTCTCCTTGGGATTTTTTCCATGACTTCGCGAATTCCTGTAAGACTCGGAGTGTGGTGGTTGAGTGCCATAACCAATCGCTATTTCTTGTTGAAATTTATCAGTACTTATGAGTAGGAATTAATAAGCTGATTTAAAATCATCCAAAATTTCCGATGGATTATTTTGTGTAGTGTAATTAATATTACAGTTTGCACACCGGGTTACTGGTATCAGTCATAAAACCAATGAGAATTAGTTCTGATGATAACAAGGCGGAATAAGAATAAAACCTAAAGCACCAACAAAAACTCAGTACAGTGAATTACATAATCATCAAGTAATAAAACTAATTTAAAGATTTTCATAATTAAAACCTGTCAGAACAATAATATTACAATTTACGTCAGCATACGTTGCGAAAAAAATACCATCACTGTTTGAATCATAACTGTGCCTTAAGTTAGTGAGTACAAAACAAAATTGATTAATATTGATAAATAAATACTGTCAAAGCAGTAAATTTATTGCAAAATGGCCGGTTATATAGTGAAGTGCAGTGTTGTGCTAGTTACTAGCTGAAAATTAATTGCTACTCAAAAGGAACCAAAAATAACTGCTACTGAGAATGGAGCATATATAAAGACCGAAAAATGCGAATACGCTGAAATGCTTCTGCAAACACGTTCGGAAAGTCAATAAAAGATTCAATTGCTTTGGCTCTATTTATTTATTAATATTATCAGCAATGGATGAAAATAATTCATAACGTCCAAATAACAAACCAATTTTTTTTAACTATGATGTTAGTTAGAAACAAAATAATAACTGATTTTACCATTTAACTTAACGTACTTCGTAATGTTATGGTTATTTCAAAAAATTATGAACAAACAATATAATATAATTTACCCATGAGCGAAATAATTCTGGACACTACGTGAACACATAAGCACTACACTTGTTACGGAAATAACCTCAAAATTATCTCCAGCGCAAAATATACTCACTTCCTTCGAACGATAATACCCACCTAACAAAACACGTACAACGTTTATTTAAATGAAAATAAACCGGTTTTACAATCACAAAAGTTTCTGTTATATTCAAGTTCATATTGAGACTAGTGATTTGGTGCAGTATGAGATTTCAGTGAACTAGACTTGATATATTTAATATAACTGTGATGGAGAATGTGCAGCAGACGCAATTTTCCTAAACAGATATTTCTCCAATTCTTTTTATTTTATTTATTTGTTACCATCGAATCGGTAAGTACAATTTCCACACCGTCCTGATTTTGAACTTTAAATTTTAAATTCTTCCAGTGTTTTGGTAAATTTTTCGTCACTTCTCTTCAGGGGCGAATCCAGGATTTTGGTTTTTGGGGGGTATGGGCTTGGCTTGAGTGATGAGTGAATTTTGGTTCAGAGGGCTTGCCTTCAGTGGATTTAGTCTTTATAGCCTCCTTGGGCCTTTTGGCAGGGGCTTGAGCCCCCTAGCCCCCCCCCCCCTCTGGATCCGTCCCTGCTTCTCTTGTTTCAACCCCTCACTCTCTCACCATCAAAAGAAAAATTTTCCACTCCCTTAAAACGCCAGAAATCGAGTACTATCTTGTGGTGATGGTCACCTTTTCCCTTCCACGTATCATTACTAACACAGGGATTCAGTGTTCAAACTATCTGTAACAATATCCAAGTTTTCCGAGCAGTGTCGCGTTTCAATTTCGATCATTGAGCTTCCTGCTACCAAATTGCAGGCTTCTACAGACCTACTTTGGTTTGAAACCTAGTTATTACTAACAAGGTGGTCACGAAAGCTTATGAATTCATTTGATAAAAGTTTCTGTTGTGATTTTCAAATCTTTTTTTAAAATTATTTTTCGCGACCTCCTACGTCATATTTTGTTCTTGTGTTGTAGTCATCCGGAAGTGAAAAAAAATTACTTTAAAAACTTGGTACAAGTGTTACAAGTGTTCTACATCAACATCTCTCTTATTACAACCGTCTTCGCAACGGACTAGTACATCTCTAATTACTATCTCTTCCACGACTCTGACAGTCTATTTTGTTCTGGCTATGCCAATTGTTTCTGTCTGCTTTGCTCTGGCCAGTGACCTGCCCCATGTATGTATTTATGCCATGTGCCCAAAAGCTATCACAGACTGGCTGACTACTCCTGCACTTCCTGCGAAAGACCCATTGGCAACTGTGTGTGACGAACATACCTTAGAGGCGCTTTCAGTGTCTCCCCTACATGAATATCTATACTACAATTTTGTAAGCTCATTCACTCACCTCTATAGCTATTGGCTGGAGAACGGTGTCACGTCTCAGCGTTCGCTCGCAAAATCAGCGACCAGAGATACCATTAGAAGGAATTCGTGGTTATATCCACAATTTAATAGCTAAGCTACTGCTACCAAATTAATTGCCATAATAATTGATTAAGTTTGCTTTTTGTAGCGTTTCATAGTTAAAAAGATATTGATAAACTTTGCGGCCGAAAAAACGTGAATCTGCTTTTCAGTAACATGTTGCTAATGAAAGCAACTTAAAAAAAAACTTTAAAAAATGAAGTTACTCATGGTTTCTGCTGTACCAGGAATGCCAATTGTCATTCCGGGTTAGGATGAATTTCAATTTAATTAAAACTTAATGCTGTTGCTTGACCAAAGTTTATGCATTACGGTTTATTTGATTTTCAGGAATTTTACTGACAACATTCGTTAATGGTCTTACTTCATGTTCGCTGTACGTAAGTTACATTAAGTGGACATCAGACCAAATATGTTATTGAATCAACTATTCTGGCAATTAATTTCTTCGGAGTTACTCAATTGTTTAATAATATGCAATGCGTATTAAGTTCTCTGGCCGTTACAGATACTGTGACCAATGATTACATTATGAGTTTTTTGCCCAGTCTCAGCAAGAAACAACGTGATGCTTTCGAAGCAGGAAATTTTTAAATTTCTCAGAGTGAAATTTAAGGTCAAGTTCAAGTCAAGTTTGTATTTAAGCAAGTTCGAGTCTACGACCTTTGAATTATACGACTGCACGATCTTACCTGTCCGTGTTTAATATCTACGTTTAATAATACTTCTGAGTTCTTCAAGGTCTGAAACACAGGTCAAGTTAATATTTTGTCAGATCAGGTCAACCTTTTATAATCTTTGACCCTAAAAACGGGAAGTATGTTAGACCCGTGACGATACCCAAAAAACGGTCACAGGCTTGCACTAGTCTATACTATAATTTCGTAAGATCAGTCACTCACTTCGATAGCTCTTGGCTGGAGAACGGTGAGTCACGCGCCGGCCTTCGCTCGACAAAGTAACAATGACCCGAGATGTTCCTGGAAATGCGATGTTATGTGCGCAATTTAATAGCTAAGAAATTGTGATGAAATTAATTGCCAGAATACATTTATTAAGTTTAATTTTAGTAGCAGTTCATCTTTTAAAAAATGATAAAACTTTACAGCTGAAAAAAAGTGGGATAAAATTTTACTTTACGACTCAGTGAAGTCTTTCCCGTTGTTGTCACTTTTTTAAAAAAAACTGTCACGCAGCTAGGTCATCATTAGATATGTGTGTATTTACGTCGCACATCAGATATGAGTTACATCATACTTGATGTTAAGATTATTAAAGGTAAGAACATGGGTGATTTTTTAAAAAGGTTTTTCTTTGCTTTTTGCGTTGGTTGCGTGTTCACTGTTGCTGGATCACTCAACATTATTTACTCTGTAATTTTTAGGTTTTTGACAGTATCTTATGTGCCCGTGTTTAATACTTCTATTATTATTTGTAAGTCCCTTCGAACTCAAGAGATTTTATTTAAATTCTGCAGAAGAAACCCCATGGGGGAAACTCAGATCATGTTCGTATTTTAGCCAGATAAGGTAAACATCTCACGAACTTTGACCCTAAAAAACGAAACTATTTCAGACCAGTGTCCATACCCAAATATCGTCAATGGCTTACACTACAATGGAAAAAATTAAACGATTTTTTTTATAGAACAAAAATGATGTTATATATTCTGAGAGTGACCAAAGAGGTGTAAATCAAACATATGTAAGTTGTTACGTACAGATGTTATTTATGTTCAGTGTGATTTATGTAATTTTTTACGTTCATTGTTTAGTTTTTGAGGCAGCGTTCGCGTATATGATTACGGAAACCATAAATATTATGGACGATACATCAGGACAGAATGTCGAATCTGAGCCTGTTGTGCCTTCTGAACCAGTAGTTGGCGTTTTAACATGGACCGCCAAACTGGAGGCTATGTTATTGTATTAAACTTTTTAGCAAATACATGCTCGCATATCGGGTTTTTATTAGCAAGTTTTATAAAACTTCGGATATCTTTGAATTTATCTACTATTTCATAGTAATTACAGTTCCTATCACATACACCAATACTGGGAAGAACTGTAGCTTCAATTTGTTTTTTCGGAAATTTAGATAAATATTCTCCCTCACTGTAGCAGCTGCAGTTCACATATTTTGATGTGTACGTGATTCCCACCACTATGAGTTTGTAATAAGTCGCGTTTCCAAGGCGACGCAGTGTGCACAGATAAAGCGAGGGCTATTTTCGGCGAGCGGAAGCCGCGAGCCCGTTCGTCAAGCCACCCGCTGCGCTGTTGACAATAACAGCAGGGACAGCCAACCGATGGACAATAGTGACCCGCCACTCGGATATTCTTGTATCTTGTTGCATGGAATGCTGCTCGGAGGTGGAGTGGAGACGAGGACACTTCTGGACTGTATGTCGTGGTGAGAAGAGGGACTGCCGAGACCACTGCCATCCTCTGTGGGCCGGAGGTTCATTTCCCGTCGCCGGCAGTGAGCAGTGCGCGGACACGGTAATGTGCCTATAAAAGTGAGACTTATTGCAACATATCAAGAGCCCGGAAAATACCCCTGAGAAGCTATCCTGATTAGCTGGATACTTGTTTGAAATATTCAACTGAGCTAACAATCCGTAAAACTTCACATGTCAGATTTATGTCTTTAGTTTGGTCAATAAAGTCATGTCTTTTGTGAACCCATTTTCTTTATGGTCTTGTAACCCCTGAGACGTGTCATGTGCGAGGCTTAATATTAACATGTCGATAAAGAAAGGTTTTAATTGCTGACGCTATACAGTGTGTCTAACAAGTATCAAAGCAAAGCCACCCCCACCAAAAGAGAATATTACAAGTTTTTGGAGAACGACTATGGGCCGGCCATTCTAGAGAATATGGATTTGGATTTCAGATTTAGGGTTTTCCGGAAGTGATTCAGGTGGATATAAGGATGGTTCCTTCACGAAGGCCGTGACTGATTACCTTCTTGTTCCATATAATTCATTCAGTTCGTCCCCTAATAACCTATCATCTTCATCACCATTCAAGCCCTATCTGAAACAACTAACAAACGCATGTCGAACAAGCAGGTAATAGGGTTTTGTATCAATAGATCAATTATAAATTTTAACAAAGCTTCAATGTATGTTTTCTAGTTCTACCTTATATAAATAATATAAGTTCTCGTGTGCTTACGATTTAGTGACAGAATCTGAAGCTGTTGTGCAATCCGCCACAATCGTGACTGTATCTACAGTTTAAGGTGGAATCCGAATCACGAAGCGTTCTAGTGCGCTGCACATGAACGAAAAAAGCTTTGCAGGAGGAGAAAGGCAGTGTAAGTGTCGGTAGATATCCCGAGGGGCACGAGACGGTAATACCGCTGTGTGAAGGATGGGTCACTAACCACTTGCCTCCTAGACCAACCGCATAATTAAACAGACATTATCCCTTACAAATAAGACTTATTTTATCGCCACAAAGATAAATTCGTTGAGGATAGAATGATGTAAAAATATAAAAACCTCCTTGTGAACGCATCATACCCAAATGAAATGTCTTTACCGCGCCTGGTGGTGTTACGGTTAGCGTTCTGGCCTCGCATTCGGGAGGACGCCGGTTCGAATTCCCGTCCGGGCATAATGATTTGGGTTTTCCATGGTTTCCAAAATCACTCCAGGCAAATGCTGGGATACTCCCTCCTAAAGGCCATGGCCGAATTCCTTTCCATTCGTTGCCCCCCATCCTTTCCCGTCTCTAAAGACCTCGCTGTTAAGAGAAGTTAAGCAATTAAAAAAAAATTATTTGAAACTCATTAAAGTTCTGCCATATCGTATTATTTCGGCTTTTATTTAAGTCATAGGATTTGAAAGATAGTGGGAGGAAACACCGAGCGTTGTGGGTGAACGGTTAACGCTCTGGCTTTGCATTAGGGAGGACGCGGGTTCGAATCCCGTCCGAGCATCCAGATTTGGGTTTTCCATGGTTTCCCCAAATCACTCCAGGCGAATGCCGGGACGCTTCCTTCAAAAAGGCCATTGCCGAATTCCTTCCCGTTCCTCGTCCCCAGTCCCAGCCAGCCTCTAACGACCTAAGCCGTCGATGAGGCGTAAAAAATAAAAAAAGGGAAAAAAACACTTTTAACAACTTTCGGAGTCCATAACTTGTGAAATAAACAACTAAATAAAAATATCTCCAACAAATTGATTGCATTTTTTAATATTTAATGAACAATGTCACTCCCTATGAAGTAAGCGAAAATTATACTAATAATATTCTCAGCGCTCTGTGGGAAGTACGCTTTGTTTTAGTATTGCATCTTCTTGTGGCGATGTATCACAATCTATGCATTTCTAACATTGGAATGGAATACATGTTTCAAGTTATCTTCTTCAGTTGATATGATAATTGTTTTTGTTATGGGCCCACCATCTTGCAACTAAACATACGCGTTTTGTATTTATTTAAGATATCCTCAGTGTCCTAGAATATATATACAGACATTAGTTGTCATTAATTTATGTTTTTTAAAATCTGTTATGTTTACAAGCAGCTGGTATATAACTTCCAACTTACATGTAAAAATTTATAAGCAAAAACTGTAAGTAGCTAGTGATGTAGAGTAAGTCAACATAACCCATTTTACAAGACACAAATTAGTGACTATTAATGTCTGAGTGAATTTTGTTTAGTTACAAGCAAGAAGAGACCCATAACAAAAACCGTTACAAGGGTTTCATTTATGCCATTTTGGCTTCTCCTTCTTCTTATAATGCAATGCCTGATTCCGGATTAGACGGTTACAAAGGAGGATGTACCCTACCAGTGGAAACTCTCTTGGGGAGATGGACAGAGGTGGTTTCCCGTTGCTTCTCCAGTGTGTGTTCCTATGTGTGGATGTCTGCGATAGTGTTTGTGTTCTGTATAATGTGTTTTTTTCGTTGTATGAAATGAGAGATGAAGAAGGGAGGGGGAACGTCACGAAGGGAGCCGCTAGGCTTAATGTCCCCATCTGACGGGGAAATCACGACTAACAGTCAGTATGCCATCACTCCTTACGCAATCCGGAAAGGTTAGGGACTCAACACAGGACATGGCGCAAGTCTGCTGATTAGGAATTGCGCACCACTGCCGACCAAGCCCTGATGATGAAAATATATTCCATCAGCAGGACTCGAACCAGATAACCCAGTGTCAGCGCCGGACACCGGCAGGGTGCTGCGACCATCGAGCCAACGGGACTGGCAATTTGGCTACAAAATCCTAGAAGGAAATTTCGCAAATTGCCTCTTATGCTATGGGTTTCACTGTTATTTGTTAACTCTACATGTGTTTACTTTGTGTTATTACTGTGTTATTTCAAAATAGTAAATTATTCACGTACAGTCCCACGGAAAGTCAAATGTTACGGTAATTTTCTTTTACGCAGACAAAATCTATTGTTGTCTTAGTAGAAAGGCTAGCAATATTATCCAGCAATCTGCTTTCTAGCTTTACAAGGAATCTTCAGCGGCAGCATACCGCAGCGAATGAATGAATCATGACAGACAGTTTTGTTTAGCCGGCGTTGTGTTTTTAAGAGATTGCCAGCGATTTCCCTTATTCACAATCCGCTACAGTTCGGAGAACATAATGACATTACGTCTACGCTACCCACAAAGAAAAGGCATATCAAGAAATGAAGAATAGTAATTAAATCACACTTATTGTCAGCGTTGTCACCAATGAAAACGAAGTGTGTGTGTCAAAGCAGATACAGCCAGAATTTGTTAGTGACAACCTGCCGTCATCTCTATCTATGCAAGCCGCAGCAGGTAAAATAAATGGCGAACGCAGTGCAAAGCGGAACGACCGCGGAGAATCGCATAGATTACGGTGACCGATGACTCGGCTTTAAGCACGTTATTACACAGAAGTGTAGCAGTGCCATTTGTCAGTGTTTCGCTTTACATATTCGCCAATCTTGTTAACTTTGAACCAGACATGTACTGATGAGGCACAACATTATGACCACTGTCCTCTGCGAGACTGAATGCCGTTTGATGACGTTGCGGGTATGCAGTACAGTAAGGAAAGAATATCAAAGGAGCAAAGACGCATGGGGAGGCATCTAGCGACGACACATGTGGCATATGAAAATCCATAAGTAACTTTGAAAATGGGCAGATTGTTATGGCCCGACAACTGGAGACGAGCATTTCGGAAACGGCGAGATCGCTAGGATGTTCGCCAGCTACTATAATCAGCATCTATGGAAAGTGGTTGAAGGACGGTGAAACCATGGAGGAAGGAATATATGGAGACGACGCAAAGGACCTTCACCATGCATTGAAGTGACGCCAGGCGGAGGAGGAGTGGGTAGGCTTGGCCGCCATATTGTCCATCCATACAGACACGGGGAATATGTACAAAAACATCAAGGGGACTCTAGGATAAACGTGATAATCTGGTGATGAGACAAATAAAAATGAACAATATTTTTTTTTTTTTTTGATATTTTGCCTAGTTTCCGAGATATTCTGACTCAAATGTGAGTTGTTTTTGGTTGAAATTCAGAAGAAAAAATTGGTCAAAGTCAAATTTGATGATGGATTCTTATTTAAAAAGACGAGACAAATAAAAAATAAAGAATAAAATTTTTTGATATCTCGCCTAGTTCTCGAGATATACTGTCTCAAAACTCAGGTGTCTTGAGTTGAAATGCAGAAGAAAAATTTCTCAAAAGTCAAATTTGATGATGGATTCTTATGTAACACGACGAGACAAATCGAAAATAAATAATAATTTTTTTTCGATATCTTGCTTAGTTTTCGGGATATACTGTCTCCAAATTGAGGGGATTGGGTTGGGATACGGGCTGGACCAAAAATTTATTCTGCCAAAGTCACAATTAATTACATGGTGTACATACAGAATGGATATTTCAGTTTTATTACTACCACTTGTGGTTAGGTTGAAATGTGGCCTAGACCAGAATAAAAATAGTTATCTTGTTACCATACATCGTAAGCTTAATTAGGAATAGCTGGAAGTGGTTTACATCGCGATACACGTTTTGTCACTAACATGGTTCTAATGTAATTACTAACGATAATAGATAAATTCTTTGTCCCTTATGGAACAACAAAACCATTCTGCTACAGACTGCATTTAGGCCTAACCACAATCTCCACTAAATTGCCGCTACACAATCAAACTATGTAGACACACCCACACACGCATATTTGAATCGCAAACTGCATTTGGGGTAACAACATCGTTTGCTTCATAAAGATTCCTAGATTGCATAGCATAATTTAATACATTTAGTTTCATCATACACTGTCAGTATAAACTGCAACGTGACGAAAGAAAGCGCAATATTAAATTCACTGAATCGCAATGTAAAAATCACCCCTTTAAATCTCATTTTCAACACTCGTTAAAAAGTAATGGTAGTCTATTATGTGCAAAATAGCAAGGTATGCTGATTTTCTACACCACACCAACAAAAAATTTGAGAACAAAGTCAACCTATTCAGAGCTATGACTAAACATATATAGATAGGCAACAAACTTGTCAATACCTACTGCACACTTCAAGAACAATAATTAGAATGCAACTTACTTATGAAATGATATTCCAGGTTCTTTCCTCTCTGTCCTATTTGTGCAACCGTATGTAGCACAAGATGGCATTATAAAAAACTTAGACACATTAGAAAATGAAATAATCACAGCATCAAACACAATGTGAACTTTGCATTTGTATGGATTTGCAATATGGCCGCTGCCGCCGCCGCGCATGCGCAGTATCAGCTGAGAGTTTAGAGGCGGCGTCACAGACTTAACATCATTTAGTCTATATTTCCTTCCTCCATAGGTGAAACCAGGAACAGGCTCTTGGGAGTCGGAGGTTTTTCCGCCCTTTGATGCAGGGTATAGGGTGTTCTGTAGCAGAGCACAATGTTTGAACATGGGGCTCTGTACGTGTTCCCAAGTGACCCAACATCGTCAATTACGACTGCAGTGGGCACGACATTATCGAGATTGGAAACGTGTCGCCTGGTCTTATGAATCTCGCTTCTTGCTACACGAGGTTGGTCGCCGGTTTCCAGGTGAACGGCTGTTTGATACATGCACCGAGTTACGAACGCAGATCGGTGAGGTCATTATTATGATGTCGGGGCTATTCACACGAGCTCTCATAGGACTTGTGGTAATAGTCGAAGGCACCACAACAGCTGTGGACTATGGGCAGATTATTCTGGACGACCTGCATCCCTTTATGCTTACTGTCGTTGGCATCTTTCATCAGGATAACTGTCCAACTCAAAATGCCAGAATCATACTACAGGTGTTTAAGTAGCATGATAGAGAATTCAAGTTGATGTCATGGCAACTAAATTTGACTGATCTCTACCCAATATAACATATATGGCTATCGGGCACCTGCTCTTCTCCCACAACCCCCTAATTTAAGGGAATTGCTTGACCTGTACGTAGACATCTGGTCCCAGATACATTCGGAAACCTGCCAACGATTTAGAATCGATGCCACTCCGAATCGCTGCTTTATTTCGTTCCAACACGCTATTAAGCGGGTAGTCACAATATTTTAGCTCATCGGTGTACAGGTATACTTGCCGACTGCGGTGACTCGCCATGTTTAATAGCTGTACATCATCAGCTGTTGATTACAATCTTTTATATAACAAATTTTCACATTGAAGAAACGTCAGTTGGTGAAGATATTACACTGTTCCGACATTATCAACTTATGTAAATCTCTCAAATCATTAGTTTATCAAGACTACGTTTGCATTAAATCTTGTTTATTTTTCCTCTGAATCAGTTAGATACCGACAGTGTTAATACTTACCGCAGCTGTTTTGTAAACTTTCTCTTCTTATTAATTGCTGCACTTAATTAGTAAGCAAATGATGTTGGAGTTTCTTAAACTGACAAACTAGCGCTCTTCATGCACAGTTTGAAATCATTTTCCACCTTTGAATATCAGTCATATCGTGCCAATATGTGACCTGCTGAGATGTAACTATTACCTAGTTTTCCATTAATACCATCCCTTAAATGATTAAGTTTGTGTAAAATAAAGGAATTGGTTGGTTTGTTGAAAATGTGTGATATTATTTCGTTAATGTAAGGTATTTTGGTTTATATACTATGTGAAACTGATTTGAATGAGTGGGTCATACTTTATAAGTATGCTAAATTGACTGATTTCGGTACCTGAAATTTTAATTAAATGACCTTAATATGTTACTTTTTGTTGACGATCATATTTGAGCATGTTTTTGATATGATTAAATTATTTATTTTACACAAGCTTGTGAATTCTTTATAATTTAATTTAAGGTTATTTCCATTTATTAGTAATTAGTTTTAAGTAAGTTTAATTTTTTTTAATGGTTACTGTTTGTTTGGGCCATTTTTTGGTGTTCTGGAAGCTGATACCGAAAGCATTTGTAGGTGTCTAAAATGTTCTACATATATAAGAAGTTCCTCTGGGATGAAATTATGTTAGTAGGAATCTACGCTAATTTTAACATTAATGTTCTTTGGAATTCTTCTGTGAAGAGAATCGAGAATAATATATCTCAATGCCGAGACAGACTTCCTTGAAAAATAAATAAATAAAGTTATTAGATCGATCAAAACAAGCATGAGGAAGAACTCAACTATTTTTTCTTTTCACTTATGTCTTTGTAAAAGAAGTGTTCATGGGAAAAATAATTCTGCAGATCGCGTTAGAGAAGATATAAAAGCCCTAACGCTCAACTTTGTTGAACTTAAATTTTCTGTGTTATCCTCAAATACCTGGGTTAAACTTATGTTATGTTTTGAGCACGTTGTTTCAGTGGGATAATAGTTAAACAGTATGCTCTATTCATCAAATGCACTCAAAGTAGTGTTTGAATTCTTGAGATATGATAAATTACTGACACTGCGTGTGACGTTGATTTACTGATACTTTACAGCGATATAATAAAAAATAAATCGAGAAAATTTGTCTTTGGTTTCTTTCTCCTGAAGTGCGTTTTTATAAAGAAGATATCACTCGAATAAGAAATCACAAAAGTGGAAATTCTAATTTTATAATAAGATTTTGGCAATTTTATGCTTCTTATCGCCTCATAATTTTTATAATTTACTTGCGTTATTTGTTGTATATAGTCCACACTTACCATAGCCAACAATATCGCACCTTTCAACTTTTATTTTTATTTTTTGCTTATGGCTTTACGCCTCATCGACGTCGAGGACATTAGGGGGCATCCACTAATTACGTGAGGTGTTTTTCCGGATTTCTGGACCCCCCTCCCCCTGGTGAGATTTCGTGAGATCTGGCCGGACCCCCCCCCCCCTCTCTGGTGAGATCTGGTCCGTGAGAACCCCCCCCCCCCCCCTAGAAATCGCCCTCGAAACTTTTTATTTTTTATTTTTTTAGGTCACACCCTAACTTTTATGACGAAAGACCCTCCTAAAATCGACTTTGGTGCAAATTGTAGACCTTTTTTTTGGCTCTACTGTCCCCAAATTTTTCGAAAAATCTCACGTGAGATTTCCGTAGACCCCCCCCCCTCCCCGCTGGTGAGATTTCGCCGGAACCCCCCCCCCTATTTCACCTCATGTAATTTATGGATGTCCCCTTTGAGGCGGGAAAGGATTGGGGACAAGTAACGGGAAGGAATTCGGCCAAGGCCTTTTCAAGGAAGCATCTCTGTATTCGCCTGAGGTGATCTGGGGAAACCATGGAAAACCCAAATCTGGATGCCCGGACAGGAATTCAAACCAGTGTCCTCCCGAGTACCTTTCAAACTATTTAATCATCTAACTGAATTTGTCTCACGAGATACTTCGTAAAATATTTTTGGATGTTTTAATGACAAAAATAAAGTACAGTAAGCAAGATCTAAGAAGGTATGTTCTTTTTTTTTATTGCACGAATATTCAGTACTTTTAGAAAACAAACAATAGTGGAAACAAACAGAGGTAATGCTTTACTAGTCAACAGCAAAACTGAAGCTTTGCCTCGAGAGTAAGGTGCAAAACGTAACGATTCGATAACATTTTGTACAATCGTCTCTGACTAAAAATAATAATCATGGTCGTATACACAGCGTTATGTTTCATTTAAAGAGTATACTGCAACCACTTGATTGCTAATATAAACCTCTTTCTTCCTTAACTTTTGTGAAGGTGTCTGTGATACACTGACAGAATCATCTGCCAAGTGGAACTGAAAAGATCTGGGCCGACACCCGTTCTACTGTCCGTCGTTGTCAACGAATGATTCGGTTAACTTTTCAGGTAGTGACAGAAATCACTGACATCCTCACTGTATCACAGAGAGCCAGTGGAGGGCGAGGTTGTCGGTATGTGACACAGTTCCAGCTCCGTCTGCAGACAGGTGTCGCGTCGTCGACCGCCTCCTTACCGGTGATGGCCGCCACCTCCTCCGCCGCCTCCGTGTCCGCCGCCGCCTCCGCCGCCCCCACCTCCGCCGCCGTCCTTGGAGCTGTAGCCCCAGTGCTTGCCCTCGTCGTGTCCGCCCTTCTTGCCGTGCTCCTCTTTGTGCTCATGGTGCTCCTCGTGTCCTCCCTCCTCCTTGTGTCCCTTGTGGTCGTGGTGGTGCCCTCCCTTCTCGTGGTGGCCCTTCTTGCCGTGCTCCTCCTCGTGGTGTGAGCCGTGTTTGTGTCCGCCCTTCTTGTGTCCGCCTCCCTTGGCCTCGTGATGCGCGTGGAACTCTCCTCCCTTCTCGTGCTCTCCGCCTTCGTGGTGTTCATCGTAGAACTCGTGCTTCTTCTCGAACTCGTCCTTCTTGTGCACGGAGTGGCCGCCCTTGGTGCTGTGGCCCTTGGAGTGCTTGCCGCCCTCGCCGTACTTGGCGCCCTTTTCGCCCTTCTCGCCGTGGTGGTGCTCTCCGTAGTGGCCGCCCTCTTCGTGCTGGCCCTTCTTCTTGCCGCCGTGGTCCTCGTAGTGTCCCTTGTGCCCCTCCTTGTCGTGCTCGCCCTTGGCTCCCTTCTCGTAGGAGTGGTGGCCCTTGTAGCTCTTGTCGCCCTTGTGCCCGGCGCTCTCGTGGTGGTCGGAGTGGTGCTTTTTGCCTCCTCCCTTTTCCCAGTGGCCGCCGTGGTCACCGCCTCCACCGCCTCCGCCGCCTCCGCCATGGCCGCCACCGCCGCCTCCACCACCTCCGCCACCGTGGTGAGAGGCGGAAGACGTGAGGTCTGCGGAGACCTTGGACTCTGCAGCTGCGTGGTGCTCCACTGGTTCAGCAGCCGCCTTCTGCTCCTCCTGGTCTTCCGCGGTGTACCTGAACCCCTTGGGACGTCGGAGGACCTTCCTCTGTGCAGTGCTTTCAGCTGCCAAGGAGCGAGGCTCCTCGCGTGCAGAGTAAGCGTATCTGAAATTTAACAAAAAAGGTTTGTAATACATCTGAAGGCAGTCAGAGTGTTCTTGTGTTACTGAACTAATCAGTGACACATGAAGGAAACACAATTAAATGCATAAATTACTTCCAATAGACTCCATTATAACAATTATTTAACGTAACAATAACCAAAGAAAACACGTTTGCTTTGTAAAAGGGTTACACTGGAAGTAATAAGCAACAGTTTTCTACAAATCAAAAGTTATCAATATACAAAATTAGGTTTTTTTAAAAAAAAATTTTCACTCCTCTTCCAGGAAGGAATGGCATGAAAGTGGAAGGAATTTCGTCACGGCATTTTGATGGAAACATCCCGCCAATCGCCTAAAGTGGTTCCGGAAAATCATGGAAAGCCGGAATCTGGATGGCCGGACGGAGATTGGAACTCGCGTCCTCCTGATACGCGGCCAGAGCGTTACTGCTCGCTCACGACGCTCGGTACTGCAGTTTCATTCAGTTTTTTATTTTTTTAAAACAGACGGAGCAAGGAAAACTACTGCTAGTTTCCTCTCGAAAACGTTTTAAAGAGACAAGGGAAATTAATTTTGAACCTTGGTTCAGCGCATTTTCTATTGGTTACGTATCACCGATCTTGAGAATAAATATCTATGACCGGAGAAGTTCAGTACATAGAGTGAAGTCTGTGTAGAAACGATGAAAATAAGCGCTGGACCTACGCACACACTGCGAAACTCCAGTTAGCATTCCTGAATGATTTGTTTACTTTTGTCAACAGTAAAGACGTTCACTATACCGGTGTTCGTACAACGGCTGTTCATTCAAGTGGCCTCAGAGCAAGCGTCTAACATTTCAGACATCAATTATTCGGTATGTTTTTTGCTATTGGTTGGGAATGATGCATTCTATTAGGAATTTAACTTCTTTTCATACTGTCATGTTAAATAATTTTAAGTCTCCGAACAATTTATCAGTCGAGTGTTCGCGATGATTGTATCTGACCAACCGCGTCTGCACGTACTATAGCTCTGCAGATTGTGGCATTTCTGGAAGGAGGCAGTACATCGTGCGATCGAGGTTTTCTTTTGTGCGTGTATGTGAATCAAATGTAAATGGATACATTGCAAGCCTGACCAAAGTTGTTCTTGAGAAAGGAGACACACTTGTGTTCTACTCACAGCTCTTCCATCTAAGACTTGGTGGAGTGAGGGGCACCTTCCTCTATTACTTAAGGCTCTGGCTGTCTAATCGCGCCAGTCACTTTGAATTCTGGTTTTACTTTCTTCAAACGTAGCGATACATTTCGGAATTTTGTTAATTTTTTCCAGAAAGACCTATACATCTGGGAGATGGCTTTTTATTGCTCTAAATAAATTATTTGAGTAATTTGAACAAACTGTCATCTACAGTCTTTTTAGTTCCACTAAAACATTCTGCTTAGGACGTAAGCACACAATTTATCTACATCACACATCAAGCATAACGCTCAAAATTTACAATATGTTATCGCAACAATCAAATAGATGAATTCACTTGAATCAACAATTTTGAACAACTGGATGCCGGACGATCGTTTAATATCCCAAAATTTGAAGTTTAATAGCAGTCACTGGGGCATAGGAAGAATATTGAAGAATGGAATCTCATATACTCAACAAGTAACGTTCCATAGCTCCATACTCGTAACTTAATTCTCACTTAAATTGAAATATCTTAATGGATAAAGGTTTTGTACAGATAAACCAGATTCAAATAATTGTTGTTGTAGCTCTAAGGAGTGATCCAACTTACACCATGATCAGTAATCTGAAAGTTATAATCAATTTAATTTCTTTTTCTACTGAAACACAGCTTCGAGAATTTTGTTTAGTTTATAAAGGCAGAGAAGATAAAATGAAAGAAATAAGATGCAAGACAGATTACTTAACTACTCATATTCCTGCTCCTAATGATGGCATTCGCTTCTGATTCTAGTTTATAATGGCTTGAATATATAAGCTTTTTCTGTGAAGTTATTAATTTTTATCTCTATCGTCCAATCTTTCTAAATACTAATAGCAATATCAAATAAAAAAACATTTTTTTATGTAGCTACATTACTTGTAATTGAAAGTGGAATGATTATAGAGAGACTAAAAACACTTCAACCTGGTATGAACACAAATAGATTTCAGGAATCACTTGTTAAGAGTCGGACTTGTGATCACAGTTCATGTAAAAGATGACAAATTAAAGAAACGTGTAACATGTGTCACTATAACTGAAATGAAAAATGTTGGAAGAATATGTCCTTAGCTAAGAACGAATTTGGTGATCGGATTTTGATCTGTGTGAACATAAACATTCATATAACAGACTGATATACTTTATTGTACGGTTAAGTGAGAAATACTGTTTGACTATTTTCCACCATTACTCAACTCAGAAAGTGATTCTACTACCCAGGCCTTACGCTTCGACTTTATACGAAACTATCGATCCGTAGTCCATAATTCGATTACAACGGATGAATCAGTTTCAGTTCACATAGCCGCATATATAAAACAAGGAATTGGAGTCTGCAAAATGAGATACTCCATTCTAGTAATTACATGCACATGAAACTCCAAGTCAAATCCTTTCACACTCTCAGTATCTACATTATCTAGATACAAATGAAAGTAAGTTTCATTAACTATTGACCTGATGCCATAGTCGAACTTAGACTAACCCGAAACAGTGTGTAGACTGCAATAACAGCTACCCGCTGTTAGTAGTATACAATTCACTGCTCAAATAACTCAGGAATATCTATGTAAACACGATTTTTAACCAAAAGTATACATGCGAATTTTATGGTACTGTATGAATGAGTAAAACAGTAATTTTAGATGACCAAAAACTAATTCGAAATTTTGTTCTTTTTTAATTGACACATAGGTTTTAGGTGAAACGTATACAAAATTCTAAAATGAAGGCTTTGAAAAAATACAAGTGAGAGAAAGCTGACTACATTGGAATAAATTACCAAGAAAAATGATTAATAATTTACCGAAAACCCCGAAGGAATTTAAAATTGAAATTCGTAAATCGCGAAAGTAGATGGTTGTAGGAATTTTAACACTCGAAGTATATAAGATAGTAATTAAAAAAACTTGTAAAGATGAAATTAGGTGATTGCAACATGTCTTCCATCGCAATTAATCATTCAACTTAATTAAAAAAGGGATTAAAAATAATAGACTATATTTTAAGAAACACTAACACGAAAAAGTAAACAAAATTCCTTTTTAATCAATATATGATCGTTCCATAATGGTCTCTGAAAATATTTGTAATAGTCTCCAAGATAACAAAATCAACTATATCTTTCAACTTCCCGCTCTGGCAAAAACAGATTTTGAATTGGGAGAAAAATAATAAATTCCCGTATAAGCGAACTCATAGCATTAACCGATGTTTAATTTTTTTGTTTTCATCCGATTGTTATCAGTGAATCACTGGGCACTCGCTGTGACGTGCTGTTATTTTTCACCGTGTATCGTACCTTGCGGGTTGCGCCACTCGACCAGTGTCCTTGCCTCGCTCCTCCGCCGCCGGAGGCGCTGCCGTCGCGGCCACCACTAGCGCCGCCACGAGCAGCGCGGCCGCTGCCCTCCCTACTGAAGCTGTCCCCATCTCTGTCTGCCACGGTGCTCGGGCTGCCGCGGCTTTTATGCCTCCCTCCGCGGTCACGCTACAGTAGACGCAGACCACAGTGGCTGTTGCTCTCTCTTCCGCTGCGACAAGGGTCGCCAGGCACAGACACTGCTCGGGTTCGCACGCTTTCCCTCTCAGCCAAACACTTTACAGTTCCGCAAAGTCTTCAACAGAGGTGGCTGGCTACCTCCCTATCTGCTCGGGATACATCGCGCCCACTTTTTCCTCTGAAGTGTGATCTTGCTATATTCATCCCAGGATTAACTGCTGTAGGAGGAAAGTTCTGTTTTCTCAGCAGAAAAGGCGTCCACTTGTTTCTTGCACGTGTAATCTAATTAAATACATCTCAGTTATCTGCATCATGGTCTATGCGCTGTAAAGAGTCAACCTCCAGAAGCGTCTTGAGAGAAACTGATGTTTTATTTTCGCTGGGGGTGCATGTATTTCCTCCGTGAATTTCGTATTAACTACGAATTTTTTATGTGATAATTCTTTTTGACATTAGTCTCTGGAATATTAAATACTCAACACAACCTACTGAATTAATCGGTTAGAATACTCTTCTATTTCTAGTTCATCTCTTCTTGTGGAATCTCCATTATCAAATTAAACAATCCTACACGTGACTCAAAATTATTTGTAACTTTAAAAAAAAAAATCCGTCAAACGTTTTTCTTGTGGAGGGGTTTTGTACCCCATTGACGTCATTAAAGTCTGTATGTGACAAGGGACCAGGAATTCGGCCATAGCATTTATGACGGAACCATTCTGTCAATCGCCTGGCGTGATTTTGGAAACAATGGTAAACCGCAATCTGGATGGCCTGATCGGGCGTCGAACTAGCGTTCTCCCGAATACCAGGCCCGCTAGTTAATCTCTCGTCCACCAGCATCGATCACGTCTAATTGATTTCTTTATACAATAGTTACTGTAAGCGATAAATTTGCTAGTTTTTATATCCAATTAAATTTCAGTACCTTTCTGTAGAAAAACGTTTCAACTGATTCAATTCTCTACGTTTCCCATTTTTCATGGTTTAATATCTATTAAGCCGTGTATCGTAACATCAGTCTCAGAAAGGTCTGTGTTTGAGGAAGCTCTTATTTTTAGCACTAGTCTGCTTTTCAAATTACCCTTGCTTCGGATGTCGGTTGTAATTTTATCTTTTAATTCTCAGAATCCCCTTACACGTCTTTCAGGTATGATATTTATCTTACTCGTTACTGTCGTCTGTGAAGTTGAATTTATCTTTAGATAAAATAAGAAGATGGAAAGGTTGGTCTAAACATTTCGATGCTTTTTGACTGTGAAAGAATGCTCTATATATGCTGTCCTGGTAGCATCAAACTCTTTCAAAGCATGATCTATTCGGGTCGACATTCCATTCGCGACATATATCCACAGAGTGTACTCTCTCCAAGAAGCTCTCATGGTGCAAGGTATTTGATCCTAAAACATGACGAAGACAGACTCACACATACCCTGTCGGAGAATATCTAGTTGATTAACGCAGAACAACTGAAATCAACCACTAAAGACGTTAGAGTTTCTGAAAGTAATTAAATTAATTTTTCAGAATTTTTGAAATCACTGTTGAATGAATAGCGAAATGCCGAACAGGAGATTTTCAATTTGAAGTGCCCATTGCAGCAATCATTATCAGCGTATTAGCGTACATGTTACAAACTCAATTTGCACGTAAATTCAAGTATTTGCGTCACGCGCACGTTATTTGCATGAAACACAGGTGTAATACTTTTTGACGTCACTAATTTGATGTAGAGAGTCATGGGAGGAAGGGTTCAGGTAAAAACATGTTGAGAGAAAAATGATGCTGATTAACAATGATATTAAAGTTAAATGAAGAGGAAGTAGTCTAGGAAATTGAGAAAAGCTCTAAGTATGGAATAAAGTTTCCAAAAGAAAGAACTAATACGCTAATATTTCCTGATACTATTGTTGGTTTATCAGAAAATACAACGGATATAAAGAAATTGTTGAATGGCATGAGAAAGAAGTGGCGAGAGATTTGGACAAAATATAATCAAAACAAAACAAACATCATTACTCACAAACGACAAGTACGCTGCGTCTAACAAACCCGATTGGAATTCGGGCAGGGCACAAATTCTTCTCCTCGCTCGCGATTCACACTGGCAACCTGTGTACAACAGGAGGTCGATGCCACGTGATCCTTAGTTGGCCATCTTGATAAGAAAAAACGATGACGATAACAAGGAAAACTCAGCCCGAAAAATCTCCATACCTAACGTAAGCAAATGTGGAGAATAGGGTACCAAATTGTTTTATAAAATAAAATTAAAACCATGTTGAAGCAAATATATATAAAAGTAAATTATAGTAGAAAAGGAGATTTTTTTCATAAGTAAAAACCTGCTAATTTCAATCACTGTTCTAGGATTGAATCCGCGTTTTCTTCACTTTTGAATTGTATTTCGAAAACAACAAAACCAGGGAATTTTAAGCATTAAAAATATGTTATGCAAGGGAGCTGAAAATTGAGGGGGTTTATACAGTGCAAGAAGTTCTTTCAGACAATGCTGACTGAAGAGGAAAAGACATGTACGATTCATTAAATTGTTAGTTCACGGCGAAAATTAAACAGAGAACTATAGAGGTAGACAACGATTATTAGCTAATTAGGGCGTAATTTTTTATGGGTAATTTGGAAACGAATTAATGAAATGGAAAGAAATATAGGATTTCACCAAACCAGTAGAAACATTGAATACATGGAAAAATCATTCCCTTGGTACATAAAAAATCTTCTATTTTTTTTTTTTTTTTTGTAACAAAATCTCAGATTTCAGTGGAAATGTCAGGAAAATTTCTTCATGATATTCTAAGTTCCAAGAAACATTTTACTTATCGGACGAATAGAATAGAGTTTGCATCCACTGAAACTTCTTCTAATGCGTCCTATGGGTCATTTGTTTTTTATTTTACTGCTCACGAGACCATTTGGTGGACAAGTATTTCTTACGTAGTATGAGTATGTGTTAATTAGGCTAATGATCTGTTCAGGAATAGTGATTATAATGATTCTTCGTCGCTTTAATGAGCAGATGACAAGGTTTCAGGCTTCACCGCATTATCTTTATGGTGTATTGTATCCTAATCCGTTAAAAATTGAGTTAAAGGGTACTTATCATAGTATACTAACCACGAAGACTTTTCTTGCTGTCGCAATTGTCAGATACAATCGCTAAATAATGGTTATCAAGCGATGAACACGCTAACCACAAATTGCATGGTACAGGCAGCACTCTTGAGTAGATTTACACTGTTAATGGCCTTGGCTTTTTCTGAACGTGTTAGTAGAATGTTTTAGACACCTAGGACTGAAAGTATTTTCCTAATCTAAGTGTACGGAGAACCCCACTTTTAGCTTGTACTTCAGAAAAACTGAAAACAAAATTTTTAGCTTTACAAAAATGGTTTTGAAGCTTTTTTTTTTTTTTACAAATTGTAATGATGTGTTTGTCTCCCATTACATTATCGTTTGGTCTGGCATGGTGAGAAATTTTCAAGTTTGTTACTGTAAGAAGCCTGCAAATATTTTACAAAAAAGAGGAACAATAAAAAAATACGAAAAACACAAATAAAAACAAACTTCTTCATTATTCTTTATTATCACCAAAAAGTAAATACTTTTGATAAATCAACAGAACTTGCAGATAACACTTTGTTACTCTGGATTAATGCTAACATACAACCACTTCACTACACCGAGCTCTTCATCTTTCCTTCCTCTTGATGGTAACTCACTACCAAATCTAAACGGAATCTGTCTCTCACCATCAACTCACCGCCTTTTTCTCTCCACCAGAACGTACAACTTTTCCCAATATTCGTCCAGAAGTTCTCCCATCTTCTCTGTGTAGTATCTCCATACGAAAACAAAACAAAAAACCCGAAGAAAAACAACAACAAGCAGACGTCTTTCTGCTGTCCTCAGAAGCTTCTTTAAAAATCAAATACACCATTGTGCTCTTCTCTTAATATGCTCTCCGAGGATAATAGTGAGAGCAAACAAGTTGCACGTCATCCAGTTTCACAAATACATACAATACAGACAAGGGTCGAATATTCAAATTTTACTTAAAGGGAACCAGGCTAAATACCATAATATTTAGTTTATCAGTAATACCATATACCTTACTTGGTATTGTGCAAGTATGTTGAGAATTACGTGGACTGATGAAGTGCAGAGTAAATACTTCTGTAAACAGAAAAAAGGAGTGTACATTATTCTTTAATTTTTTAGAAAAGGGGAAAACTGAAAGAAAGAACAATACAGGAAACAGCCAGTTAATACATAGTTAGTTAGCGGCATATGAATAAATGAGCTAGAAAGACATGAAGGGGTGAGTAAACAAGGAGAGAGTGATTACAGTGAAACATAACCAGTCGTTCGTTTAAGATAAGTGGTCTAATTTATTTTGGAATGAGAATTTCTGGCTACAGTAGGATTGTGAGGGAAATATCATCACGTCAGATAAAGTTTTGTGTAACATTTTACTTATCTCAATATTAGAATAAGGCTGCTATTCCATCCAATGAAACTGCTTGTGATGTAATATTCTCTCCCGCCGAAATATGTTTTAGCTGACCTTCTAATATGGTTAGTCATATTGACGCTGATAGTAATTCGTATCACCTTGATTGACCAAGGACAGATTCATAGTTCAGGGATTCATAGTTCAGGGGATTCTGACTGTGTTACTTTATACCCCGACCCTTTATTTATTCGGGTAAAAAGTACCTACAGCTTAATATGATCCACGGATAGTTTTCATGCAGCCCATCGATAAAAGAAATTCTGCGGTACTCCAGTAGTGTTGACATTTACTCAAAGAACGTCGTTTATTATATACTTTACTACTGAGCCACAAGGTAGTTCTGGTGACAGGTATTATAGTCGCAATACATAATTATTCTAGTGGCAAAGGCAGTGCTGTTGGATATATTTATGTTACCCTGAAAGTATTAAAAAAAAAGGCCAAAGCAAATCTGTTATCTGAAGGATGAAGTTATCATTTGATTCCTTTAACGTCTGATCGTCGAATGACCGAAACTAATTTTCATATTCAGAGTGCAATTTTCAATACCACACAAGATGATTTCAATTGTTTCAAGGTCGTAAGAAATATATGTCTACGCAACGAAGATTTTTTTGTAAACTACAAACAGCCAAATATCTGGTAAATGAGTACGTTATGCTAAATAATTTCTTCCAAGTTTCCGAATCGCCGATTAGTAATCTACTAGACCACTAGCTGTTAGAGAGGCCTTGAATTAGACACAGAAATTAACTTATCTTCCTAAAACAAGTTTGACGCAATTCCCGAGTAAATTTCTCGCCACAGACAGTATAAAGAACACGTGATGTCTAGTATATGGATTACACACAAAAAAAAAAAATCACCTAAAAGGAAAGGAAAACTTAGAAATCTTTAGTTTACATTCACACCCGTTTATTTTTGTGACATTTGTACTGAAGTTGCCATCAAACCATTGTACTGCTGATTCGAGGCTACATTTTCAGGTACATGAAACAAAAACATTTTAATTACGTGATCTGAACTTTACTTCAACGGATTTACAATAACAGGTTACTCAACGGTGACCGAAACAGTGTTCCAAACGACGACCATTGCAGCTTGCGTTCTCGCCATCTTTGATTTGCTAAGACGGTCTACACTGTCTAAAGTAATCCTCAAATTACCACCTGAAGCTGTTAGCCAATTTAAGCTGTTATTATTTAGTAAAAAATCACTAACATCGTTAACACCACGCCCTTAACCAGTTATCAGTTGAAGCCTATAAAACAATGTATCACCTTTATGGCAACGATTTTTATTTTGACAGCAAAATTACGCAACCAGCTTAATACCGAAATTACTTTCTTTTCATCCATACGTTATTGCGCTTATTAATTCACCTTTAAACGCGTCTAATCCACTCCTCTCTTCCTAACGCACTTGCTGCCCCGAGTTACCTGATATGCCTGGAAGGCTGCCAGACAGCCACTGTGGGTGCTGCGGACATAATGAACACTTCCCCTCGACTACTTGGCTTTGTTATCTCCTCCGGCAAAAACACCTGTTCCGCGCTGCGCCCCTACTCCAGTGATCTGGAAGAGATGGATTTGTGGAGCGTGATCGCCACTGTGGAATGACCGGAGTAATTCTGCTTCATGGTCTGCACACGAGGGAGATAATCCACTCAAACCTAGCTTTCTGGATATGGAGAGGCTCAAATAGAGCAAGCATCATATTGGGTATTACTTTCTCGTAATCATCTTCGAGTTAAGTGGATAGTAGTTATTTATCGTCTTTAAAACACACGTTTCTTTTAGAATAGAAAGTTAATTAAGAATAAACGCGTAAAATACAGCCTCACTCCCTTCGTGTATGAGTTAGTTACTCGGCCTTTCAGGACATAGCATTGTAATGGACAGACCGATTTAATTTACCGAGGCTGTTCAGATTCTAATAACGTTCGTGTTCCTGGCTCGATTTTTCATGTTTTCCTGAAAGCATTTTAGGCGAATTCCTCGATAAAGACTACTGATGATTTTCTTCTGGTTTCTTTTAAGCAATTATGTCCCGGTTGTAATTACCATTCTTTCGACGAGGCATAAAATTCTAATTAAAAAAATGGGCAAAGAAATATGTACTGACATCCACAAAATGTCGGAATACGCTAGTCAAATATGGCTAAATATTAGAAAAAAGTGTGAACATACGTTTTACTTCACCTTGTCATATTTCGAAGATTAGACAGGCCTGTTCTGTACAGATTAGGCAGCTGCTATCACTGAATGAAATTCTGTTATAAGATTAAATCTAAACTACAGTAAACATCACACAAGACATTGACTTCGTTAAATACCAATACTTGTTCTTTAGAAGTTTCACAACTGAAGCAAAAGTACTCATTTCAATAAATGTGTAACCTACTTCTGCTCAAGAAGTTCCATGTATGAATATAACGAAAAGTAATCAAAATTCGATACCGAAGTGCCTCTTCTCTCTGGTGACAAAGATTAGTCCAAATGATACCAACTTTAAAGCAGCAAAATGGAATGAATGTCTGTACTTCGAATACGGTCTTTTGAAATCGAAGCAGTTGGATATTTTTACACACTCTGATTAATCAATAACTGTACAGGGTGATTCTGGAGGAATGTTAATTATTGAAGAAGGTGGTAATATGAACAACATTGAGTAAAAAAGTTCATAGAAACCTGTTTCCGATTTCAATTCGTTTTGGAAATAGAAGTGCTGAATCGTTATGAATAAAATAAACCTTAACCCATTAGATTTTTGGGTGTGCGTATGGTTGAAAAACGAATTTTACAAAAGAAAAAGTAAACACAAGAGGCGAATTGCTCGTTCGCATTGTAAACACAGCTACCCTCATAAAACTACACCAAGACATACTCAGAAGAGCTACACGAACTGTTGCGAAGAGAACTGCAAAGTGTATTGAAGACGATGATGGAATTTTCGAACATTTAATTTAAACTTTTGTAAAACATGCTTGTGTTTTTGATGAAAAAAGTACTTAAGCAAGTTATTTGTTTGCTCTTGATCATTTTCTGAGGTTTATTTTATTAATAAAATTCCATCACATGTATCTCCAAAACGAATGGAAATCGGACACATGTTTATATGAACTTTTTTACTCAATACTGTTCATACTACCACCTCCTTCAATATTTACCATTCCTCCTGAATCACCCTGTGTACAAACACAGCAACCAAACTCTTCTTAGCTAGTTCTTACAACTAAAACAAAAATGAAATGATAGAAATAATTATGTCTGAGGCAATAAAAGAAAAAAATACAGTTTGGTGAAGTTATGCTCCACCAAGTTACGTGACAACAAAGTAGTTCTTGATTTCAGGCCTAAGGGAGTGTTAAAATTTTCTTTTGTATGTTTGGATGTCAGGGAGTTGGATAAATTACAAGGATGAAAAATTTCGTGAAATCTAGAAGAATTTAAAATTAAAATCCCTTTAAGACGAAAGTAGATGTTTGCAGAAATTACACTCTAAGAATTCATAAAATAGAAAAGGGGGTTAGAATAGAAATTAAACTGAATTAACTCCAAACTATCGACTGTCTTCAAGATTTTTTTATTCGTGCCCGACACTGGAGCATATGTTGAACAGTCTGATTCTCTCCACAGTCGCACTTTGTCATCGACCTCCACATAGGCCCATCTTGCTAGATTGACTTTGGATCTGCCCACTCCTGATCTCAGACTATTGAGAGACTTCAACATCAAGATATTATAATGTTTGCAGAAGATTCAGGCAGACTCTACCTGTGTATTAAACTAATGAAACATCCCCAGCAGATAACGCCGTCCTTATGGTTAAATTACAACTTGATGGAGTCATCGGAAAGCCTTGTACAATGTTTTATAATGGAGATGGGGAGGGTTTAAATCCTTAAAATACTCCTGAGTAAATAGCGAGGTGTGAATGCCGTTATTCTGTCCCGTTTCAACCATGAAATCTGGCAATTTTGTACCAAATAATGGGCCCAGCCATCAGCAGACGATGAAGTAATTTCCGATCGAACTGTATTTAGTTTCATTTTATCCAGTGTCTCAAGTTAAATCTCCATCTACAGATTTATGCTGTTACGTTTACCGTTGTATTTACAAGCGATTCTTAAACAAATAAAGAAAGACAAGGAAAAGATAATTCGTATTTGTGTATACACTCAGTTTTACTTTCGACTTTGATAAGAGACTTATTTAGCGTCTCATGTTAATACTCGAGCACATATTTTTATGGACTGCATTTTTAAAGCGAAACATATAGCCATCAGATAATTTTTTTGAATAACGAAGCTTTTTGTTGATCAGGCCTGAAATAAACCTCATCACACTTTTCCCTTTTTTTGCCTTCAGGTCGACCGGTGTTATATAATCGAGTTTGTAGTTTATTAGTTAAATATTCATAGCCATATCACACGAAGCGTAGGCGCTGAAAATGTTTTGGCTCTGTCGTGGTACGTTGTTTAAACAGCGATTTAGTAGAACTAAGGTGATTGACTCTTTCTAAAACTGTTCCCTGTGTTTCTGCTGAACTGAATAATGCTATGATTGTCTTGTAACATCCTTTGTAAGTTTAAAATTTTGCATGTAACAAAGTGAAGTTAATCCATTAGAAAAAGCCTTCAATCAGCCGTTAGTGAATGAGGAATCATAACTCAAGTTTTTTTTGAATCTAGCGCCGATTATATAACGAGAAAGGTAATGCAGTCTTTCCTAGATCGAGTGAAGTGTCCTGGATTGATACCGTGTCACGTGAAAAGGCGCTAAATAACATTATCGACGGATTTATCAAATAACCACAGAGGCGAATAATCAAATGTTTGATAGGCACTTTTGTACGCTGGTACCTCAGTGTTGGTTTCTAAGGTATCTTTAACCATTAAGCACAACACGAAGAGAATGAACTAAGTCTGTATACCTTGAAATCAAAGTGTATAGCTAACGAAAACTTAAGCTTCTCTTATAAAGAACATTCACTACCAAAAATAGTTGAAAAGTGATTAAAGTTTTAATTCAGTACGGAAATAGTGGCTTAACTAACAATACATATCAACGCTCTCATCTCCTTAACGGTGTAAATAAATAACGCCCATGACTTTGACTGCGAGACCCGGAAGATTCTCAAAGGTCAGGTAGGTATCAGTGTACAGACGTTCCAAGTGCGTCCCATCACTTGTAAAGTGTGGTTAACAGAAACGGACCACAAGTTGTGGGCCTGCACACTTGCATCATGTGGTTTTATCCCACGACTATTGTAATGAATTCAATATCAGTAATCGCCATCTAGTACATGGATGTGCTTAACAACAATGGTTCATCGACTTCTGTTTCTGTACATAATGCAAAACGTGTTTGAGCCGTGATATTTTTTTTTTTTTTTTGCACAACAAAGGCAAAGGTTTTTCTTACCAGCAAAAAAAAAAAAAAAAAAAAAAAAAAAAAAACACGCAATTATTTTTTAAAAATCGACCTATTCAGTAAACAATATATCTTACAAAAACGATTTTTTATCTTATCTTTTATTTATTATTATTCTTTTACAAATTTGCCTTTTATGCAATGCTGGGTAACTATGGAATTGTGAAAACACGTTTGTTTCTACAACTCGTATGTTCATGTGGTGTAGAGGTGTACCATAGGATCAGTCGGTTACAAGCTTATTGTGTTCACTTGTCACATCTCCAGGTATAATACACCTGGTCACAACAGCAGAGCGAGTTGCCGAAAAATTATGTTTTCTCGATTCCATCTGACTGGACAACCCTGAACATTACATTTCAACTGTGGAATCGTCTGTCAATTGTTCGATTTAACCATGGACGTTTCTGAGACGGGAAAGCTATTACCTCGTCAATTGAACGTCAACTGCGCAATTAAAACGAACATCAAACGGTGTCCCTTCCACATGGTTAAGTGCGCAAGAAAATAATACGCAGACCTTTGCTGTATTTACTAAAATAGACGTCGTATTTGATATATAAAATGAATGTAGTGATGAAACTACTGGACGAGCGGAGTGACCGCTAATCGTAGAGAAAGAGAGAGCAGATAGTACAAGATCAGCATAATGAAATCGATATACTGATTTGGTGAGTGACTGGTAGCGCTCGAGTCTGGCATTGGGAAAGACGTAGGTTCAAATCTCCGCCTGACCTTCCAGATTTTGGTTTTCGATTGTTTCCCTAAATCACTCCAGACCTATGCGGAGATGATTCATTTAGACCAGTCGACTCCTTCATAGAATATTTGCCTTCTTATTGACCCTCAGATTAAGTATTAAATAAATATTAAATAAAACAAATCATTTTTGGCATTTCTAATGCTAAGCAATAAGAAGACATGCATAAAAACCCATATAGGTCCTATTTCTTATAAAATCTACCCAATAATATCTACTGAAAAAGGAAATATTTTACATTGTTATTACTATCTTAAAAATAGTAAGAAAATTATGTTTGATCGTAAGTTTTCCCGGCGGAAATGTTGCTGGAAGATTTCTCGGGCGTTCAGCCGTGTCAATTGATCGCAGATGTACGAATTTTCGATGGCGTAACATGCCATCATCTTCAGGTAGCGTCCACTGGTCGGCGTGACGAGCGCAGTCCGGGACGCGACTGCTGGTCTGCTCCGGGGGCGACGATGTACAAACTCGACTTGTATTTGACCCTAAAAGTCCAAGCTGTAAAATTTGAAGAAATTTCTGTATAAGGGTTTGCACAATTACTTCAAAAGTATCACGTTGTTTTTGATTGAGGCTGGACAATCATTCATAATGTAACCTTTGGTCATTGTGTCCGTAACGGCCAGGGCTCTTAGTACAGATTACAGATTATTCAAAACCGAAGAAAAGAATTGCCTGAACACTCGATTCGGTAACATATTTGGTCGGATATCCACTTTAAATAACCTAACTCACGTACAACGAACATGTACAAAGAGCATTAACGAAATTGACCAGTAGAATACGCGAAAATCAAATAAAGCCATAATGTAGAAACTTTGGTCAAGCAGCAACATTAGGGAAAGTTTTAATTAAATTGAAATTTAGCCTAGGACGGAATAAAAATTGGCATTAGTAGCAGCAGTGACCGTGAATAACTTAAGTTTTTTTATGTTACTTTCGTTAACGGCAGGTTGCTAAAAAGTATTTGTAGCTCTATGTTTTTTGGGCCGTTAAGTTATTCCATATTTTTTTGAAAAAGAATGAAATGCTACCTAAAGCAAACTTAATTAATGTAATCTGGAAATTAATTTTATAGCACTTTCTTAGGTAGTAAACTGTATAACCTCTAATTTCTAATAATCTTTTGTCGCTCTTAATTTGCGGGCGAAGGTTGGTTCATAACGTCACCGTTTTCCAGCCAATAGCAATCGAGCTGAGTGAGTGAGCTTAGGAAATTATGTAGTTCATTCTTTGTACTAACTGTATAAATTGTCCTCCTGACACTTTTTCCTTTACTTCATCTTACGTTAGCCGAGTCTTAACAATTGTATTTATTCTGAATTGATTTTTTTTTTTGATTCTGGCGGACTACGAGACTCCGGCATCTGTGTATCGGAGTCCCGTGTGTAATAATGAGTATGGGAGAACATGAAGCCTATCTGTGATAGGACCAGATTTATCAGATCCTGAGCATCTACACTACTGGAGGACTGTTGTGTTGCCATCTGTAACTATATTCTATGTGATAAGCGTATTTTTATTTTTGAAATGTCCAGTTTATGATTAAAAAAATGATGCGAAGAGACAAACCGTCCCAGCATGGATCCTCCTGAAGCTCACGAACTCTAGTGAGTGGGCAGCACACAGTCCTTGGCCTGTACAGATCACCGCCTACAGGCAGTCTTCGTTTGTGTGTGTGGTGTTTTGAGATTTCAGCCTGCAGTTCTTCGTCACAGGCATCGGCCTGCAGTTCGTCTGTAAGTGCTGTAAGTGTGTGGGGCGCTTAAGACAAATCAGTAGTCTAACAGTTCATATTTTGGCAACTCCTTGCTTACCAAGACTCCCATGATTTTTGCTTTATTAGTGAAGCTAGGCACCTCACTCTCACGAACGTATAAGCATTACACTCTCCACTATAACGTTTCATAATCCTGTCTACCTCATCGTTCCTTGCCAACCCGATTGTAGCTCTGACTCACTCAAACACTATTGTTTCTTTTCCATTCTCGATCTGTATACTGGTTCTAAAATTTTGCGGATGATATGTTCTTTGTTAATTACATGAATGTATGGCTATAGCGTAACAACGAGAATCTGGAATCTGATATGATGATCGATGTCTTATCGTGCGGTATCTTTGCACACTCCAAATCCTCATCAGATACTATCATTCCACAGTGTAAATTCACGCTTGCCCACGGAGCCTGAACTTATCAAATCGCTTCCTATTGCAACCTAGGTAATCACTGTGTTAGATCCATCAGTTATTGTGCCGAGTGGTCATGGGAGTGTACAGGGCATATACTGGCGATGAGGCATGGAAAGATATTGCAATAGGTATGAAAAGTAGTGCATAGAAGGGAAAAGATGACCATGACCACAAGCTGGCTCTCGATTTCAGGCATAAGGGTGTGGGAAGATTCTCTTTTTTAGGTAAGGGTGTCAGGGATTGGAATGAGTTACCAAGAGAAATGATGAATAATTTACCGAAAACTTTGAAAGAATTTAAAGATAAAATTTTCAGAGGGCAAATGTAGGTGGGTGCAGGATAGGGGGAAAATGGAGGTGTAGGGAAATTGCCACCGGAGCCTGTGCTCCATTGCAATTAAATTAAATTAAATTGGACCATTTAGCTAAAAGTCAGCCAGCTCGACGATTTTGGCACATCCTGAAATCAACATTAGTTCTCACGATAAAAGAAATTTGAAAGGAGAAATGACACTCAAACACGGAAATCTATTGTAACAAATCAAATCATGGTTGTTTTTCTACGCATCTAAACAGAAAAAAAGTGTATTCTGTTGTGTACTTTTGAGGAGATGGACATTGATGACTTTAATGGCGTTTTCTTCGGTTGTACAATAATCAGAACATCAACAACGACTTGATAACACAGCTAATAGTCGTGGGATATTTTCCGCCATTTAACGTGTTGTTAGATGCCTCGTGGTTTAATTAAATATAATAAAATAACTAGTTCACGATCCAGTTTCAAATTTTAACTTGTTTTATTGCTGGTTAGCCATCGGACTTCAAAATGCAGTTCACATATAAACACGAAACTCCAACGATTACATTCGACACTTCTTCCAAAGACAATACTACCAAAACTGTTCGTTCAACACCATCCTTGGCCGACGTAAACTGTCTCCGTAAAAACTGTCACTGTAAAACTGTCTCTGAGATTCTGCTGGTCGCTTTATATAAGTTCCATCGAAAGTTCTAGTACACTACAAAGGCTTACGACAGATATTTCTCGAACATTAACAATACTTAAACAATTGAAAACATATTAAAAACAATCAGAATTAATACATAATCATTTATAGTAATTACAAAATGTTTAGGAATGAAAATTAAAGATAGGGAAACACAAAATTATCCACATAAATCATTTTTAACTGTTGTAAATCCTCCTTTAAACATCGTGGCTCAGCTTAATACCTACAATTACAAATATTTAAGCAATTCTCTGGCATAGTTCTGTTCTTAAACATATTAAATGGTATTTACATAATTTCTTTTCCTCAAGCAAAATCCACATACACTGATTTATAGTAAATTACAAGACAATAATACAAAACCTTTTTTAATCACACTCTAGCTTGCTATAAATGCTCCATAAGACACAATTCCATTTAAAGTTTAGGTTTGAGGGCTGTTACAGTATCTTTTATTTTTAACGACTTTCGGCTTCTTAGGAAATACACTAGTCCAAGTGTATTTCATCCAGTGTTTACGGTTTCTTTGTTAAACATTATTTCCAACTAATTATAGACACCACAGGACGGGCACCCACGCCCTCGACCTGACTCCTCGGCAAGCGGAGCCAGTACATTATAGTCTGTTCACTCTCAACTGGCGGCGGCTCAAGGTCGTGTTCCCCTGTCTCCCTCCACACCTCACCACTCCCTTCCCCGTTCCTAGCCGTCCGATCAGACAGCTGTGTCCTAATAGAAGAGTGGATAATCTGAAAGCGGGCGCCCTTTCCTCTTCGCGTTTATGGGTGAGCACAGTGGAGTGGTGATGGAGGTGAGTGACCCTCAGTCGGTTTTTATAGCTGACGCATCGTTGCCCTATGTTACCGACGCAGGCAAGTGTCATACCTTCCCAGGACGGAAGACACTATTGTGTGTCTACTAATATGTAGTTTCTGAGACTGCAAGAATAAAATGAACATACAAAAATTTAAGGTTCTTTTAAACATTTTTTTTCTACCTGTATATCTGTAATCACATATCTTCATCCGGAAACTATGTGGGAAAGAAGTTTTACAAAGATTAATGTCTATGGTTACGTTTGAATCATACAGCAGAAGCCCACTGCCAATAAACACGAAAAAAACATTTAAAAAACACTAATATGTTGTCGATAACGCATTAACGGTTCACATTGAAGAGTTTTTTTTTTTTTTTTTTTTTTTGCGTCTGACCTTATGGCTTGTTATGGCTGTTTGAAGGAACCATCCCGTCATTCGCCTGAAGTGATTTTGGGTAACTATGGGAAACAGAAATCTTGGTGGCCGTCGGTACCATGTCTTAGGCCCGAACATTGCTACTCACTAGGCTCGGTGAGCTGTTTTCGCCAATTGCCCAGTATTCTGCTGTCTGTATTAGAATATTGGTTTCAAAAGCTTATAGAAAATTGGCGGTAAAGTTTTGAACCTCGATAACAGTCTTCAATCCATGTTTCCATGTCACCAGGAGTTCATCCAAACGGCTACAACTTCAAGCCTCCCCCAGACAGAGCTTCGCGGATGATCCTCCTCTGCAGATAGCCTCGTTTCGGTCACGGCAGTTGCCTACTTCGTCACACTGGTCCACGCTTTCCGATCCGTTCTCGCCGAGTTTCGTCTCGTCGTATCGACTATTGTCGCCCGTCCGCTCTCCGTACGGCACAAAAACCCGCGCCGGCCACTTTCCCCGCGGGCGTCCGGTAAGAAACAGTCGCCCTCTCACGTAACACGCCGCAAGGTAACAACTCGGATGTTATGTGGTACGGCGCACGGCTGACATAAACTGTTACAAACTTCAGGATTGCTTCGTCCCTCACGAAATATTTCTTGACTTTTTCATGTTTTTGTGTCTTATCAGGGTCATGATCTAACCATCAACATATGCTCTTCACGTCATCAAATAACAAGTAATTTTACTACGTTACAAAAAAAAAAAAAAAAAAAAAAAAAAAAAAATATGTATGATAGTAAAGAAATACTTATAGCGGACATATATCACGACATCGTGGACGTTTATGTAAATATAGTGTATTTTCAATTTTTTATGAATAATTTTCAAGCCAATGAAATTGAATATGTTGTTTTTATTTTCCGTACGCGTTTCACTTCATTCTCTGAAGCATCTTCAGCGGTTCTGACTGTTAATTAAATTTGTTCTGTGTTACAGTTTTACATATGAAAATTATGAAATATACAGATATAAGTTTTGCAAGCTTTGAAAGCTTATATCTATATCTGTATTGAAGTGTCACGCTAATTGCGACATCAAAAATAGAATTAATTTTATTCTTGATAAATTCATCTATTAATATTTAGTATGGGGGATGTGAATTGTTAATCAAGGCACCATTTAAAATTACTATTTATTAGATCACGTATATGGATTGCATTAATTAATTTGACGTGATTCAGAGATGTAATTTGGATAGCATGAATTGACAGTTATACATTATTGTTCCTCAGGGTCGTTTGCATGGCTAGTGGACGCCAGTGGTGAACGCACTCAACACACACGTTCGTTAGTCTCACAATACCGTGAAGTTCGCTTCTGCGACGGCAGCTGTAGGCAGGTCCGTGGTGGCACTTCTTACTGCGGGACTGCGCGAAGTCAGTCAGCTCCGCTCAAGGTTGGCGTTGTGTTCGACGCTGTCCGGAGTAGCTGCACCAAGTAACTTGGACGTGAAATGGTCGACGCGGTCTGGAGCCGAAACTGCTCCTTGGAGATTTGGACTGGAGAGTTCTTCCAGCGGGTCACAGACGGGAGTGCGAACTCACACTCACACTCGCGAATAATATTCCCAACGTCCGTGCGTACAGCCACGAGGTGCACACCTCTGTGACCTCCAAGCGAGTCCCGCCACCCCTCCGCTTAGCGGTCCAGCGGATTAGGGGAAAAGCGAGGGGTAGACGCATTCCTTGGCCGACAGCTACCTGTCTAGCACAAACCCGTTCGCAAACTTACGTTACTGCAACTTCACACGACTGTAATGTGTCATTGCAGTATTTATCATAATTTTCATATATAAAATTGTAACACAGAACAAATTTAATCAACAGTCAGAACCGCTGAAGATGCTTCAGAGAATGAAGTGAAACGCGTACGGAAAATAAAAACAACATGTTCAATTGCATTGGAGTGAAAATTATTCATAAAAAATTGATCCTACCGCAATTGAGGAAATGGAACACAATATCCATATGATAGGTAGTGTATTTTTATTATATGTGCGACTTTTTATTGATAACTCCGAGTATAGTAATAGAATTGTTATCCGAACATCATTGGCAACAAGGTGAAAAGCGGGACATAGGAAATGCAATGACAAGGATATTGTGATCCCTGTCTCTGCGAGGATTTTCAAAGGAACTTAATCCGACCTTTACCTCTGGGACAGGTAGTTGCGTAAATGTGAAGAACGACAGAACGCTTCCGTGGTTCAGATTCCACGTTAAACGGTAGGTCCACTGTATCTTTTAGAATTGCTTGGTTAGGTTAAGCCAGCACCGACAGGGGCAGAATGCGCAGTCAATAGAAACCCTGTAATCAGGTCAATACGACCACACGGAATTATATTATTATATAGAAACAATTATGTTAACTTTTGTATAAGTTAAGCCGCATTCCCACGATCTCTTGTAACGGAGGCGGGACGGGACGGGACAAGACGAATACTCAACAACAAGCTATGGGAACAGGGCCGCCTCTGCTAACGGAGATGAGACGCAGCTACCCACTCTGTCTCGGCAAACATCGTAGGCGTATGTAGAAGTGCGCTGTTGTCATCGGTTTGCAGCAGCGGTGCGCACCCCTTCTTTTGTTGTAAAGTGCTCTATGCCAAACGACACTAGCCAACGTGGTGGGGAGGTGGCGATGAGGTAAGCGAGGGCTAACCTGTGGCGCGCGCTCGTCCCTACACTTCGGCTAATTAGATCCCGTCCCGTCCCACCTTCGCTACAAGATGTCGTGGGAATGCGGCTTTAGGTAGTGACCCACAAAATTAGATGAGAGTATTAATCCTCACATTTGATTTTCCTATGTCATTTGTTCTATTTTATCTAAGAAAAATGTAATCCCTAGAAGCTGGCACCGAGTGGCATTTAATTTCCTGTCTCGCTCTAACAGTCAGTAGTGTAATGTAACAGTGACAGAGACAGTGCGTCTGTTGTTTCAAAGATCGGTATATTTGAGGACGATGTAGTGAATGGTTAGAACCAGGTTGCTGTGGTCTGGACTGTACCTGGAGAGGCTGGCAGGTGGGCACCTTCCTGCATTCCAGAGTGATAACGGACGGTAGGACAATAGGCAGGGGAGAGTGTGGAGAAACACTTGAGTGTGGGTAGCGAACGCTACCAGGTGTGAGTTGAAAGTGTTGCCAGCGCGTGGTCCAGCACCCAGATGTTGTGTCCCGCGCTCCAAGACGTTTTGAAAAAGATGCGTTGCAAGTGACGCAACGGGACGCTGCCGCCGGGACTGACTGCTGCACGATGATGTGTCGCAACCGCCTGCAACCAAGCCACCACCACTCCCCGTCACGGTAAAAGAACGAACTTACCACAGTTTGAATCTGTCACCCAGTAACGGCCCATGAGATAAGAGGACTCAAAGACTATTACAAAAGCCACAATCACTTGGAAACAAGTTTTGAACGTTTTGTTTTAAGTGAATTATGTATGCCTTCTCTATTTTCATTTAATGTTAATGTAGTCATTTTTCAATGATTTATGTTATCAGGATAATAGCCACAAATCAGTCAATATAAAGTAAATTCATTATGATTCTGTTTCAGTGGTAATTTGAAGTCAATATATTGTTCTTGCTAAAATTATATTCAAATTTAGTTTTGTGAAATGTTTTCACTGGCGCCCAATTAAAAATCCCTGTTTAATTATAAAAGCATTATTGAAAGATATAAAGTTTCATTTGACATGAAGTGGCACGCTTCAGTAGATAAAGAAATAACTAGGAATTATTTTTCGCTTCAGTGTTTTGTTAATGTGAAGTGGTTGTGGATAATGTTCACAACCAGATTTAACGTGTGGGTCTGTTACTTAGCTAACAGACCCGAAGTCTGTTTGTCAGGAAGAGGAAGTGTGAATCGATTCCACGGGAAAACCGCCTGTGGACACGCCAGGCCTCATTTGTGGCTGACCACACTATCTCGCGGACACGCCGAATTACCTTGCTGGCTGACGCAGCCCGCCATAACTCAGGTGTGGGAGCCAAAGAGATGGGAAACCCACACGCTAGGCTTCTGCTCACATGGTCGCTGTGCAGGAATGAAGACGTGAAAACGTCTATCGTTGAATATAACGATAGCTGGTCGAATTATCTTCTGTCATATTTGTATCGCTGATATCTACGAGACTAATAATGCGTTAGTAGCGGTTGAGCCCACATGTCTGTACGAGTTCGTCGTGCAGCATGTGTTTTGCTTGTGACGTCATCGGACTAGTGTGAGTGAATCTTGGCGATTGTTTTGAATTGTGTAGTGTAAAGATATACATTAGTGTAGCGTGGAAACGCGTTCAGCTAGGACGCTGATTCAACTGCCATTGCAATGAGCTCGCGAAGCACTACAAGGAGCTTAAGTTAGACAGTAAAAATATTCCTTGAAATATAAGTCATCATCATCATCACATCATTCACCAGCTCTAGTCTCCCGGGTGCTGTTCACGAGCACTCTCCACTTCTTCCAGTCCGTGAATAATCGATGTTCCTGAACGATCTTCCAATCAAGCCCTAAGTATTCTATATCCTTATTGATTTTGTCAGTTAATTTCTGTTTTTGGGCCTTCCGACATGTCTTTTGCCTTGGATGTTCATATTAAAGTAGGACATTGCTCTTCTTTCTTCCTCCATCCCTTGAACATGTCATTACCAACTCAGGCGAGAACGCTGTAAGGATTTTGCCACACTGATGTTTATACCGGCCTCTGCACGATTCATTTAATTTCTTATCGATGTAAGTAAAGATCGATGTTAAATTAAAAATTACAACAACAAAATGAAGATTTGTCTCACACAAGTCGTAAATATTCTTGGAATTATATAAAACAAATTAGAAGAAATCTCTAGTCAGTAGTAACCCAAGAAACCTAAAAAGTCCAGGGCCGAGCAAATGCGAGAGCAACGATAGCGTCGAAAAGAAAATCCAACGGTGACGTCACAGGCAAAACCAATGCTGCATGACGAACTCGTACAGACATGCTCTACCTGCTGGACTTATGCTGCACACTCCAACTTAAGAATCATCTGAATTTTTAATTTAAATCCTTTCTGTTATTATTATTATTATAATTGTGATCGATCTCAGGCCCCAGTAGCAATTTCTCTGCATACCTACTTATAATTCATACTTTAAAATCTTTTAGTCTCAGGTATAACATTAGTTACTGCCTTACTTCTTATATAAATGCCTTAAGCTTGAAATAAAATGATAATTTATTACCGTGGTTGTTTTTACCTTCCACATGCTATTTCTAAATCATTCCTCTCTATTTATCAGTGCCTAATCATTAGTATATGTTCGCAATTCTCTTGGCCTTCTATTCTGCAATTACTTCCAACCAACTCTTTATTTTTAATTTAATTGCAATTGCAATGGAGCACACGCTACGGAGGCAATTTCCCTACATACCCATCTTCCCCCTTTCCTGCACCCACCTACATTTGCCCTCTACAAATTTTAACTTTAAATTCTTTCAAAGTTTTCGATAAATTATACATCATTTCTCTTGGTAACTCATTCCAATCCCTGACACAAATTACCTAAAAAAGAGAATCTTCCAACACCCTTGTGCCTGAAATCGTGTGCCAGCTTGTGGTCATGGTCATCTTTTCCCTTCCATGAACTACTTTTCATACCTATTGCAATATCTTTCCATTATTCACCAGTATACGCCTTGTACACTCCCATGACCCTCCTAATCCTCCTCCTGTCTTGCAATGAATCCCATTCCATCTCCTTTATCATATCCGTCACTGATTGCATTCTGCGATAATTTCCAGAAACAAATCTAGCAGCCCTTTTTTGCATCCTCTCCAACTCCTGTATTTGATACGCAAAATGTGGGTCCCATACTACACTACAATATTCGAGCAATGGTCTGACCAAAATGTTTTTATCGCGACGTTCTTACGAAAATTCTACTGCGCGGATCCTAGCTAAAACTTTCTTATGTTTTTTTGGTGTGATTACGGTGAGCGACTTCATACTTGCAAAGCGCGGTGAGCAGTTAAGTAAAGTTGTGTAGCAATACAGTGTTCTCAAAAAATATGTTCTTATTCGAGAACATTAACGACGCAATTATGCAAAAAATTATTAATTTTTTTTCGGAAACTGTGATGAAAAATGTTCACGAATAACGTGTACCAAACCTTGATTGTATTAAAACTTCAGGATGATGAATTCAACTCATCACAGTGTCAATGACAAGTCAAAAGTAATTGCTTCACACATTAACATCCACATGCGTTCCGTCAATCAGATGTCCCTTGATTTATCAACAAGTAGCTAATTGTGAGTGGCAGTTTAATTAGGAAATCTGCAACTATAAGAAAGTGAGGAGGTTAAACTCATTTAGAAGATGAATAATGGTTTCTCTTCTGTGTTTCCTTCACACTGCAACATAGTGAGATGGATGCAGAGCTACAAGGAATAAGTAAAATCACTGAAGCACAGTTTGGTCCTGTATAAAAATAAATCCCAGCTTACTGACCTAGTAGCAATATCTTTGATAACTTTATCTGCTGTGCCTGACCATACAGAAAATAAATAAATAAAAATAAATAAATAAAAAAAAAAAACATAAAAAAAATATTTTTCTTATAGAGAAAAATGTAACTGATTCTTTTGCTTATAAGTTTACGCTTCATCGAAGTTGGGAAAAGACTGGGGGCAAAGGTGAGGGAAGGAATTCGGCTATGGCATCTTGACGGAACGATCCCAGCGTTCGCCTGGAGTGATTTCGAAAAACCATGGAAAACTGGATGGTCGGATGGCGATTCGAACCAGCGTCCTCCCGAAAGCGATACCAGAGCGTTAACGCTCGCCCTCCACGATCGTCTTGATTTAAACTGTATATTTAATTCAAGAGCTGCAAAAGAGATTCGGTGAATACAAAAAATTTGAATTCTTACAGTACGCCGCATTTCAATTCTATTCGGAAATACGTGATGATAGACGCCATCACAGAGAACATTTTTTGCATTAAAATGCAGTAACCATTCCACATTTGCCGAACACCTCATAGAAAATGACCATTCACCAACAAACATAAACACAGATATGCAAATTCTCACTATCAACAACCACAGACACAACACAATCACTATATAGGAAAACTTATATATACAAAAAGCAAAACATGAAGGCAAACAGGTACTAAACGACCAAGTAAACCTCACAAATAAAACTTTACTCAATTTAATATACACAAACTCGACAGACAAAACAAAATAAACACAAACTGTATTTAATAAAACCCACATATATACATCACACATAAATATAAAACATTCTAACAAGACCATCACACATACACACACTTTTCAAAACTCGCGCTATCGGCCCGAGACAGGACATATACAAACAAAATGGCCACAGCAGACAACCGAAGGACGCAAAAGAGCACCAGAGACAAGACATAAACAAACCAGCTGACGCTAACAGACGACTGAACGATGATAACAAACAATATTGTAAATATGATACAGGCAAAACATGCGTTGTATATGAAAACGGAGATGCGCAGCTGCATACAATAGTAAAAAATATAAATAGTAAGTAACTTTTAGCTATAAAATATCTCATGCCCATAATTATGTAATAATAGGATAAAACTGTATATAAAAACTGTAACACAGATTCATCGTTGATGATGCCTCGATGAGAGGTGAAACGCGTACGACGCAGCAATAAATAAACTAAACAGTTGCATTGGCGTGTTCTTTCAACTAGTAAAATTCAACTAGTAATTTTTTGTATTGTTTCATTCCAATGCTGTAATGGTCCCCAGTTTCTTCCCCAATATTTCCTAAACTAACCACGTTGAAGAGCGGATAACACTCGTGTTTGTCATTCAGTACTGAGAAGTAGGTACGTACAATCACCGATTCAGCCATTTCGCTTTTCCATTGTTTGACAAAATAAATCCAGGTGAATGCACGTATAGATCTAAATACCATGGCCTATTTATTTTCCGATCCTTACCTCATATCCTCACTTGACTATAATGACCTAGATGTCATCATATATATTAATTCTGTAAGGTGTTTTTTGTCACAAGCCATTATCTCCCATCACACCCAACCGAAAACGATAAATGAGTTATCATTTTAAAGATTAAGGTATCCGCTTTGGTCACATCATATTTTAAGAAAGGAATTTTTCCAACTTCGACCCTTAAAGGGAAAAAAGCCAATGTTTCAAATATGCTGTTTTTTGTACCTCGAACCATTTATTCTCGAAGTATTCCTAACCGAAATCGATAAATGAAGTATAATTATAAAGATTAAGGTCACTGTTTGGTATTAAGAAAGGAATTTTTCGGAATTTGACCCTTAAAGGGCAAAAGTATCAATATTTTTGCAACGCGTTCTTGTGTCACGAACCATTTATCTCCCTTGATATCTAACCGATATAGGTAAACGAGGTATTATTTTAAAGAGTAAGGAATCTGCTGTGGTCACAAAATATTTAAGAAAATAATTTTTCGATTTTTATCCTTAAAGGTCAAAAGTATTATTATTTCCATAAAGCATTTTTTTTTTTGTCACGAGCTATTTATATCCCCTGATATGTAACCGGAATAGAATATGAGGTATTATTTTAGAGATTACGGTCTCCGCGTTGGTCACATCATATTTCAAGAAAGGGATTTTTCGGAATTTGACCCTTAAAGGTCAAAAGTATCATTATTTCCATAACATATATTTTTTTATCACGAGCTAGTTAACTCTCTTGATGTCTAATAGAAATAGAGAAATGAAGTATTATTTTAAATAAGGTCTCTTTTTTGGTCACATCATGTCTTAAGAAAGGAATTTGATCCTTAAAGGAGAAAATTATTATTATTTCCATAACGTGTTTTTTTACGAGACATTTATCTCCCTTGATACCTAACCGAAATCGATAAATGAGTTAGCATTTAAAAGATTAAGGTATCCACTCGAGCAACATCATGAATTAAGAAGGAAATTTTTAGGAATTTGGGCGTTGAAGGACAAATGTAATAATTGTGGAAGTCGCGCGTGTGAGACATCTCAGAATCAAGCCGCTAAATAACAGCAGCACAAGAGATATTAATAAACTGCTTCACAGTCGTCGACTTTTGTTACGCGCCTATTACATAAACAAATAAACAAATTGATACAAATGAGGCGATTCTTCTTTCGTCCTATAACAAATCACCAACCTTAGTATTCATAATATTCTTAACGGGTCATCTAGTTTTTTTTTATTACTTTTTTTTTTTTTTTAATTCAATGGGTTTATGAAAACCTTATAACATTACAACGTTTCTACATTACAAGATTAAAGATTCATAATACACTCTACGTTACAGAAACATCAATATGAGTACTCTGTTCAAATGAAGGGGCTATATGCGTCATCAAGATTGGTCACGGAGAAGAAGTCCATCCAGATATGCTCCGAAGTGGCGTTTGTACCTCGTTGATTTTTTTAAAATTCCAAAGTGTTGTTTTAAGTATGGATAAATAATCATCTAGATCCTTAGGTTTTTTTATTAGAATATTGTACACTGCTTGTTCTAATACCCAGACCAGTGAGTTATTTTTTTCTGGTGGCATGGTCTTGATGTCTGGTCGTATTAGAATCTCGCATGTAACCTCATCTGGAGAAGTTCCTAATAGAGTTGTCGTTGCTTGCTTCGTCCAATTCCAGATATCTGCAGCCTTTCCACAAGTAAAACGATGAATCAGTGTGTCAGTATTCCCACATGTATCACATCTATCTGTAGGTTTCATATGGATTCGAAATAATCTCACATTTGTAGGTACAGTGTTATTGACAACTTTGTACCACACGGCTTGAATTTCGGATGATAGAACTTTAAGAAATATATTAGACCATACGTTTCGCCAATTTGTGTTTGCGAATTTTGATTCAACAATATTTTTGCGTCCTTCAGATGTCAAAGTTTTGTATATATCTTTGGTTGTTACAGGAAGTTTATCCTTTCGGGCTGCTGTAATATAACTTAGTTCTTGATAATAGAATCTTATATATTCGAAGGTCTTGTCAATAAGAGCTATATTTACAGGCGGATCTATACTAGCTGGTTTATAATAATTGATAATTTGTGATGTTATGGTGTTTTTATTTCTCTGGACGTTATTCATAGCTCGTAAGAAAATAGCCTTTGCTTTGCAGCTAGCGTCCATTAGACCCAAACCACTTCTTGTTGTTGGTAGTGTCAGTGTTTGAAAATTGACTTTAAATAATTCGCCCTGACATAAGAACCAACATATGGCACGTTGAACATTCTGAATTATTTCCCTGGGAGGCGGAAGCACTCTAGTAAATGCTTAAAAGTATTGTATAAACACCTAAAAAATTAGAAACAAGATCATTTCCCACACAACGCAACTAAAAAACTTCAAATGCTAATAGGTGTACCAGCACATAAGCATCTCAAAATACCAGTGACAGTCTCTCGCGCGGGTAATAAAACAGGTCTCAACAAGAGAAAAAGTTAGAAAATATTCCTACTTCTACACCCATCTTTCAGAAAATTTTCCAGCGCAGCAATCAATGTTTCCGTCCACCATTTCAGTTTAACTCGCAGAAGAGCCGATATAGAGGACATTTTTCACAGCACTCAATAACTCGTTGACATAACTTGAGCGCCCATTCCAAAGTCAGTGGAGCTCACGACTAAACCGACTCTAAAAACGCGAAATATCTGCTCTTGGCAGCGACAATATTGCGGCTTAAAAACTGTTTGTGTTTACTACCAAATAAAAATGTCGATGCCGTATTCAGGTTTAGTTCAGGTCTCGCTCCTAACTATTCGACACGGGTCGTCGGTTTTACACGTGGATAGTATGTAAAATCACATGTTTTGAGAGCTTTAGCAATTCGAGGACGAATTCGTTCTACTGTTCGCGCAGAAAATATTCTGATAAATGCACAGTCATTTAAGGTTATAGTCTTCTTTCCCTATTCGCGTCAGTAATTCTTAATAATAACGAATGGAAACATTGTAACGGTAGTCTGAAACATCAAACTATACAAAACCGTAATGCATAACAGTAGATAAACAAAAGGTTGTACTTACACATGTAATTATTGTTTGTTTGATCTTTGTCAAAATAATAGACGTTTTAATACAATTTTAATGACTTCGAAAGCGTTTCCACATAGTACATAGCTTTCGCAAATATGGAATTGTATTAAGATTTCAGTGTTTATACCCATCTGCATTCTTTCGGTCGGTTGGGTGCAACAGAATCTAAGTCTATACCGAGTATAATGGATGAGTGTATTAGGAAGGACTTGGGTTCGAAGCTACTTCCTGCCAAACAGGTTACGTTTTTCCATGCTTTCTCTAAATAACTTCAGGTGATTTCAGAGATAGTTCCTTCAAAAGGCCAAGGCCTAGTTCCATTCCATTCCTTTCCCACCTGTAATGACCCCAAAGAGACGTGAAACCTTTTAAAAAAATATATAAAAAAAATAAAATACAAGTCCTTTATGTACCCCTGGAAACAAATTACACACAGTTATAAGATTTCACTATCGAAAATGAAATTATCTTTTGTGTGATAAGTTCAATGTAGTTATCAATCTTTTACTATACTGAACTAAGCTATTTTCCTCAGTATCCCCAAGAAAATCTACGTCCTTAAATATCTCGTCAAATATTCTAATATTTGTCCTTGTCTTCAGTTCCTACTTTCGATTGCTCCTTCAACTAACAGATACAAAAACAAAATGCTTGAGTGTTATGCAAAATTTGAAAAAAATTACTCGTGTTATACTGTACAATAATTTTACTTCAAGAAATCTGATCAATATTAACTTAAAAACATTAACATTAATGCAATATACTATGGGAATAGCAACGGCAGTTAGCAATGTTAAAAAACCCTATACAGCGGAATGGCTTTAAAAGTTATAAAACAACAGAAAGATCTAGTAACAGCGAGAGAAATAACATACTCTCCCCTATGCAGCGCGCTGACGCTAGATTAGCCATTCCCCGGCATTCCTTCTCTTGTTGAACGATGAGACACAGATCCAGTACATTCTTGAAGCGTTCTTCATCATCTCTGAAATGTCTACTCCATTTTTAGACACATCTAATGAGTTTCTTTACAAAACTGATTCAGTTTCAACGGGTTGATGGTTTTGTAGAAGACATTTAGTAAAGATTTATTGGGTTGATGGTTTTGTAGAAGACATTTAGTAAAGATGTATTGTCCCTCTTTTGAATGCACTACCGTTTAACGCATGTAACAACAAAATACCTTCGAAATGCGAGTTTCACGTAATGAGATTGCGTATTAAATTGAAGAAACAAAAAAATTCGTAGTAAAACTTTAAAATAAATTCATAACAAGTGATGTTTTAATTGAGATAATTATTTTTTTTTCGAAAATTGTGTTTAAAATGGAATATATAAACCAGGGTTGGCCAACATTTTTCCTGCCCGCGAGATTCATCACACTTCCACAAAATATTATTTATATTTCATTTTTAGTGTTATATATTTCTTTACAATGTGTGGTTGGTATCATTATCATTGTATTATCTATGTTTACATGAAAGAATAATAGTAAACACAATAATAACTCATGTTTCAATTTTTCATACAAAAAATGTCTCTAGTGGGGATATATAATTTTATATGCGGCCCGCGGAGTTATGATGCACTTCCAAAGTGGCCCGCAAGACCATTTGGGTTGGCTACCCCTGAATTATAAACATACCAAAAAAAATATTTTTTTAAAAAATGTATTTTTAATAGGTATATATTTATTATCCTAGTCCTAAAATTGCTTGTATTTTTCGAAAAAAAAAAATATCTGCTGAAGTATTAAATTTGACAAATTACTCATTTAGCTATTTTTAGGAGACCATAAAGTTCAGAAATGTTGCAATAAATTTCCTGTAACCTTTAGAAGGCTATATAAATATCACTGTAATCAGGTACAGGGGACTTACAGTTTAACGTGGAATACGATCCACGGAAGCGTTGTGGCGTGCTTCACATTACACAGCAAGCTGTGCCAATGAGGAGGGTCGGGTAAAAAGCCTATACAAATATCCGCTGAGACGGGGATTCGAAGCGAGGATCTTTCGATTTCCAGTCAGACCCCTCAACCACGGTGCCACCAGACCGTTAAGTCTGTAAGTGGCGTCCATTAATTACGTGAGGTGAAATGGGGGGGGGGGGGTGATCGGCGAAATCTCACTAAGGAAGATTGATAAAATTCCTTGAAGAACGGTAAAGCTAAAAAAAAAAAAAAAAAAAGCCTACAAATGACGTTTATTCCAACGTTGGGGAGATGGGAAGGAGCTAACTACTCTTTAAAACACGAGAGCTAAAAAATAAACTCACTATAGAGGGGTTCACCAAATCTCACGAGAGAGAGGTGGGAGGTGCAGATTTCCGGGGGGAAAAAAACACCTCACGTAATTAATGGAAACCCCCTACTGAATACAGTCGCCGACGGTATGGCACTTGTGATTTCTTCCACTACACCACGATCGATAAGAAATTGAGGTGAACTGCAGAGTTCATAAAAGGGTTACAGGCTATATAAGAAATCCTACAATCACTTGTTCTACTGTTTGCTATGTGTTACCATATAATATTGCAATAAGAATGACAAACGAGAAATAATCCATTACATACGTAGACCTCCTGATTGGTCTTCGAGTTGTAGCGCACAACGAAGTTTATGCCATCGGAGAAGGATTACCTCCGCGGTGTTGGGAGTACAGTGCATAGAACACGCGCGCGGAATGGCAATCAGCCCACTCGATACGGCGCCCACTGTGCGGTCGATAGCCGTAATCAACAGCAGGCACCCTCCGTGGGCGTCCGCTAGCTGGAAGTTATGCGGGACGCGAGCGGAACAGATTTCAGTCTCGTAGGGAAGTTGCATCTACCGCATGCCTGCTCACTGGTACCATTCAGGCCGTCAAAGAACGCAGTGGGGATTTGAGAGAGACACAGCTATCCAGTCCATAATCGCAAGAATCAACGTGGTCTTAGCACTCCATTGACTAGTGTAGTACACTGCTTTTAACAAGAGATGGGAAGCTCTGAATATTAATCGATGCCAGAAACGGTAATTTAAATTCCATATAACTTGTGCTGCAGTCTTGCGGCAAATTGTTAGTACTAACCTCCTTTTGTAGGTGGGGTCCGACGTCACCTTTGCGTCTTGTGATTTTTGTTATCCTTTAACTTCCTCAGAGATTTTTGGCGAATGACGTGACTTCATTCTTCTCCACGCGTGGTAATCCTCTGATACGACTTTCAGCCGCCAATGCTCTCTAAAACAATGGTTCGCAACAGTGGCGGCTGTACCTTAAGTGCGCTCGTGCGCTGAACCACCAATCCAAAAGATTTAAAAATGACAAAATATTAAGTACCTACTTCATCTTTATTTTTATATTACCATTTTAATATTTATTTTTAAACATACAAAAACAAAAACGTACAAAAAATTAAATCTCCAATTATGGTGAAACAGTTTGAGCGCTTTACTAAACTATTAAGACTTATTTTCCTGTAAAGACAAATTCTCGTGCGCTTCGGCGAGTGCACGAGGACTGCTAATACAACTTGTAGGTGATACGAGTTAATACGCCTGACGCGTGAAACAAAAGATAGTTCATAGAAACGTACCGAGTAATGAGTCGGCTGTCGAGCGCCGCACGAGCGAACCGAGGATTGCCGAGAGCACCCGATGTTTGACGAATTGGCCGGGCGGCACATGGGCGCGCGCGAGGCGACGGCAGCCATGATTGACATCTCGTTATTAGACTATCAGTATAGTTTCACTGTATGTGTGACGCGCTAATACTTGTTTATTTATATTACCATAAATAATTGTTTTTAGTTTTTGTTTCGATTTTTTTCGAGAACTTCTATTCTATACTGTGTATGGTGTTAGTGAAAATGAGCATAAACATTGATTTTATTAAAGAAAATAACAGAACTTTTCAAAATAAAGTGAACATAAAATTGGCCGGACCGCCACGGCCCTTTTTAAATTTAAAACAAGAGTGCAAATCGAAAAATAAAGTATTTACACGAAGTTTTAAAAGTGAAATGTATAATAGAAAGAAATGGTTGTGTGGATGTGAGCGTCTTAATGCATTCTTTTGTTTTCCTTGCATTATTTTTGGCGGAGAATCGATTTGGACAGAAACAGGAATCAAGGATTTGACGCATTTGAGTGAAAAAATAAAAAAACATGATTCTTCACAAGTACACCTACAAAATGTAATGAGTTTGTCTGTGTTAGGCACGGTCGACATTCGTAATCAGCTAGATTCTGTGTATAGAAGCAATATCCAAAAGTATAATGAACAAGTTGATAAAAACAGGTATATTTTATCACGTCTTATCGATTGTGTCAAGTTTTGTGGTGCATTTGAGTTAGCTTTGCGAGGTCACGATGAAACTATTGAGTCTAGTAATGCTGGAGTGTTTCGTGGATTAATAGACTTTGTATCAGAGTTGGATACGGTCATGAAGGAGCATCTCACGTCGTCTACAGTTTTCAAAGGCACGTCAAAAACTATTCAGAACGATATTTTGGACTCAATTTTATGTGTATACCACAAAGAATTGTCCAATATTATAACAAAATGTGAATACGTAGCAGTTCAAGCTGATGAAACTACCGATGTATCGACGACTATGCAGATGGTAATGATTTTAAGATACGAAGAAAATGGACATGTTCACGAACGGTTTTGGAAATATCTTACGCCGCATTCCCATACTGCTGAAGGACTTAGTTCTGTTATTATAAGAGAATTACGGGAACTTCAAATAACTCCGCAACAATTAATAGCACAATGTTACGATGGCGCCGCTGTAATGAGCGGGAATGTTGGTGGAGTACAGGCTAAGGTAAAAACCGTCTATCCAAATGCTTCATTCGTTCATTGTTACGCCCACCAACTAAATTTAATAATAGAAAAAAGTGTAAGTCAAAACAAAACCGTACAGAAATTTTTTGCTAACCTTCAAGCTTTTCCAAAGTTTTTTTCACGATCACCGAAGCGTACAGATGTTTTGAAAACTATTGTATCAAAGAAGATTCCAGCTGCTCCGCAAACGAGATGGAACTTTAATTCGCGGACCGTTGCATCAGTACATAGCTACAGGGAGCCTTTAAAAGAATGCATGACCACCATTATAGAAACGGAAAATGATACCGATTCTATAAATCAGGCTGATATGCTTCACAGGTATTTGAACGACAGTAGTTTTTTATATTGGCTTGATTTTTTCAATCTATTCTGCCACATAGTGAAATTTTATTCAAACAAATGCAAAAAAGAAATATTGATTTGGTTCATATAAAAAACTGTATTAATGATTTTGAAATCAGTATACAAAATGCACGTAACACCATAGATCAACTTGAAGAACCGCCTCAAAAAAGGTTTAAATCGTCTAGCTCTGTTATAGCAAAAGAAGTGTGCGATATAATTATTACTCAAGTGAAAGACAGATTCAATTTTTGTAATCATTTGATAGCAGCCAAATTATTTTACTGCGAGAACTTTACCACATACCGTTCTACTTTTCCCGACAAAGATTTCACGATCACAGTTTCCACCTATGCAGCTTTGGACAAGTACAAGTTGAAAAACGAACTTTCAGCAATATACAGTCGCGACGATTTCACCAACGCAAATAGTGCAATTGCAATTTTACAGTTGTTCTATAATAATGACCTGACTGAATCATTTTCAGAGTCAATGAAACTATTGCGAATTCTGTGCACTATACCAATGACTTCAGTAGAGAGCGAGCGATGTTTTTCGACACTGAAAATAATCAAAACTTTTCTCCGAAATACCATGTCTCAGGATCGGCTAAATGCACTTTCTGTGCTTAGTATTGAAAAAAAATTCATACAAACAATACCCGATTTTAATAAAAAGGTGATTGAACATTTCGCTTCAGAAAAATGTCGTCGTATTGATTTAATGTATAAAAAATAAACATATATTATGTAAATTTTTGTTTTGTTGCATTTTCTAATTTTAATATTTTAGTAAAGTGCACCACCAGTTCGATAACCCACCAGCTGCCACTGGTTCGCAACCTTTTTCTACTCGCACTCACAGAAAAGTATCCACGTCTCAACGAGGCGAAATCTCCAAGGTTAGGGGAGGGGGGGGGATAACCGCCCTTGAATACAGCAGAACTAAAGGTCTAAAAAACTTAAGAGGTCATCAGTAGGAGTGAGAGGTCCCTCAAAGTCTCAGCTCACCTCACGTAAGGGAGGTGGGGGGGGGGAGGGAGAGGGGGTCCAGATTTCGAAAGAAACACCTCATTTAATAATGGACGCACCTTAAGCTTTTAATTTCTTAAACTACGATAATATGTAGCAATTCTAACCGCAAAGAAAGGAAGAAAACAGAAATTGGAATAAAATAACTAATAAAAAAACTCGACTATAAATTACTTACAATAGGTTAATTTTCGCGACGCACAGTTGTGCAGCGCACTTTGGTAGCAAACCACGGCTCTAGAGGGAAGCCTTTGTTGAACCCAATGACGACATCAGGAAAATATCGGCCAATGATTCGCAAAATTCCATTTCCAGTATTTATTTCCATAGCCCTCACCCTTTTATAGGCCGCGTTTGCACGATGCGAGATGATTGGAACGACAGTTGGCCCGACCGTCGGTGGTGGGGGTAAGAGAGTGGACTAGCATGCTAGTAATAATTTGAAGACAGTCCACTGTCCACTTTCAGGACAGTTATCTGCTCCTACATTGTGATCATGTTGAAAATACAGTGCAACCTCGATATAACAAATCGGAGGGGAACAAGAAAATATTCGTTATATCAAGTAATCGTTGAACTAAGGTTTGTTATGTTGAGGTTAGGTTGGTCTAAAATTCGTTATAAAGAGGTAAAAAAATAGTTATATTCACCTCAACATTACGTACTTATCTTGTTATTGCGAATAAATTCTACTAATAAATGATAACACATTTTTATCAAATTACTGTATGTATTTTCTATTTAAAAACAATTAGGTATGTAACAAAATTTTTTCTCACATTAATAATCAAAATTGAATGAAGTAAAATCCGTAAAAGTAGGTACATATCTTGGTGGGTACAAACATTATGTAGGTAATTTAATGTTAATTTCAAAGATTCGCACAACAAAAATCACGAATTACAGGTAAAGAAACAACAATGTGGTTATAGTAGCTTAATCTCAATTTTGTTCATCTTGATTAGAAAAAAAGTCCTAAATAGTTGTCTGTTTACCACCGGTAAGAGTTATCACATCCAAAGCGCAATCTAATTTCGTGATGGAATTGACTACATCGTCACTCAAACCTCCTTTTTGAGAAACACAGATTTTATTATATTTAAAGCATTATAAGCATCTTTTATTGTGAAGTTATGCTCATCAATTTCACCCCCTTCTTCCTCGTCTTCATCCGCTTCTGCATTAGTAACCGGCAACACAGATGTGACGATGTCAGCATCAGTTAGTTCTCCACAGACGGCTAAATCATTATCAAAGGTAACGAAGTCTTCGAACTCAGTCTCTTGAAGGTGCAATTCTTTTTGAACTCTTTGCCAGGTCTTAGCAAGTTCTGCGACTGGTAAATCGTCCTCCTCATCTTCGCATGTTACTTTAAACCCACTTTTCTTGAAGCAGTTTGGAATGGTCTTTTCAGTGACTAGATTCCAAGCTTTGGCGATCATCCACATGGCTTGTAAAACGTCAGTTGTAGTTGGTGTTTGACGTTCAACATCAGCAAGAAATCGTCTGACAACTTCCTTCCTATAATGCATTTTGAAGCTTTGGATGATGCCTTGGTCCAGTGGTTGTAGTTTTGAAGTGGTATTTGGAGGCAAGTACTTTATTTTTATATTTTCCAGGTTAGAAATTTCTCCGTGTGCAGTACAATTATCGATGAACATTAGAATTTTCTTGTTTTTTTTCTTCATCTCTTTATCCAGACTTTTAAGCCAATTGCAAAAAGCATCACTAGTCATCCAAGCCTTATGGTTGGACGTGTAATCTGTTGGCAGATTATTGACATTTTTAAAACATCGCGGTTTTTGATATTTTCCGATGATGACTGGCTTAAGTTTGTAAGTCCCAGTACAATTTGTTCCCAGCAGTACTGTTAAGCGAAGTTTGCTGTTTTTTCCGCCATTACATACATCGCCTTTGAATGATAAGGTTTTGTCAGGTAAACATTTATAGAATAGTCCAGTTTCATCGGCGTTAAAGATGTCTTCGGGATCGTATCCGGTGGTCAGCTCTGCCAGTTTGTTTTTCCAATCATCACATACTTTTTCATCAACACTACCACTTTCACCGCATATTTTTCGGAAAACAATCTCGTTTCGTTTTTTGAAATTTTGAAGCCCCCCGTTGCTAGCACGGAACTTTTCATGTCCCAATTCTACTGCAAACTGCTGAGCCTTTTCCTGAAGAATAGGGCCTCCGATTGTGATTTTTTTGTCTCGGTACTGTTTTAACCACTTCAACACACATTCCTCTACGTCTTTGAACTCGCATGATTTTAATCTTGTACTGTTTACAGGCAAACCACTTTCTTCTGAAAACTTATCTTCCAATTTTAAAATTGTAGCCAATGTACTTGCGGGAATCCCGAACTTATTAGCTATGTCTAATTTTTTCGTCATAGGGATTTTGTCAACATAATTAATGATGTTTCGCTTTTCTGCAACCGATAAGGAACACCTTTTACGTTTCTGAGCCATTTTAACTTAAATCTTTAACAATAGTGACGAGCAGAAGTGTTTACATTACTTTCAATCAAACAACAATGATTGTTTTACGAACAAAAGCGTGTCGAAACATGTCGCGATTGGTGGGAACTTTATATAAAGGTTTTGGGTTGACAAAATTCGTTAATTAGAGGTATGTATACTTTTTCTTGATAGTTGAAAATTCATTATAAAGAGGCTGTTCGCAAAAAATGTTCGCAATGTAAAGGTATATTTTATATTGACTCTTATGGACAATTCAAGGGGATTACGAAGAATTTGTTAAATCGAGGAATTCGTTATATTGAGGTACGTTATATTAAGGTTGCACTGTAGTATGTCCATATTACAGGAAGGAATTAACATCGTAGCTAATTTGTGGATTATAATGTTGAATGACATGAAGAATAACAAAATAAAACGTAGAAAATGGTTAAAACGGTGGATATTAAAAAGAAATGCCTCAGCGCCTTTTTAAAAAAATAAAGTTACAAGTGAAAATGTTACATCATTTAAGACTAACTGTATCTCAATATGAAGAGCTGTTGTTAAATATTTTTTCCGATACATTAGAAATGACACCGCTATGAAGCAATTTTTTTGATAGCAGAGTCTCTAAAATCCTTGTTCTTATAATTTTTATTCTTAAAATTCGACAGAATTTCCTCACTTTCATGCTGTTCTAAAGATTTTAATACCTCTGCTTCACTCCGCTGAAGCGACTTGTTGCTGTCGCCATCTTCATTGTTGAACTCGCACGCCAAAAGTTGGTCGTGAACCGAGTCCACTATCCTCAGTCGACTGTCTGTGTTGTACCTGTTGACACGAGGAGAGTGGACTATCCAGTGCTGCGCGCGCAGCAAGACAGTACACTCGTTTCAGTCAACTCGCATCGTGTAAACGGGGCATGAGTATAGTGTCGTTGTGGCACCAAGATGTTATCTTGCTGCCGCCTCGTCTTTAACTCGTACAGTGGTGGATGAGATTTACACCGTTCTGGACTTGTATAACAGTGTTAAATCTTAAACATCTCCTCATTGCGTATGGGATAGGGGCATTCGTCACTGTTGATGTGTGGCTGGAGATTTTCCCGGTCTTCTGATGCAATATAATCTTTTCGTGTGTTCAGGCGGATGATGTATAAACACAAAGCTGTCAAAACGTTGTGTTTATACGACACCATCCGGCTGAACACCCGAGAAGATTGTATTGTCACTGTCGATATTGATTCGTCGGTAGAATTTGGATGTAGAACATGGCGGCTCCTCGGTTGGCTATGGCTGAGCGAATTTCAGAACAATCGATACTAAATACGCATTTAACTCATCCACCCCGACAATAGCAGATAGGAACACTTCCAAAGGGGAAAGCAGCCAAAGCTAACAGTTGATCGGTAGGCTGTAGCGGGGGATCAACCTTCCCACAATAACAGGCGATGCCTAGCTAAATACTGCGATAGTATAATCAGATAAAGTTCACTAGCATCACGAAAATTTGTAATAAAACAGATAATAATTATTTGTTTTTCTTTAGAAACTATTCCAGAACAAAAATCATTTCCAACGGGCGTTTAAATTAGTGAAATTATAGAAAATGAAATTATTGTCAGATTTTTCAAACGAATATCACAACATACAAGTCTATAGTAATCGGTACAATAGAAAATTTCACTCACTTGTTCAACGTGAATGGGCATTTATTTACTCAAGATGATGTTGAAACATACAGAACAACTGTAACCCGAACAAAAAAGGTCAATACAGTATAATAGCCTACCATCCTACTTGGATAGTACCGGTAACCGAATAATTATAATATATTTTCTGATTCACACACCAGAGGTTGTTAGAATGTTCTGTAACTGCTCAAATGGTTGATGTGCAGAAGAGACAATGAACTTCCTATTTTTTTTTTCTTTTTTGCTGTCATCAGTTTTTGGACTGGTTTGATGCAATCCGCCATACCTTCCTATATTGCGCTAACTTCTTCATGTCTACATATCCCTTACAACCCACGTCCCCAATTATCTGCTTCATATATTCTAATCTCTGTCTTCCTCTACAGTTCGTACCTTCAACTGTTCCCTCCACCAGCAATCCTGCATGTCTCAAAATATGACCTACCAACCTGTCTCTTCTTTATGTAAGCTTCTTCCACAAACTTCTTTCCACACCCATCATTTCCAAAACTCGTTCATTTCGTACTTTGTCTGTCCACTTAATTTTCAGCATTCTTCTATAGCATCACATTTCAAATGCTTCAATTTTCTTTCTTTCTGGTATTCCTAAAGTCCATGTTTCGCTACCATAATGTGCTGTGCTCCACACAAAGAGTTTCAAAAAGTTCTTTCTAATTCCTAGATCAATGTTTGTAACTAAAAGATTTCTCTTTTTCATGAACTATCTTTTTGCTAGTGCTATTCTGCTTTCTTGCTTTGGCCATCGGTTGTAATTTTGCTTCCCAATTAACAGAATTCACTTACTTCTCCTGTTGCATCCGATCCTAATTTTGTATTTAATCTACTGTGATTGTTATCATTTTTGCTACATTTCATCACTTTTGTCTTTCTTTGGTTTATATTCAGTCCAAAATCTTCCTTCAGTATTTTGTTCATGCCATTCAGAAACTTCTCAATATCCTCAGCCCCGTTCTGCTAACAAGACAATGCCATCATCAACTCGTAGCATACTGATTTTTTTTTCTCCCTGAACACTTATGCCACATGAAAATTTTTCTTTTATTTCCTTTATCGCTTTTTCTACATACAAATTAAATATTAACCGGGATAGAATACAACCTTGTCTCACACCCTTTTTAACTGATGCATGTCTCTCATGGTTCTATACTTTTATTATAGCTACTTGATTCTTATATAGTTTATATTTTGCTATTTCGATATTTTAGACCCGACTTCTTTAAAATTTTGAACATCTTGTCCCATATAACATTATCAAAAGCTTTTTCTAAATTAACAATCGCCAAAAAAGTATCTTTGTTTTTCTTGATCTGCTCTTCAGGTATTAATCTTATAGCCAGAAATGCTTCCCTCGTACCACGATTTTTCCTAACCGCAAACTGATCTTCACCTACTATCTCTTCTACTACCCTTTCCTTTCTTCTGTATATTATTCTTTTGTTGTTGTTGTTGCTTTAGGGTGCGTCGACATCGAGGTCATGAGCGCCCTATATTATTCTGGTCAGTAATTATGAAGCGAGTGATGTTAGGCTAATGGTGTGATAATTCTCACATTTGTCGGCTTGTGCTTTCTTCGGAAGTGTGAAAATTAAATAGTTTTTATTCTCTGTACTCACGGCATATTTTCCAAAAAAATTTCACCAGTTGTCCATTTTGTCATCATGTTAAATATGAATTGAATGAAAATGCTTGCAGAAAATTGTCTACTCGAGCACTGATTGCAGCATTGATATTTCAAAGGGAAAATCTATTCAAATTAAATAGGTATTTGAGAAAAAGAGGTTAGCTTTAAAAATCAAATAGAAACAGAACAATACTCAATAGGCACATAGTATACGTATATGTCACACTGGGAGAGAGGGCGTTCTTTTTGAAAACTTGTTTACGTCGGAATAAAAAAAGAATTTGTGGACTGAAAGAGCATAAAAGGCCATTCTTCAGCCATAGTGTTCACATCAAGTGCTCTGACTGAAGCTGATGTTTGTCGGCTTCTTTGTCTGAAAGAAATTGCCACGTTTTTTTGAACGGAGCAGGTTATTGAATTGCTTTTGCCTGTATATTATTGGAGACCTCAGGAAAAATACAAAAACTCTTTTCCCGAGAATGTAATCAAAGGAAGTTAATATTCTCAGGTAATTTTTTCCCCCTCTAGGCATATTTTTTTTCTTTCATCCCCAGTATTTTAATGAACGGAAGTTGACACAAGAAGAAGTCCATCAGCTACGGAAAACTTTACTTGAATTGTATTTTAATCTGAACTGCGAGCAGTCAAAGTTATGGAAGCATTTTGGACAGAGCTTCACTTTAAATGCTATGCAATGAGTTCAGATATTACCTAATACGAAACACACAATGAAATGTCAGCGGTACTAACAGTATTTGAAAGCAATTTTTATTTTACCTGTCGTGGATAGTTACGTATACCGCTGAATGCGATCAGTAATTTGTATACGATAGTTTTCATCAGAATATCAAGATACCATAAAATACTTACAGTTCCCTGATTCAAATGACAGCATGTTGGCAAAGATGATTACCATATGTTGGTTTATTCTTTTTGTCCGCAAAATAAACTGAACATACCTTATATCCTGTTCAACGTGTCTAAATTCAAGAATAATACAATATCGATGTCAATAGAGAAAGATCAGTCACTGAATTTACGAAGGTTTAATTACTAAGGTAAGTAAATGGGTATGCTAACAGACAAAATGTAGACAACTAAAGAAAAAGAATTTGGCCAAGAAATAATGAATATATAAGTAGATTTTGTTCCAGTACTGTCAACACCCCAAGGATTGAACAAAATTTCGTAAAAACTATAAGCATATATTTCAACTGGATCCAATACGATATGACTGTCTTTTTTCTTATCTAGGACGATCATTCTAAATAGTCTACTGATGTCATATAACAATTCTATTTAATTGGTACAGTATTACATCGTAATATTCAAACATTTTTTTTGCTGTCTTCAGCCTCTTGACTGGTTTGATGCAATCTCCATCTCTTCCTATCTTGCGCTAACCTCTGCATCTCAACATCCCGCTAACAACTGACGTCTCGCAGTTATCTGCTTCATTTAAAGTATCCAGTCATAAAAATATGAATTTACCTTGAGTTGAACTCTAGCGACGTGTATCACCATACATAATTCCCTACTTCTGACCCATTCTCATACAATTACTGTCTGACTATAAATCTTAACAATAAATAAATAAAATTAAAAAAAACTTAATTGTTACAGAAAATTAAACATTTCTCATCAGCAATAAAAGTTTCAAAAATGTTATACTGTTAAACGAAAAATTATTATGGTGTAAATCCATGTCCATGATTTGGGTTTTCGGGTCCAGAATAGTTCCTAGTTGGTAGACAGTTTTAAGTGGTAAATGTTTACTTTCTCAGAATCTTGAAGTTTGAGGTCTTTCGTTAGCACTGAATACCTTAAAAGATTATTAACATTAATAGGTTTGGCGAAATTAGGATAGTATTTCTTTATTGAAAAATAGTAAGCAGATATATTCCTTGTTTGAAATTTATGGTAAAAACAATGGTGATACATCATAATTTCATTTTCATGATTATTTTTCTCACAGCCTTTTTAATACAATTTAAAAATAGTTCGAACCAGGTACTTTCTCTACATATACAATTATGTTGCAGGCCATTTTCTAAGGATTTTTAAAAATATATAATGTCATTATGAAAAGTTTTAATGCTTAGGTTGTAGTTCAAACTCCGTGGTATATATTAAGACTTTACGTGAACGGGCGCCAAAGCAGCAAATGGTAATCTGTTCTTAACCCCACATCACACCAAAGACTCTTAATTCAGAGACTGATCACTAAGTCAAATATTAATGTTTACACAATCTTAAACATTCGTAAAAACATTGTAGAATTTTTTTAATGCTACTGACATACTTGTATGTGGCATAACAAAATTATGTTTACAAAGATTCATCAGATTAAATTTTGTGATAACGAATTTTCGAATTTGTTCTTTGGATTTCGTAAATATTATCATTGACTTATTGCTCTTTGTATTGTGTGTGAGAAGATTGTTATAGTTTCAAATTCTGACATGGAGAACAGGCAAGTTTGACTGTTTTGGTCGAATATTTTCGCCTCAAAATTTTAAATTTCACGAAGAGAATAAAAACCCATTAGGAAAACATTTACATGGCCAGATGGCGGGCAGTTTTTCATGAAATTGTTTTATCCCCATTTACATCTGTGAATTTTCAGACTTTAGCAAAGAATTCTGTTCATTTAAACGTATCAGCATCCTCTGCTGCTACTGCTGTTTAAAAATCCAAACATCTACAATACGAACATTTCTCCGCGAACGTTGATCCACGCTGTCATAGCTGGCGGCAATTTCTACCTAATTTACTAATAAGCACCTACAGTTGCTACAAATTTCAAATTAGAAAAAAGCTTATTTTCAAAATAACTGTACTATGGTTAGGTTACTAACTCAGATAATTCTGAAACCCTGCAGCCGTATGTATTGAGTAGGCTCTGTTAGTAAGCTAATCCAGCGCTGCCTACAGACAATCATCGCTCCTCCACCACTATTGAATCGAGCTGTCAGCACTGCATTCGCGCCTAGCAGAATATTATGGAATTCGTCAAAAGTCCCGTCTTTTCGCAGTGGTGTCGGATTTATAGCTGCAATTTATCGCGCACGCCACTGAACAGCCGACAGCCAATGAAACGGCGAGGATTTATGGAGTGTTGCTGTAGAGATGTGAAGAGTTACGACGTTCACTCAATGTCTGTTTATTGGTGTCAAGCAATAACTGATGGCTGGTCAATGTCGACCGAAACCTCCCACACTGCGAAAAAATAAAAGCGTCGTATTTCATGCAGTCTGATGCATAACGACCTTTGCAAAGAGGATCATACAGATTTTACAATATGGCTCAACACTTTTATTGACGAAAGTGTATCGATCCAATACTATGCTTGATTTTGTGTTAACATTAGAGCAACATGCTTTTAGCATTTAATTTCGTTAAAACATAATTAGCATGTAATTCACGGATTATAACCAGTTCCAATCAAATATCATATCTTGTTTACGCAAGTGAATATGGAAGAATGATCTATGATCAGAATTTTTTTGGTATTCAGAGTTACTAGTGACACTGATACGATATAAAATAAAATCTATAATTTATTTTCAGCATAATCTTCTTTGTACTTTACACATTTCCTCCGACATTGCAAATGCTTATATGCAATCCGCGTAAAAGGTAAACGTGTCTAAAAATAAGATTAATGCACATATGACGTTATAATCTGACATGGAATGGGTACCAGACAGATATTTTTTAGAGTTTGGAAACAGATGGAAAACACTGGGTTTCGGTTTCTGAAAGAACCCGGCACTTTCTATGTTGTTAAAATATTATGTAACAATCACTCACTTTATGGTCTGTGCAGTTACCAAAAAATAAAGTATCTTGTTCTTGTGGCGTTTACTTGTGCCTACCTGGAAAGCATCAAGTAAATAACAACATACAATGTTCTTTCTCTTCGGCGGTGGTCACTTCAAACCTTCTCTGAAATATATAAAAGTTTAGAAGGATATCTCAAAACTACTAAATCATAAATTAAATGGTTTTCTTTCAAGTCTTTAATGCACAGCTTTCCTTAAATTTTGTTAGACCCACCGACCGGTATATTATTTAAATTTTTATCATAAGATTCCTTACACAACAGATTTTTCACCAGGTAAATAATTTCTTCTTCTCCAAAAAAGTCAGAAGACAGTTCTGCTTCGACCGCAATTAATCCCTTGAATTTCTTAATACTTTCCGCTAACAATCCCTAACTATTTCTTTGAACATCACACTAATTGCACCACATTGGAAATTTACGATTTCCAATTTCTAAAGTTCCTATCAATTTCTTGCACACTTGTTGCACAATTATAAATTATAAAATCAATACTTGATGGCTGATATACAACTTCTTAACTGGAACAGAATTTAAAACAGTGGAATAGACGTTGCAAATTTTAACAATTGCGCAACCGCTAAGTGTCGACTAATAAGAAATTTCGCTGGTATTATTATTGCTTCCCTAACCTGACACACTTTATGTAAACTTAGCTCTTGCTAGTTTCAACGAAAAAACCTAATTTGAGTGATTATACTAAAATCCTCACTTTCGATGAATAACAAAAATAAAACACCAGACGAATCACTTACTCCCCGAACAAAACCAAAAGACAAACTCAGACGGTTACCGCAAACACCTAGAAGTCACCCACTGCCACACAAATGTAAACTCTGCTCTGGACCGAAGGTCCGACTGCGATGAAGACTGGTGACGAAAAAGCCACGCTAGGTGGCGTCTCGTCTTTTTATACTGACGCTGGTTCTTGATGCAACACTTACCAAGACGCCAGGATTGTGTCGCAATACCTGTAGCTACGCGTGGATCCTAATATTACACCACGCTCGCAATTCATAATTTTTATAATAAAACTCGGACAAATGTCTTAGAATACACTCTATAAAGCCCTAGAACCGTCACAGCCCCCCTCCAATTTTTTACTAAATTGACCTTGGTGATTTAGTTAAAAATTAAGTTTAGAAAGAGAAAAAAAATTAAAGAAAATATTGTTTTCAATATTCTGAAAAAAAAAATTTCGGTGGTGGTCTTACATAAACAATCTTAATGTATAATTGTATCTTTTCAATTTACTGATAAATTCAAGAAATTCTGGTAATAATACCATCACTTACCAAAAAAAATTCAAAATTTAAATTTGGGTTCGCAGACCCTAAAACGCATGCTCAAACAATGTTGCTAAGCGTTTATGAAAGAAGAATATCAGGTTATGCCTTTAAATAACCTTCCAAACATTTTAAATTTTTACATTAACGGTACATAGTATTTCAAGACTTACTACCGCTTGAAAATATTCAAATACCATAGGTATCACCTAAATATGCTACAAAGTCTTATTAATTTATGCTTTCAAGAATTTTAATTATTTATAGACAAAATAAATCTTTCAGCCTTCTTCTCAATACTTTATTAATGAAAAGAACCAAATAATTCATAATAATTTTGGGATTCCTATCCCCTGAACTGAAAATATTTCACTGACCATACCATTTGGTCAAATGAGAAGTAATCTAAAACCATTACAATATCCTATCAAAAATTTCAAATTACATTTTTGTTGGAAAATTCAAAATCATCAGTCATTCGACGTCATAGGGAATTCTCCTTTTTACCAAAAAAAATCCTCATTACATCCTATTTTTACCTCATCCATGCATCACGCTTCCACACTTCCAGAAACATTTTTCTATTTATGTCTCTGAGGATCATCAGAAAACCTTAGCGTTTGACATCTGCAAACAAGATCTTCAAACGATTACAAGTGTCCTCAATCAATCTTATAATAACCAATTATCTCTCACATTCACCAAAAAACGACAATTCTTATTGATAATTTAAAATAAAAGTTATACATTTTTTTCATAGAGAACATTATTAAATTTCTTCGGCGAACTGGTAGAATTTTGAACCAATTCCCGGTAATCATCATGCTAAACCAAGATGAAAGATTTTGGAATAACAGATAGACATATCTGTGACTTTCCATTTCACCTTTACCCGAAATGCAGAAAGCTTTACAATGATTGTGACCTCCAAGTGGTCACACAATGAAATGTTATGTTCTGAGGCATTCAGCTGCAAAGCTCGTATATTCAGCATGACATTTTTACAGTCATCTAAACCCTTACAATATTTCATTGTTTCAAAACCAAATGAATTTAAATACTCAAATCCCATTTCCAATACTACGCGGGACATTTCCTCCGCGGAGCAATTGACGCAGAGGCCGACTGGTCGACTTCCGTCAACAATCGATTTTACCCGCTGTACCTTCTCGCTTCCTCCGTCACAATACGAGCAACAAAAAGTCGGTCCGTCCTCTCCTAACCTGGCAAAACCCTGATCAAAATACATCTGATTAGGTGTACACAAGTAATAACACTTTGTCCCTTTCGCCATCATTAATTTATATGTATTCAACCCCCTGAAAACAAGTTTCAAATTCTGTCTACTCCCTTCACTACTGGCTGGTGAATTGAACTGACTTGAATTTATATTATCCCCTACAATTTCAAAATTCGACTCTGAATCTATCCCGGTAATCTTTTCAACACTCTCCTCGTCAGAAATCTCCCTTTCAATTTCAGAATTTATCCCTGATAGTGCTTCAGTAGTCTTTTCAGTATTCTGACCAAAAACTACACTACCTTCAACTATTTCAGTTACAGAAGTTACTGTTGACTCTACTGCAACAACATGTATTTCAGCTCCAATGTTCTTAACAGAAACTACATCAACTCTAACCCCTTCTGATTCACTTTCAGAGTACTGTGCCTCTGTTTCAATACTCTTATCTGTTTCAACAGGATTCGTCATATTCCCTCTTACATCAGCCAAATCATCACTTACTTGGTTAACATTAATGGCAGTCTGTACCAAATCTTTTCCCAATTCCTTATACTCTTTATTTAGAATCTTAATATCCTCAGTTACCGTTTTCCTTGTAAAGGCCAAATTCCCCTTTAGCTTTTCAATTTCCTGTCCCATATGATTATGATTGGTTTCTACAGAAGTCAAATCTTGCCTTATTTCTTGCATCCCCTGTTTACACTCATCAATTTCTTGGGTAAGACTCTCATTATCGTTATTATAACTTTCCTTTACCTCCAAAATCCTTTCTTGAATTTCATCCTTTAACTCTGATTTAGTAACTCCCAATTTCTTTTCCAAAACATCCTCCACTTCTATCATAATTGCCCCGATCTTAGTATCCAAACTAGAAACTAACCCTGTTTGGTTGTTCTCTATCCTTTCAACATGGTCCCTGAATTTAGTTTCAAAATTTTCCGTAGCCTTCACCAGAGATATAGTTTGACTATTTTTGAATTCCTCAAATTTACCACAAAAATCGTCTTCAAATTCAGAAAGCTTCTGTCCAATATCTGCTTTCCATTCAGCCTGTTCGGACCGGAATTCCCCAAAATTTAATTTCAATTCTTCAAACCTGTTCTCACAGTCAATTTGACTCTGTTCAATTTTTTCTTTTAACTCCCCGCCTTGATTATCTATCTTTTGACTCAAATCTTGACTCAAAGTTTCTGTGGCTTTTGCCTGACTATCCATTAATTTTTCGAACATCTCTTGCATACTCAAACCTTCCATCATGAATTATATTTGAGGTAACAAACAAACAAAAACAATACACAAATTAATTTCCCCCAAAAGAAGTACTTTTCCCCGCCACGAGGCGGCACTGATTTTTTAACGTACCTTTAGAATCCTCTTCAATATTTTATTTTTGATTTCGAAGCACTATTACCTGCATACTTTCCCAGTTTTACTTTCGTAGCACAAATACAGAACCTGCTTATTTGTTTGTTTTGAAATTCCTTGGCGTGTGGAAGAAGGTCACAGAACCCCTTGTGTTTGTACAGCCACTCCTCAGTTCACACCCTCCTGGGACATCCGCCCAATTTTTTCTGCCACCTCTCCAGGTCGGTGAACCCGAAACACAGCTGGAGCCTTTCGCGTCGTAAGAATTCTTACTGCAGAATCTTAAAATATTCTGTTGTGTAGTTCGATCACTGGATTCTAAAACTCAATGTAAATAATTAGTTACATATATTGTTAAACAATCCTGGCAAGAGTCGCCATCTGAAAGAACCCGGCACGTTATATGTTGCCAAAATATAATATAACAGTCACTCACTTTATGGTCTGTGCAGTTACCAAAAAATAAAGTATCTTGTTCTTGTGGCGTTTACTTGTGCCTACCTGGAAAGCATCAAGTAAATAACAACATACAATGTTCTTTCTCTTCGGCGGTGGTCACTTCAAACCTTCTCTGAAATATATAAAAGGTTAGAAGGGTATCTCAAAACTACTAAATCATAAATTAAATGGTTTTCTTTCAAGTCTTTAATGCACAGCTTTCCTTAAATTTTGTTAGACCCACCGACCGGTATATTATTTAAATTTCTATCATAAGATTCCTTACACAACAGATTTTTCACCAGGTAAATAATTTCTTCTTCTCCAAAAAAATCAGAAGACAGTTCTGCTACGACCGCAATTAATCCCTTGAATTTCTTAATACTTTCCGCTAACAATCCCTAACTATTTCTTTGAACATCACACTAATTGCACCACATTGGAAATTTACGATTTCCAATTTCTAAAGTTCCTATCAATTTCTTGCACACTTGTTGCACAATTATAAATTATAAAATCAATACTTGATGGCTGATATACAACTTCTTAACTGGAACAGAATTTAAAACAGTGGAATAGACGTTGCAAATTTTAACAATTGCGCAACCGCTAAGTGTCGACTAATAAGAAATTTCGCTGGTATTATTATTGCTCCCTAACCTGACACACTTTATGTAAACTTAGCTCTTGCTAGTTTCAACGAAAAAACCTAATTTGAGTGATTATACTAAAATCCTCACTTTCGATGAATAACAAAAATAAAACACCAGACGAATCACTTACTCCCCGAACAAAACCAAAAGACAAACTCAGACGGTTACCGCAAACACCTAGAAGTCACCCACTGCCACACAAATGTAAACTCTGCTCTGGACCGAAGGTCCGACTGCGATGAAGACTGGTGACGAAAAAGCCACGCTAGGTGGCGTCTCGTCTTTTTATACTGACGCTGGTTCTTGATGCAACACTTACCAAGACGCCAGGATTGTGTCGCAATACCTGTAGCTACGCGTGGATCCTAATATTACACCACGCTCGCAATTCATAATTTTTATAATAAAACTCGGACAAATGTCTTAGAATACACTCTATAAAGCCCTAGAACCGTCACAGGTTCCAACTTGCCTTTTCCGTGGCATCTGTTCGCATTTGTTTCACGGCGTTATAATAATATTCTCCTATCACGTTTTCAGCTTTTTTCAGGAAACCTTCAAGCAGAAAATTTTCAGAATACCGAAAATCAGACCACTCCCTATGGTAGAGCTCGGGAGTGCCATTCGGAAGGACGCGGGATCGAATCCTAGATTTCGGTTTTACGCTGTTTCCCGAAATTACTCGAGGCGAATGCCACTATGGTTCCTTCAAAAGGCCATGACGGAATCATCCCGTTTCATGTCCGCACTCTTTTCTCGTCTGTATGTAGATGAGGCGTAAAATCATTCCAAACATCAGACATAGTCACTTTCTGTGAGGAGGAAAACGAACGTACTTTTACAGCGTTGACTGCTGCTTTGATTCTGCAATAAGGGAAGCTCTAATTGTGTAGTAAAATCTACTACATCCACTTCAAAGAGGAGTAGATTTTCCTCAGCCAGCCTCATCACTGTCCTTTTAAGGAAAATTATAGAAATGGTTTATAGAAACTTTACTCATGTCGGAGGCCTCTGACAGAATACGCCCTATTGTTGCTCTTGGTCTGTCTGATACCTATTAGATTACATAGCTTATATTCGAATTATTTGCAGGTGTCAAATGGCTAGAATGAATTTCTGTAGCAGCGGATTAAGATTCATGGCCAGGCTTACTGTTTTACATGAGATCGGTAACCAATGTTCGGAGTTCATCAATAGCTACGAGCACAATGTCATCACCGAATTTCAAGTTGTCAAGTCTTCTGCCATGGATCCTAATTTACATTTCTGTCCATTCTTGTTTTGAGACAGCTGAAAATAATTTCGAGAAATGCGATCACATTACTTAACACCTCCTTCGATGCGGAAATCTGAAGTTGATTTCCTAACGCCGAAAAAATCTGAGGAGGTGCCATACACATTATTGAGCACTCTGATATAAGCTGTGTCCAAGCCATGTTCAGCTAGGGCATGCAGGGTAGCTTTGTGACTTACTGAATCAAATGACTTTTCGAAAGAGGTATCTGGTATTCGTTTGCTAGGCTAATTATTTCTCGCAGGGCAAGAATGTGGTCGATTGTGCTAAAGTTGATGCGGAATCCTGTTTGCTTGGTGGGTTGGGTAGAATTATGGATGGAACTAATTCAGTTCAAAAAGATTCTTGTGAAAACTTTTTACAGACAGAAAGCATACGAGACGGTAGTTTTTAATGTCATGAATACTTTATTTTATGTAGCATTACGATTTAAACTTAATTCCGTGATGAAAGCATTAATGAATTGTGTAAGTAGGAAGAGAAGACTTTATCCAAGTGATGGATAGCTTCTTCACTAACAGGCTTCAGAATATTAAAGAATAGGTCAGTGGTCATTCCTTTTTTCATGAAGTCTATAGCATCCCTGATTACAGAGGGAATAACGGCAAGTGGCATCGAAATTGGAACACTTCTTTTAGCACATCGGAAAAACTGGAATTGAAAAATTATGCTGATCATAACGAGTGATCGCCACGGAACGTGATATAGGTAAAAGTACAAAATCGCAAAATTAATATTTTTTTTACTATATTTGTTAGATGACAGCAGACAGTAATCTTTTTGTTTAAAGTGCTACCAATTGGTAAAAGAAATATTTCATACGAAAATCAAACAAAAGTACTCCTCTTTAATAGATACAGAAAAAGAGGGATACTCTTAATTCTAACAAAGGTATCCCAAAGCAAGTTTTGATGGTAAAACAGAATGGTTTTGTTACGTGACCTAAGTTATGACAGACAGCACTGAAGGCTGTGTCCATACGGGTTACTACGACATTTCCAGACAAACTCACCGATGCGCGAGTAGAGGCGCGGATGTAGTCAGCCCAGCATAACAAAGAGCAGACTTGTCATTGTACTTCGACCCGGACTAGTGCCATTAGTTAACGGCACTGTCCGGAGACCAGCCGGGGGCACCACACTGTGCAAAACAAGAGCCGAACACAACGCTTTCAGGGAAAAAAGACGGCCGCAGGCGGCGACAAATGTGATTGCGACGACCCACAGCGGCGGTGCACATCAGTTAGATAGCGTGGCTACCACACGCAACACGGGGCAGGAAATTCGATTGCCACTGCAGGCGAAAAAGACCGTCTCCATTTTAGCGTATTAACACCCACACCTACCCACTCGATACATTAGAACATTATTTGCTTTCATCATCTGACTTTTCTTTTGGGATGTTGAGAAGGACGTTAAATAAACTCTGACAAAGTTCACAATAAAAAAATTTATTGATAGAACTAAACTCTCTGGCAGCAACGGACTTATCTCGCAGTGTACATCTATGGTCTAAATATTTGGTGATGTGTGCAGTTTCTTATTTTAAAAAGTGCTGTTGGCACCTACAATATTTTCAATTTTTGACGTGAAACCTTCTATAGGTTGCACGCTTTCTGGATGGGTAAAATCTTATGAGTTTTTTTTTAATATTTTATGGCTTTAGCTATAGGCTAATACAGCTAATAACATCATACAATATGTTCGAGTGAATTTTAAATTACACCTTTAATATATTTAACATACAGGGAAATTATCTTGACCGATTTCTTGCTCGGAACTGAGAGAGATTGCACCAGAGAAGTTATATCAGTTATATTCAGGCCGTCTTCTAGCAGTTGTTTCCTCGCTGATCGATGTTGCTTGCAGCTCAGCATGAAGTGATAAATATCCTCTACAGAATTACACGATGGGCACATCGGTGAATCCACCAACCGCATGACGTATTTTTTGTCACGTAATAAAGTGTCTTGTACTAAGTCTGCTCATTAGAGTAATTTCTTTCCTGTTCAGTTCTAGTTGAGCGTACCATGGCTTGCTTACTATGTTGTTGCAGATAGCTCTATACCAAAGTCCCTTTCCCGAGCAGTCGGCAAACCATCTCTTCTCCCACTCAGTCTTAACCATGTCGGTAACAATGGCCTTGAAGTCTGCACAGGGTACCGAAACTTTTTCTGTTTCTGCAGCAGTAAGGTGGTGACGTGCTTCACGTCACCAACATGCTAATGTTAACAGTATATCTGTAGCTATAAGCATTACGAGTTACGCTTGGACAGCAGTGAGAGTGTAGATTATACTTGCATCTAATATATAAAATTGATTTTTTTTGCTAATGTTCTTCAAACAAACACACCGTTTTTATCCGATTTTGATGGAACTTTGCATACGTATATTTATACGATTTTGATAGTACTTAGCACATTTATTCTTTCTAAACAAGGCGGTCTGGTAGCTCAGAGGTTACGGCGCTTGCTTCTGAACGTTTCTCTCTACCGTCGCGAGTTAAATCCCGTGGTAAGCAGGAATTTTCAGGAGTTGTATTTGGTTATATGAGCTACGCTGGGACATTCTGTGATTTTGATTCCACGTTAAACTGTAAGCCCCTGAGGGAAGGAATTGGCCTTCCTGTCTCTGACACAATAGGTTGTATTGAAATATTGTTTAATATTTAGAATAATAAGTCCTGATCACGGTAAGCCATATGGAAATACTATTTGGTTTCTTTATCGTGACATAATATGGTAAGCTGATGATTAGAATTTATTGCACTATCACCACTTATTGTCTACTTTTCTGACCACGTTTTTCCGGCAATCGGTACTTCGTAATCTGCAGGAAATCATTCAGGGATGAATTTAAGACGGTCGCCTGGTTAGGTGGCGTTTGGAATTGTTCTATCAAAGTTTCTTAACTGCACGAACACACTAAAAGTATATCAAACTCAAGACACTATTTATTGCTCAGATTTTCAACAGTTACATCCCGACCACCATACCATATTTATTTTTTCTCTTGTAATTAACAGGTAACAAGGATTGCCCTGAATAATCGTTCCCGAAGATTGCTTGTTCTTAGCGAGTGTGAACTTTCTTTAAACTTCCACAAATGGAACAACACTTTATTTCTTCCTACAGTAGTGGACGACATACACAACTAACAGTCTTTAAATGTACATAATATTAACTTGGCACTTAACCGACGCGGTAGCTCGTCCGAAGACTTCCCTTAACACAAGGATGCTTTACTGTTCGGTACTATCATGTTTTCCCGCACTCACGTTTACCGCAACTGGCGCCATAGCACACAATCACACTACTCTCGATCGTTGTAGTCGATAGTCGACTTCACTCGTTGATCAACTTTCACATCAAGATTGGCAGGTGCGATAACTATCGTAATGTGACAGTTGGTACATCTCATTCGGGAAGATTCGACCAACCTTCAGGTTGTGGAATAAGTTATATTTTTAGTTTTTGAAGTGAAAACTTGTCTGGGCGCGTTGGGTGATTTTTGGATGGGTAAAATATTATGAGTTCGCGTCACCGACATGCTGATGTTAACAGCTGTTTTGTTGCGTTCTGGTGACTCAAAGGTTAAGGTGTCTGATTGGTAATCGAAAGGTCCGGGGTTCGAATTCCTGTGTCGGCGGGGATTTTCACAGTCCCTTAACACGACTTTCACATTTGGCACAGCTTGCTGTGTTATGTGAAGTACGTCAGAACGCCTCCGTGGTTCGGATTCTACGTTAAACTGCACCTGATACCACTATCAGGTTAGGTTAAGGTGGCTAGGACAAGGGTGGAATGCGCAGCCAATAAAAACCCTATCACCAGGTCATTACGACCACACAGATTTATTATTATTTAGTTTATCTGTAGCTATAAGTATGACGTGTAGTGCGTATGATATTCACAGTTATAAGTTTTCACTTCTTTCGACAGTACACAATGACTGCCAACGGGTTTTTTTCGTTTCTTTTTTAAATAAAAAAATAAGCAATATTTGTTTCTGACAATAGGGGTTGACTTCCGTCAAGATGCAGTACCGTAAAAATTTGATTATTCTGAGTGTTCCTTAACAATCGTTTTTGAACGTAAATTGTTGCTTGCACCTCATTTTCAATCTTTTCTCTGAGTGTTATAACAGCTGAATCTACTCTTCCTTATTTTGTTCACAAAAATGACAAGATGTTGTCATAAAGGAGAATTATTAACTAAATCATAGCAATAAATTTATTATTATTATTTTCATTTTATATGGAGTGCTACATTGCAACCAGCGTGGTGGATGAGTGGTAACTTTATCGATGACAGCTTTGATATCACAATCTATAGTTTAAAATTTCAGATTCCGACATCTCAATAATTTCAATGTGTATCCAATGGTAGAAACGGTCGCGGGAAACGAGCGTGGTGGGTGAGCGGTTAACGCTCTGGCTTCTCATTCGCGAGGACGTGGGTTCGAACCCCCGTCTGGGCATCCAGATTTGGGTTTTCCATTGCACCCCCAAATCACTCCAGGCGAATGCCCGGATGTTTCCTACAAAAAGTCAATTTCCAAATTCGTTCCTTGTGCCCCATCCTTTTCCGCCCCTAATGACTTCCAAGTCAACGAGGCGTAAAGCCATATTAAAAAACATAAAAAAACAAAAAAGTCCTTGGGAGAGTATAAAAATTGCTATTCTAATTGTAAAGTCTCCCAAACTAACAATAAACAAATAGGGAATGCAAGAGATGCTTAAATTTAAATTATTGCGTTTTTTTAAAATAAATACATTTTTTTAGTTATTTTCTAATGTGTTCTTTATCTTCAGTCCATTTACTGTATCCTTTCTTAAGAATTCATCGTGTAAAGAATTTTCTCTACTGTAGATGTTTATTTTAATTTAATTTAATTGTGATGTAGAACACGCTCCATTGACAATTTCCCTACACATCCATTTTTCCCCTTTCTTGTACCGGTCTACGTTTGCTCTCTACGAATTTTAATTTTAAATTCTTTTAGCATTTTTGGTAAATTATTCAAACATCTTACTCCCTTACCTACGAAAGGAAATTTTCCCACACTCTTATACCAGCATGTGATCATGGTCATCTTTTCTCTTCCATTTTTTAGTCTGCTCATTTTTATTTGTGCCGGCGAACTCGTTCCAGAATCGTAGTCGCTACTGGTTGCATCATACCAGTTATTTAATGTCTCTGCCTTTTTGAAATTCTCAGTAACTTCTTCTCCATCCTTATATACTGTATAATTGTCTAAATACCTTTCCGTTCCCCTCAGTTTCATACATTGCCATAGAAATTTCCAGATGCATCATTCAGTGTTCCTCAATCACAAATAAAACGACTTAACAGTTCACACTTTCCGGCGCCAGATAAAATTATTCTGTTGCTTTCTCTCTATTTACGCATGTTCTGTTACTTGTCCTCTGGCTAAGTAGGACTTTTTGTTCTTATCTCGTTCTCTCCAATCCTGTTTGCCGACCGGTTTTGTAAAGTACGAACAATTTCTACTTATCACAACTTATTTCAGGCTTAAACATGTCTCTCTAGAAGCAAACGTTAGCGTAGAAATCCCCTCGTTCATTTAGAGATAATCGCCCCACACGTCCGGGAATCCTCCCAAAACCGGTTGTTGAAAAAGCAAAAATTTGAGATGTAATTGTTGAGATACGTTATATGTAGGCTACCATTTGTTTTTCTGTATTAACGCAAGTAGTTGTGAGTTTTTGCATCGTACAATCGGACTTACATTAAACTGTAAATATGTTTATGTTACGAATCTTCCCGCTTCAAATATTTAACAGTTTTCGAAACCTAAACACAATAGTTCTGCGTTTACTACCTTCGGTGAAAAACTGAAAGCATCTTAATATTTTCCTTGATTTTTAAGGTCCTTCACTCTAAAATCCGGTTTATTAAATGTAGTAGTGTTTAGATTGTTTTAAAAAATCTAATTTAATGTTAGATACGGTACGGGAATACTGCTGAATACTGACAAAATGTTTGCACAACTTTCTCTCATTCACTCTTCACCTCTGGTTTTTTTTCCCCCTTGCTTCAACCTTAATACATTTGCTTTTTCTGCCTTAAGCGAAAACAAATATTTTCTGAGAGTGGATAGGCTGTCGACAAAATTTCTATCTGCACCTCCTAGCATACTGAATATACTGGGGGCCCGAATTGTTTTTTAAAGCCAGAATTTCATCAGTTAATTGTGTTTTGCATTTCTTAGAATTACCCACGATATGGAATTAAGCACCGGGTGCTGCATTGCACCGTACTATTTGATTTCAAAGTTAAAAAATTTAGTGGTAACGCAACCGTTCACAGTTGTTTACATTAAAGTTATCTTTGTAGTTTTACTACCAGCCAGTTTTTATCGATTGCTCCGCTTGCGTGTATTACATTATTACTGCCACTTTTTTCTCTAATTCAGTCTTAACTTAAGATCTGTTTTTCTTACAAAAATAGTTCTCTTTAATTTTGATAAGAATCAATTAAGTATGCCGAAAACATGTTTTTAATTTTTAAAATTTGATGCTTTCTGCAGGCGTCATATTTGTTAAATTCCACTTTGCGGGTTTAGTGCTACGTCAATGTTTTTGTCGCTACCAACGTTTCGGCACAGAACATGGGGCCTTCCTCAGTATTTTCGGCTGGTGTATCCCCTGCTGACGGCTGGATACAGCCCTCGTCGTTTGCCGGCCTTTATGCATATGCAAATAAGGTAGCTTTTGTTCGTGACTTTATTCGAGTGCACCAAAGAAGCTCCCGGTGGTTATTCAACATTTACCAACATTAAAAAAAAAATTACATGTTAAATCAACGACACAAGCGGCATTTTTTTAAATTAAATGGATACAGTTCTTCATTACAGCATTCTCTATTGTCTTTACAACAAATGCTACGTGCAACAATAAATTTGCTCTTAACTATTCGTATCATTCTAAATCTTCTCTCAAAATCTATTAATGCATTATTAATCTAACTAAATGTTTGCTAAATAACGGATTTAGAAACGAAATACCCGATTCTTAAAGATAGAACCGATAGATACCGGTATCATCACATTTCTTGACTATCTTTTTGATCAGGTTTTAATTTTAGGCTCTGTCCCAGTTAAAGTAACTTGGCAACACATATTTAAAATTTTAGGCCAGACGCTAAGATCTCAAATTTCGTAAACTCCTGTTCAGTAATAATTAAGTAATTCCAGATAATATGTAAGAGAGTTTTATGTACAGAAGAGAATAGATTTTGATTTTGTACTGCGGCGCCTGGTGACACAATGTGGTTATACCTAACGCCAGTTGTAAATTAGAAAATAATAGAGTAAACGCGATCAAAATAGGTTGAGTAATTTTTCTGGTTATACCAGATTATAGATAAACTTGTTTGGTGCAAAAAACAGATTTTAATTCATCAACCGATTCTTCAAAACGGTCCTCTGATTCCTGTCGCATCCAATGAGTACTCGCTTGAACAAGCGTTGTAACGGAGTTCATCATTGCGGATGCGGATGTTCAGTGCTTGACATCCGTGGATGGGGATGTTTTGCGGAAGCGCAGGTAGACAAATACATTTATAATCATTTATATTTTAATATTTTATCAAAAATAAATGTAAAATCAAAATAAGTATATTTTTATGCCAAATTCTATATTTTTTCATAAGTGATGTCTATTTCCATATAATACTGCCACACTGATTTTTTTTTTTGTAGGTACTTCCATCTGCCGGTGGAAATTATAAACTGCTTGGAGATCAATCGCCGACGCTAGAGCTCCAAGAGTTAGTTCATCGGACTACTACCGCGCTGAAACTTACTGGTCCAACTCGGCTATATGATGTGAGCACCTCCTGACACACACAATGCCCCGCGCCCTGCGATGCTACAATGCAAGCGCCGGATCAACAATCGCGGCGCACACAACTGTGTCCGAGAAAACCCAACAATATTAGAAATCAAATTATAACCATTAATACAACTATTCAGGTTACTGAAAATTAATAAATGCAAAATAGTTCAATAATAATAATAATAATTGGGGGTTTAGTCATAATGTTACATGGCCTATCGGAGTTCCCCCAGAGTGTTGCAGTACGACGCGGCATTCACGGTTTCACCGTGAGGCTGGTGTTTCAACAGTGTGATCCAAATTTTTCTGTTGTTGGAGATGCGGGATGTTTCCATTCCATGGAGCATCGATTGGATTCCGACTGAAAGTGGTGAACGCGAGACTCGTCTCCTGTAACAATTGTTGCCATGATGTCCTCTCCCTCTTCAGTGTACGGAGTGAGATGGTGCAAGGACAGACTCATTTTGTGTCCCTCAGACAGCTGGCGCGGCTCCCACCGTGCACAAAATTTTTGAAGCTTCAGCTGCTCATGGATGATGATGTAAGCTGTTCCCTGCTTAGTGCGCTAGGTTACCAGTTGTCACACGTCAGTCATTACGGATGATTTGTTCCACACGATGCAGTGTGGTTTCAGTTGACACCTCCGCAGGACAACCATGATTCGTCTAATCTCTGACGTTTCACCTTATTGTGTTAAACTTTGGATCCAATAGAATACATAACTTTCCGTGATGAACAATTACCAACATATAGGGATCGCATTTCGGTATTCACTTCTTCTACGTAAACACTTTATCATTATTCTTGGCCGCAGCTGAAAAATTCTATCACTCTTATCTTGCTCAATCCTACATCAGTGTCATCCCAGGAAACAGTAACGCAATACTGACGAGCCAGTATTGCGTTACTGTTTCTTAGAATGACGTTGATGTAGGATTGTGCAAGATAAGAGTGACAGAATTTTTCAGCGGCGGCCAAGAATAATGATAAAGTGTGCACAGTGATTTTGCCTACAAAAAAAGCACAAGCACACGCTTTTCTTTTTGTGTGCACTGCTGCAACACAACCGCCATATTCTTCTGGCTGCCACTGACTGACCAGGCTCCCTGTGACATAGTGCACCCGCGACGACAAGCATACATATACTGGAAAAGTACGCACACTGGTTTTAAAAATGTTGTACGTCAAACAAACGTTTATGACTTACTTCTTGATTAACCCGCATACATATCTAATGTTTTAAGAAAGACCCTAAGTTTTAATATAGTGAAAATCTCATCTAAATTTGTTCAGTATATCTTGTGTGGTGCTGTAGAGCTATAGAGTCCAGTAAAATCTACAACTTTAAGTTTCTAGTACGTTGTTCGCTGGTTTAATTGGTTGAAGGGAGATGAAGGAAAAACTTGATACCGACACTTTAGGACTAAAATTATTCTAAAGTATCTCGATGTCAGCCAGTTGAAACGTCCGGGAAAATTACCAGTTTAGTGTTGAATACCTGTATACGCTGACAAATTTATATTTTAATCTGTGTCTTTGAAACATAATGCTGTGGATATAGTCTCTGTACTTTCGCATCACAATGTTAGGTTGGTAGCAGTGATGAACATTTTTCCACCCTAAAGAAACTTACGTACTGACATGTGGGGGAGCGCAAAGAGATAAACGCACAGCAATCGACATACGTGATGAGGTGGGTACAAAAGATCACGTACGTTTATTAAACTTCACTTTAATTTCCTGGCTGCCTTGTTTTATTTCATACGAAATGAGAAAGTTATTCCGCTCGATCTGGTAGTGGTAACTTCCTATAACAAGACTACAAAGAAAGTGGTCGAAAAATTAAAAATGCTCTGTTATACCTAGTTCCTTTAGACCGGCGTTGAAGTTGAATTACAGCAACGTTTCGCCCCATGCCTCCGGATGTCTTCCAGACCAAATTTAGGTTTTCTCGTGATTGAATATCTTCGTAGTAAGCTGTGAAAAAAAATAATGTTGCTCTCAATTATTTGATTAATTTTTGTATTTTGATGTTACTTTGCAAAGTACTGATACAGTCAATTAGAGTGAATGTTGTAGAATTACTGAGCAGAAAAAATATCCTAAATAAACAATAACAAAGGTGTTGATCGGTATTCCTGTTTAGTGCTACATAAGTACATGCTCACTGTCAACAAAATCGATAAAAAAAAATCTCGATTCAGATATCTGCAATTGTTTGTCACAAGCTTAACCTGAAAGATGGTATAAGGTTATTCCTCCATTGTAATAATCTGCAGCCCTTACTCATCTGAGATGCCAGAGACACGGGACACGAATAAATGAGACTGTTCGGTCGTACAAAGGCGATTAGCAGAATTATCACGAGGAAGGCGAGAGATTAAAAGGCAGAGGCCGTAAAGGAAACACGACCCCCGGGGTCTCCTTACAAGCGGAGATAATGAAGCGAGCAGCCGTCGGGACGATACTTGTTAGCAAGTGTTGCGTGCCACCAAACAAGGAGTCCTCACAGTCGCTCTGTCGCCTTTGACTGCGCACACACAGACATGCAAATGTATAAGCCTACACTGCGCCCCCCGCATCATGTGATCCAAACCTCCTCACTGTCACCCAATACTGCGGGCTGCAGTATAACTCACTGCAAACTTACAAAAATTGCACTTGATTTTACTAGACTGGTAAAGTTCAAGGTTACAGTCGATAAATATATATATATATACAGTGGCGGATCCTGGGGGGGGGGGCTAGGGGGCTAACCACCAACACCAAGGTCACCCCCGACAACATTGGATTTTGGTGACATTTTTTTTTTTTTTTTTTTTTTTTTTTTAATTTGGCTTGAATGGTAACATAAAGAGACTGGCTATGGTCTGTGCGGTTGGCCTAAGCATAAAGTAACTGAGTATTCCCTATGTTCCATTTCCGAGTGATACTCATACTCGCTGATATGTGGCGTGTGCGGACTGTTGGTGGACAATGTACTCTCTCAACGCCGGCGGGGCTGAAGGTGTCCGTGAAGGCTGAAGAGACGACATTGAAGTCAGAGAGGGAAGTTTGCTGCTCTGATACATGCGACCGCTGAACCACTGAGAGGCCTGACCGACTGTGCTCTGCCACGAGATGAAAAGCAATTGGTTACCTTAGTGAAAAGAGACGATTTGCAACGCTTCTAACACCCCCTATAAACAGCGCCCTGTTGAGATTCCTCATACAACTAGCCCAGTGCCATTATAAAAGTTGCAAAAGTTTTTAATGCAATGTTCCGTTATTCGACAGTTATTTCACAAAAAGGATTAGCAATTCACCTATTAAAAACACACTGATTGTAAACTCGTATCTTTTTCTAACCCTGTAATCCCGAAAAGTAATTGTCATGTGAGCTGATCTTAATTAATAATATTAATAAGAAAATAAAAATTTAAGAATCCATTAATTAGATTTCTGCAATACTAAGACCTTCCTTGTGGCTGCATTATCATTGCACCACCATGTTGGATCCGAAATTCCAACGCGACCAGCTTGAGTTCTAGACACCACGTAACGGCCGTCCTACTGCGGTTTTTAGGCAGTTTCCCTCAGTTACCTAAGCGAATACTGGGACGTCCCAAATTTTCGACTTATAAACGAAACATTTCACAAACAGAGGTTCACATATCACAGAAAACATAACATACACGAATCTCGGACAGATGGTAACACTTAAATTCCTCACATTGCTCCAAGAGTTGACACTGCTTGCATTGTAGAAATTCTTAATTACAAACACTGTTGCGAATGAAGATTTTGAGTGATCTGATAGCGGAAACAGTGGTAGTAATAATAATAACACACTAAGAATGACGGGTGAGCGGTTATTGTTTGGTCTTGTTTTCAGGGGGACTTAAGTTCGATCCCGGGATCAGCCATCTGATTGCCATATTTCATTATTTGCCAAAATCAGTCCAGACGAATGCTAGGATGGTTCCTTTAAAAATATTTGAAATTAGTAGAGAGAAAATGTAGGTGGGGAAAAAAAGGGGAAAGATGGGCATATAGGGAAATAGCCATCAGGGAAGGCGCTCTATCACAACTAAGTTCATTAAATTAATTAAATTAAAATGTCATCTCCGAATGCTTTCTCCCTGTTCCACTCCAAAGACCTCGATGTCAAAAAGTTGTAAATCCCTAAAACAGTGTTTGATTGACCGTAGAATTAGTACCATTTCAAGTAATTCCTTGACCATTACTATTGTATGCAATTTTGGTAGCCATCAAAAGATTACTGATATATAGAAAACTTGCATTTTCCAGCTCCTTCGCTTCCTTGGACCTGTGAGGGCGTAGTAAAGAGTATGACTTTTGTTTTTCTTCTAGTGGCTACGAATAAACCACTGTAATGTAGTATCTTTGTATCCTGTGCGGTAAATTAAATTCTGCAGTTTCTATGTGGTTATTGGAGTGGTAATTATTAATGTACTGGTTTGGTTAAAGAAGAAATAAATAACAAATTTATGCACTTAAAAAACAACGTTAACAGAATCCGAAGGATGGATTTTTATATGCAGTATAGCGTGATCTTTGGTGGATATGTCGTAAAAGAGTGTAATATTTGGCTCCTATCTGTATTCTGTACGAACGATTTATTATTTCTTGCCCCGTTCCCCGTTCACATAGGGTTATAAGACCTGCCACAGATTTAAGCTACATCATAAGCATTTATATTGTGACACGCCATTAAAATTGGTTTTGTAGTCTTTGCATGATACCTAGACAAAAGGACAGACAGACGCATCCTACTTAGATTTAATATAGTATAGAGAAGCAGTAAATTTGCAGTAACTGAAAGTTACATTTAAGAAATTGTTTTGCTGAAGTATCTTTACCCGTTTCCGACATCAAACACGAAGCTGATTACATATCACACTAACAGTTCACCCTTGAATTATAATTCTTCTTTCAAGGGTCTCCCATTAAACGACTTCTCAGTACTCAGTCAGTTTTGAGCAGGGTGAATCTTATTATCATCTCAGCTAAATAGTGCACAATATGAAGAACAGCTACCAGAGTATTACAAAAATTAGCACATTGTATTAAAAAATAAATGATTTCAGATATATCCCTACCACTATCCAATATAAAAGAGTAACAGTAAAACCTTCATTTATTGATCAACCAAGTAGATATTAACTCTGAATAGAGATCGCAAATGCATGTAACGTGAAATTAACAAGTATCACAAAATTTTTTATGCACTCCAATATCTGGAAACTTTCTCAAACTTACAGGCGACACATTGTAAGGAATTAATACGACATCATGCAGAACTTAGTTAATGTTGTTGCAGCTTCTATAGAAGTCTTTTAAAAATTAATAAGGAATTCCAAAATTATAATATCTCATATTTTCAAGGATGAAAAAAAGAAACATTAATAAGATGCCATGTAAAATATTTGTTTTCTTGTTGCTTGGGAATAATAGCATTCAGAGTTTTGTGTGCTAAAGATTATTTGTTGTAAATAATGTTCAGGTATAACTGTTTCATCCAACATAGTACATGATATTGTAAGATTATTTTATATATAATTCTAGAATTACGATTTTGTACTTTCACTGCCGTCTGAATAGAGTTTATAGAATACAATATTTTATAAACTTTTTATTTGATTTTTGTGTAATTAATTAATTCATTTAAGTTCTCGTTCATGTATTTACCCAGATAGTTAGTACAAGTATTTACGCTGAATATTTGCCCCTGATATATGACTTTATCAGCCATGATTTGTTTAATTGTTTGTATAAATTGCTATTAACCTGAAAGTATGTCATGCATTGAACTTCATATCAAGCGACAATAGTCTGAAATACTTGGTCCTTCGTGCCCAAATAGCGCGAAGCACGTCTAGCCCTTTGCCGTTGTTTTTTTTTTTTTTTCTCTGTATATTATGAAGTTAAGAGGTGTTATCGAGAATCAGTCAACTTCCTGCAGGCTTTTATGATTGACGTTGCTGTTTTGAATTTCGAATCTTCAACCGCATGCTCATATACAAGCAGGTAGGCCAAACTAGATACTTTAGATAACGTGAGTACTAGGCGCAGTCTGGTTAAAACTTACCTTCTGCCTTCAGCTGTATAAGCGTTTATTGACCATAGGTATCTTTTCCGAAGAATCAGTGACAAAATTAATATTGTTGTTAGACTCCACCACAATAGGAATGAACCAAGAAGAAGGTAGCGGCAATAGCCCACCGCTAAATTCCCCACATTGCTCCAAGAGTTGACACTTCTTGCATTGTACAAATTCTTAATTACAAACCCTGTTGAGAATGAAGACTTTGCGTGATCCGATAGCGGAAATAATAGTAGTAATAATAATAACATACTAAGAATGACAGGTGAGCGGTTATTGTTTGCTCTTGTTTTTGGGAGGACTTAAGTTCGATTCCGGGGTCAGCCATCCTGATTACCTTATTTCATTATTTGCCAAAATCAGTCCAGTCCAGACGAGGAGAGATAACGGTCAAGCCTGGCATTCGACAGGTCGGCGGTTCAAATCCCCGTCCCGCTTTCAAGGTAACTCCATACTAATACCAGAATGGTTCTATCAAAAACCCATAGCCAAATTTCTTACCGATCCTTGTTCCTCATCATCTCCCGGGTCTAATGACCTTGACTTGAGGTCAATTTCAAAGAAAAATTAAAAGGGAATCGCCTTGCTACCCACGTAACATGTCTAGACAAACATGAAACCTTCTCTTTCCGCTTATAGGGGGAGTAAAAGATTTCGTGTTTTTCCTGTAATGTAAGCTGGTTCTTATTTCTACCATGTTCTGTCTATACATCAACTTTCATCACTTTCTAACTTCCGAAGAGACTGCTGGATGTAACAACAGTTTTTAATCCAACCTTTCAGAGTATATTTGCTGAATTCCGTGGCGAAGTTAGAGGTGAAGTCACTTGTTGCTTAAATGATGTTTTGCTGCAGAACACTGAAGTGGTTTGGGTGAGACCACGTATTAGAGTTGCGACATGGAGAACGTGTACCCTACTTTCCTCGGAGCTTGTTTCTGCTGCTAGTGGCTCAGTTGCCTTGCCTGGCCTCCCGCATCTCGACTCCACTGTGCAAACACTGTTCGCTTGTCGGCACCACTAATATGCTAATGCGGGTCGACACACACCCCATCCAGCTCCACCCACACACCCCTATCACCGACACAAGTGGCAACGCTTCTCGCTTCGCCACAGCAAACTAATTTCTGTCTGGCTATCTCATCTGAACATGCATGATAATGTTATTCATAAATGATTGGCTTGAAGGAACTTTCGTATTATTGAAAAACAAAGTGTATTACCGTAAAAGCGCAAGATTTTAATTTAATCACCGAGCGTGGCGGGTGAACGGTTAACGTTCTGGTCTCGTATTCGGGAGGACGCTGGTTCGAATCCCCGACTGGGCATCAAGATTTGGGATTTCCATGGTTTCCCCAAATCACTCCAGGCAAATGCAAGGATGCTTCTTTCAAAAGGCCATGGCCGAATTCCTTCCCGTTCCTTGTTCACAGTCCCATCCCGCTTCTAATGATCTCGACGAGATGTAAAGCCATAATTAAAAAAGGTTTTATTTTTAAATTAAACTTGGTTTTCTGTAACAAAGTATGGAAGTATTTATTGATTTATGAAGTACACATTTTCGAATTATGTATGGAACAACATATCCGGTAAATCGCATTAGTGCCACACCGTATTCTTCTGACCAAATTTTCAGTAACGCTTTTGCATAAATATCAAGGTGTTTTGTTGATACAGCGTTTAATGTTAGGCTTCTTGACGTAAATCTGAGACTTCAGAAAATCCCACAGAAAAAATTCAATATGTGTTAAACAGCAAGATCATGTAGGCATATTCTGGTCGCCAAAATGGGAGATGGCTAGACCAGGAAAAGGAATGTGCAAGACGGTCAATGATTTTTTATTTTTTTTTATTTTAATGGCATTTGGTTAGAGACCATACAGCCAATCTACATTTTTACAAAGCTTCTTACATCCATTTGCGTAACTTATCTATTTACACATTTCCTTATCTATATTAGGTAAAACTTATTACAATCTTGTTGAATGTATATGCTATTTACAATATTCAAATTTCAAGTGCCTTCTTAAGTACCGTAATCTAAAAAGCGTTGCTAGACAATACATCAACTAGACTTAGTAATCGGCGGTTCTGTATATCCATTATTTTCTATTGATTTGTCTAAATCGCTGTATTTCTTTGACAAATACCTGTAATGTGTAGAGGGTTGATCTGTCTGGTGTTGGCCTCAATCGGTAGATTGGTGAGGATACTGTTAATTTTGCCAAGCTAGTTGTTGTGCTTGCGCGGAAGTGGGGTTGTGCTGTGGTTTGGGCTTTAGGTTTGAAGTATAGTCATTTTCTGTTTCAACTTACAAAATTGGTTAGAATTCTATCCCTCCATCCTTTAAGTATCTGGCGAGGATGCTAAGTATTACTTTGTTGTTGCTGGAAAGTAGGAGGGTTACGTTTGTCGGAAAGGGGAAGCCGTTCTTGGCAAGATCTTTCATCATTTGGTCCTGGAGTTGTTGGTATTTATTGCATGAAAAAATTATGTGATTGGCACGTGTCATTGTCCTGTTGAAAACGCGTGTCTTCAAGAGCAATATCTTCAAATTGAGGAGCAAAGAACTGGATTGTCATGATACGATAATGTTCGGATTTACCGTTAATGCATTACCTGCCTCGTTTTCAAAGAAACATACCGAGCGTGGTGGGTGAGCGGTTAACGCTCTGGCCTCGCATTCGAGAGAACGGCGGTTCGAATTCCCGTCCGAGCATCCAGATTTGGGTTTTTCATGGTTTTCCATAATTACTCCAGGTGATTGCCGGGATACTTCCTTCAAAAGGCCATGGCTGAATTCCTTGCAGTTCCTTGTCCCCAGTCCAATCCCGCCTCTAATGACCTTAGCCGTCGACGAGGCGTAATGCCACAATTTTTTTTAAAAAAATCAAGGAAACATGGTCCAATGATTCCTCCACTCAACAATGCACACCAAACACTGGCAGGTTGCGGATGTATTTGTTTCACATGAATTATTCCTGGATATTCTGAGCCTCGAATACGGCAATTTTGCCTTTTAACGAAACAGTCGTGGTGGAAATCGTTCTCTTCGCTGAAGATGATTTTGTTCACAAAATCGGAATTCACTCGTTGTTGTTCAGTGGTCCAGTTGGTAAACTCTGTTCACTGTGTATGGTATGTCTTCAGTCAACTGGATTTTGTAAGAATCGAGATTCAAATCTTCAGTGATTACTGCGAGGAGTGGCTGTTGAAATGTCCAGTTGTTGAGCACGATGACGAACCAAGGTTCCTGTCGCAATGTTTTCTGTTGAACGACCACTAACAGCTCGTGTCGTGTGTTTTACATCAACAACTGAGCTAGTAGTTTCGAATTTTTCGTTTTGCTGCTAATGAATTTGGAACATTATTCATACTACCTAAAATTGAACCACTTAACGAATCGTGTCAATCAAACGTTCGCCTTTTTGACAGTAATTTAAGAACAACGACACGTTGCTGTGTCGTGTAGCGCTCCGTGTTGAGAACTCCTATCAGTCTCCTGTCACAATTATCGACCTATCGAATGATAACAGCCAAAATGTCGTGCTATTAGAATCGTGAAATATGCTGTATAGAATATTCTTGCATGCAGATGTTCATATTTCGTTAGAAAAAAACACTTATTTTATTAATCGTTTTAGTACCGTTTATTAGGTTCTTAATCACTGAGCAGAATTTTTTTTTTTTTTTTTGACTATGGCTTTACGACTTGTCGACATCGGGGTCATTAGAGACGTAAAAGGCTGAGCGCAAGGAACGGAAAGAAATTCGGCTATGGTCTTTTGAAGGAAGCATTACTGCATTCAGCTGGAGTGATTTGTGGAAACCATGGAACACCCAGATATGGATGTCCTGACGGGGATTCGAACCCGCGACCTCCCGAATGCGAGGACTGAGCGTTACCGCTCTCAAACCACATTCGGTGACATATTTCATTTATCAAATTTGTTTACGTTAGGTGCTTTGAGGTGATTTCTCAGTGTGAGACGCTACTCTGTAGTATTATTTATTTTTCTTAGTGCTTTACAGTTCGACGATGGTGGTGTGGGAGAGATCTGGTGACAAGAGACGGGAGACTTTTGAAACAACCATTCAGGTGTTTGCCTGGAGAAATTTTGTGAAACAGCGGAAAACGAAAAGCTTGTTGTTCGGACCGGGAACGAACTCGTGTTCTCATAAATGCCACCAAAAAAAAAAAAAAAAAAACCTCCATTAGATAGAAAATATGTGTAAATATCCATCATCCAGTCATCTGTACATAACTAACCCAGTATAAAATATTTAACTTTGGTACAATTACATTTAGGTCAGCATCTCAAATTACACACAGAAATTAGCCATAGCATTCCCTGGTGCTAAGGACGACAAATCACGGATCGATGGATGGATTGATGGTTTAAACTGAAGGGCATTGAAAATGGGGATATGCTGCACATTAGGGTGTGTAGAGTGGTACATTTTTACACAGTGCGACCTTCTTGGAGTTTGTCGTTAACTTTAACATGTTATATGGTTGTTAATTTTATATCTCAAGTTGAAATAAACAGTCATCAGTTTCACTAATGATATTATTAAGAAGAGATTCATAAACAGTATCGCCCTCAAGCTCGATTCACGAGGTCAAATAAAATACGTATTTTATTTAATTTTCTTCCAGTGTATTCCGTTACTCAATTATGCTTTACCAAAAGCATTCACTCTGCTCCAGTGCAAGATAAGCATATCAACAGCATCCTCAGTGCAGTGCATAAATTATACTCTGCCACATTTACGCGGACATTTTTGAAACTAGGTCATAATTCTATATTGGAAATATGTCTAAGTAACTTTTATATGCTAACATGGAAACTGAAGAAATGATCTTATGGATTTTAAATGTTCAATCTTCTCCCTTGTTCATTTATACCAATTAGTACTGACAAGGTGATGCAACAGGTTGCCTTGTCACTGCGAAGCCCTGCGCTCGAATTATATCGTTGATCTGACTAATTAATAATTTTGAAGGAGATAGTATCCGTATGAGAGTTTGTCTGCAATAAAGTTAACTCTTTGTTGCTTAAAATACACTTATTTATCTGAGATTGTTCCAGTAATAGTTACGTCACTTCCCTTTTATTCACAAAAGGGGATAGCATACATACTTCGGATTTCGAAACTGCCTTACTTCGTGCTGAAGCTGATACAGGAACGCCTCGTTTAGTACAGGGAAAGTCACTCAATAATGAATTTTCTGGAATCGATTACAGATGTGCGCCAATCAGCTTCCTGTGAGAACTTTAACATGGCGGAAGGGCCGAACAAACGATGCTTAATTATCTGATAACTTTATGCTAATTATGTTACTAATTTTGCACAACATTGTGATGTAATGGTTATAGCGGTCTGAGCGTTCTGGTAGCTCAGTGCCTAAGCGCTTGCTTCGCTGCTCCTGCCCCGGGCACGAATCCCGGCAGGCGCAGGAATTTTGAGAGTTGTGTTTAATCATATGAGCTATGCCAGGACGCTCCGTGGTTCGGATTCCACGTTAAACTGTAGGTCCCAGAGGAAAGGAACTGGCCGTCCTACCTCTGACACAATGGCTTAGTATGCCTCCTTCGGGAGGATCCAACCAACCTTCGGGTTGTGGACTAAGTTAAGTTTTAGGGATAGTTTACAAACGTTCAACATCGAGGATTTTAAACTCTTCATTACAGCTGAAAATTTATTAAATTTGGAAGCTTTTGCTGGCGTCCGGGATAAGTAACTTTAAATTTATTATTATTACCTTTGTAGAAATGAATATCTTTTGGAGTATCTCATCGAACAGTCAAAACTATCTTACTTTTACAATCATAATGTAACTGAACAATTTCTCGTAGACTGCATCCAATTGAATCAAATACTTTACAGAGCGTGATTCAAAACAATAAGGGACGGCATACTGATCATGTACTAGGCCGCGCATGCGCTTCTTGTCGTGGCTACTGTTTGCATCTATAATTAATTTTACGCTGTATCAAAACTGAGGAACAACGAAGCAAAGCTTTTCCACAGGTGAATGTCAGGTTAAGATCCCATAATAATTCTTGCCGAATCTGGGAATAACTGGAGAGTACAGCTTACAATTTCTCAAATATTTTAATTATGCCTGTTTGAACTTAAAGGTTTTTTTTTTTTCTTAAAAAAGAAAGAAAGAAATAAAGAAAGAAACGAGCGACTATTTCGCATTTTCAGACTCACTACTTTCACAGGTCTAGAAATTTTTCAGTTGACGCTAAAGATAAAAATAACGTTGTAACACATTTCAAAGTAATTTTGATAAAAAACTATTGCTTTCCAGATGCTAGCGAAAATTTTTCCTTTTGTTATTCCCTGTAGAACCATTCTGTTCCCAAATATCTCCTTATTCATGAACTAGGAACGGATTTTTAGAAAATTACGTAAAGTGGCAATATTCTGAATTAGATAAGTCAATTCTAAAATTTGAAGAGCAACAATTTTATCAGTGTGGGTGAGATACATATTTAATCCTCCCATTGTGAGACGACCGTATAAGTCGGTAGCGTCACAATTAACGATATATTAAAATTCACTCACCTCTGCTACCACTGCTCCCAAGATTAGACCGCTGGTTATATGCTGAGGAAGGAGGGAGTCTTCTTTGTCAATTGTCCAAGAACGCTCTGCTGGCATTCTCACAACATACCCACCTTTCTCCTTTCCTCTTCCCACATTTGCCCTCTACTAATTTGAACTTTAAATTATTTCAGTGTTTTTGGTGGATTATTAATCACTTCTCTTGTTAATTTATTCAAATCCCTTCCACACTTTCCTTCAAAAGAAATTTTTCCCACACCCTTTTGTCTGAAATCAAGTGCCAGCTAGTGGTCATGGTCATCTTTAACCCTTCCACGCACCTCCCTTAATTCTCCCAGCAATATCTTTCCATGCATCATCACCAATATACGCCTTGTACACTCCCATGACTCTCTTCACCCTCCTTCTATCTTCCAACGAATCCCACTCCATCTCCTTTATCATATTAGTTAACGATTATAAAAACCAACTGGCTATCCTATACGCTTGAGTAGCGTCAACCTAGGTGTGTACCACCTGTTTCACTCTGATCTAGTGCATTTATTATTATTATTCATCATATTTCTTACATTATTGAGAAAAGATAAACGTTTAACAATGCCCGTAATTTATGAACGGTGTACGATAAATCAGTATGACCAGTAAAAATCAATATTTCTGAATTCAAACTGATGTCGATCAAAGACAAACAACGTCTGTACTAACATTATTGGGTGAATTAATAATACAAAAATGTCATCAAAGGTCTAACAGCTTGGTGACTGATGCTTATAACGCAATGTAAAGTACTGAAACATTGGCACAACGGTTGGAATAACAAATGCTGAGAAAGTCCTACATTAATTTCGGTCGACCCCTATAAAGTCATCTCAAATGGCAAACACAATGTAAAAAAGAAAATAAGTTTAACAGTTAAATGCAATATGATACGGGACTCATGCGTATTGTTTATGTGGAACAATTTACGGATTCTTATAGCAATTGCCTCCTGCTTTTGAAGGTATTTCTGGAAGAGAACAATTAAGCTGGCGTTTCTCTATAATCCTAATCTAAATATTATGTGTAAGATACTGCCGAGCAGGAGCTTCCGACGTTGCAGTATATCCCTCATAAATTCGTTACATGATATAGATAACCGAAGCTTATATTCAGTTTATTTGCCCTCACCAAGAATTGAACAATTGTTGATATGAAAACAGAATTGTATCTTATTCGAAAATTTATTTCTATTTTGTTGCATTCAGACTGCGAGAATGAAGTTGATATTAGGCAAGAACCTGGCTTAAGTTTATTAAATTAGTGGGCGTGAATGGTTGAAATGATACCACCAATCTCACAAGTCTTTCACAAATACCTTAAAGTTTCAGTTTTTTTTTTTTTTTTTTTTTTTTTTTTTTTTTTTTTTTTTTTTTTTTGTATGCAGTTTAATAATGCTACGTAGTTCTGGACGTTGATGAACCTATGCTTCACTCAGAACCATCAACTGATATACGTTAGTAGCTATTTCCACGCACCAAGCAGTGGCACCAGCTTTGTTTCTTTTATTAGGTACAAAATTCAGACAGTTATTAAGTTTTAAGCTGGCTACTATAGGAACCATAGATTAAAAAACTTAGCAACCATGATGAGCACAGAAGTATTTGGTTTGTTGATTTCACTGTTGCAGTACTGAGGGAGATGGCGGACATGAGTAATCATTCACGAAGCGCATAGTTGTGCAGGATTCATCGTAGGTGTGGAAACCAGTTAGCAATAACAGCTTGTGCGTGAGATCACCTAGCGGCACGTCCCCCATTATCAGATGTAAATTACTCTAATCCCCGCTGTAGCCTGCCCGATGGCGTGGGAGTTCGTAATATGCCCGCCCACTTGGGATTTAGACTCGATTCAGGCTAAAACCTCACACCGACTGCATGCAGTACATCTTATACCAGACGATAATATCGACAGTTGTACCGCACCTGGTCAGCTCTAAATGCTTTCACGAATTGACAGTACAAACAGTTTATTCCTCACCACAAACTGAAACTGAGAATATCCACAATGATGCATTAATGAAGTTCTGGAAATAGAGGCACACAGATTTGCAAGGATCCTTTCCGTAAGCTATACTTGTTTGTTGCTTTACACCATCAACGAGACCGCAGAGCCTGGTATGAATATAATCCACCATTGGTATGCCGAAATAAGTTTTCAGATCATGTATGTATTTTTATATTTTATGATCAGACTAGTGCCAGTTCTAACGAAAAAGTTATTCTGCAATTGAGCAAAAGGTAGAAATTTTACTTTTTTATTATTCTTTCTTTTTGTTTACCAAAGTATTTCTGTGGAATATTTTCAGGTAACGTGTAAAACGAACATATAAATGAAATTTAATAAATTCGTTCGGAACGTTAGTTTATGTTTGAGCATATTGTTCTATAAGCGGGTATTTTGCTTTTCAGAAATTTTCTCTAACCGACTCGCCGATCTTCCTACATCACGGATATGTGATTACTCTTTTTTACCCACAGGTTTTAAGAGATGAATATGTGCAATTCAATGTTATTATACCCTGCCTAATTACGAACAAAAAACTTTTTGTTACATTATGCTAACTTAATGTATAATCGAAGACAAGAAATTGGCGAAGAGACTTAATTTTTTTTGCCTAGCAACGACGAGCACCTTACTGTAACACACTGTAGTTGAAATAAACAAGTCACATTATTGATGCCTTTTGTATAAGAACCACAAGATTGTATTAAAAAATAATGTCAATATGGAAAGCAGACAAGACATTAGACTTTATTTCTGTAAATAATATTTTAAGTGTTTTTTCCTTGAGGTTTCGCGATTCGTCGACTTCGGTTTCATTAGAGAGAATTAGTGCAAGGAACGGGTAAAAAATTTGACCATGTAATTTTTGAAGGAACCTTTCCCTCACTCTCCATCGATATCATTAGAAACGGGCTTAACGAACTATCCTTGGCGTTAAGGTAGAGTGATGTAGGTAAACCTTGGAAAACCGAAATCTGGATGGCCGGACAGGGTATCGAAACGCGTACTCCTGAATACCAGGTTCGGTTATTAGCCATTCACACGCCGGATTCGGTATTTTAAGATTCATCGCACCGTTTCTCGACATTAGCTTTCTATCTGACAGCGCAAATGAATAGTTAGCTTATCAGAACCGAAGCTTCTAGTTATTCCCCTTAGTCGTCTGGTTTTAATGTTTAATTAACTACAGAATCAGTTCTCTCCAGCATCTGAAATATTTGGTAATTGCATTGAGGGAAACAATAATCATCATCATCATTAGTTTTCTACCCTCGGGCAGGTTTTCACTTGGCTGCTCTCCATGATCTTCTATCTTCTGCCTTTCTCTTAAGAACCATGTAGTTGCCGTCTTCCTTGGTCTATAATTTGGTATCTCTTTCTTCCTCTTATTCTCCTCCCACAGACTAAACCTTCCAAGGCGTCTTTTATCAGGCACTCCCCTCTCAATAAGTGTCCCATCCAGTTTTTCTTTTTCTCCTTTATTACTTGGAAAATTTTTCTGCTTTCACTGACCCTGTCCAGCACTTCAGCATTGCTTATTTTATCCACCCAGCTTATCTTCTCCATCCTCCTCCACATCCACATCTCAAATGCTTCTAACCGCTTTTCATCCTCTCGTCTCAGTGTCCATGTCTCCGACCCATAAAGAGCCACACTCCATACAAAACATTTACAGTTGAAGTTTTTTAAAAAAAAAAAAAAAAAAAAAAAAAAAAAAAAAAAAAGCTTTGGAGCAATCTGCATATAATTTGTATAACAAGACGTGTGTAACCACTATTATTGCGTGTACCACGCGTAAGAAGTGAAACTTCTATTTTTCCGTGTATGTTTCTGATGTTTCTTTCGCATTTCCGTCCGGGCATCCAGATTTGGGCTTTCCATGGTTTCCCCAAATCACTCGAGGCGAATGCCGCGATGCTTCCTTCACAAGGCCAAAAGGCCATGGCCGAATTCCTTCCCGTTCCTTGTCCCTGTCCCCCACAATTATACGTATATGCATAGAAAGCGTAACGCGAACTAACTCAAAACGAGGTAGCGAATACTCACTGTTTAACCCGCATCAAAGTATCTTTACGTGCGCATGCGCAGAACTAACAAATTTTTCCCCACAGCACCAAAAGAAGATTCACTTTTTTTAAAAAAATTAGTTCATTTGTGTTCAATAACAATTTTACCGCCCCCTCTTCATTTTTGTCTTTTTTTTGTCTATTGGTATGATATGTACAATGGCTATAATGTTTGTGATGTGTGCATAGTTGGCTGAATACGCTTATGATGGCGTGCTTGAAACTCGTGACCAGAAACAGTGGTTGCTGGCGAAATGGAGAGAGAGAGACAGAGATAATGAGAGAAAGCGGAAGCTGTAGTTAAAAAGATACAGTGTGATACGAAACTGTGACAAATATGACCGAGTATTCTTTGAACAGTGAATACTAATAGCAATGCGAAGTTTTCTAATGTTTGTGCTTTAGTGGAAAGTCGATAAAGCATCATTTTAATGAAAGTATTATGTCAGTTGAAGTGATACTACATGATTATTTAAGATACGATATGTGAGGGGAAGGAGGCAAAGACATCAATCCTATAGAGTCCCATTTTGAACGTGATAATAATAATTCCGTCTCGTCGTAATGACCTGGTGACAGGGTTTCTATCGGCTGCGCATTCCGCACCTGTCGTAACCGCCTTAATCTAATACGGTAATCCTACCGAGTAAAGGAGACCTAGAGATTAACCTAGAATCTGAACCACGGAAGCGTTCTGGCGTACTTCACATTACACAACAAGCAGTGCGAGAGGTAAAGGTCGGGTTAATTACCTACGAAAGTCCCCGCCACAACATGGATTCGAACCAGGGACCTTTCGTTCTCTACTAAAACACCTTAACCACTAAGCCAGCTGACAGCTCATTTTGAGCGCCATCCAGGCGATCTTCTCTCCACAAACAAGTTGCATTAACAGGTTGCAGAAGGAGAATGACAGACGCCAGATCTCGTGGAGTTGTTGGTATCTGGACCAGCAACATAAACGGACGAGCAGTGTTCGTATCCATAATTCCATAACCTTCCATAACCTTCCATACCTTCCTCTAAATTGGTGTGGGACAGCACAAGGTTCAGACAATCTGTGAGCCGAATCGGGTTAATGGCTTCGCTACTAGAATGGATCAGTGTGCTCATCAACAAGCCTCCAGGCATATTACATTTACGAGAATACTGTCATTAGACAAAGGGTTGAGTTACCCCCCGTCTCCCATGGTGCTATTAAGCAAGTTGGCTTTCAGCAATTATCTTCGTCTGCACCAAAATTTGAACACTCTAGTGACTGAGCTACATGTGACAGCTTTAAAAAACAGGACTAATATTGCAGTGAAATCTTCACGGAAGCGCAGCTGGATAGTGTCGTAAAATGACGACGTTTCGACAACCTGACCGGTTGTCATCATCAGGTCTATTTCAGATATTATTTGTTTGATTTCAAGCAATAATATCTGAAATAGACCTGATGAAGACAACAGAGCAGGTTGTCGAAACGTCTTCATTTTACGACACTATCAGGCTGCGCTCCCGTGAAGGATTCACTGGATGAATACGCCGGGAAAGTCTACACTCTCATATAGGACTAATATTACTTATAAAATAGGAAAAATATTCTTCTGAAGTAATCGCAAGTGAATATAAGGATAGCTTATTTATGTAAGCCGGCCGTGTTCCTTTGTTCCAGCTTGATTGACTGAACCTATAATCGCTGTGGCCAAAAATTGCAGGGCGCTCCTGATATGAACGCCGTTCCCTCCATCTAATGCTCTCCAGCTTGGCGGCTTCATATAGAGGTCACGTAGGTGATCCCGCTTTAATGAAAAATACAGCCGCTCTGTGTTTGGCGATCGGCTCTGTAGAGGAGTAATCTAAAGGCTCCGATTCCTTTAATATCAAAGCATGGGCACTATCATCCGTGTTCCATCAACCTAATTGCTGTAGTCCTAGCGGCCCTAAAGCGTATCAGTGCTATTAGCCATCTTCAAGGCCCAGGTAACAGCAAGTATAAAAAAACTATGTCCATCATAAATTTCGCATGACTCTCTGTATAGTTATGCGAATTGCTGCTGTATTTGAAAATAAGTAATAATAAATGTAGAAAACCCAGTCACAAAGATAATTGGTGGAGACATAGATTTTCAGACCTTTTAACAAAGTTCGAAAATTTTACCTTTGTATTCACAAGCAAATGATGTGGTTTATACTATGCGACAATGTGATATGCAACTTCCAAGCTTAGCAACTTCTATTCTCAATCAATTGTGTAGTATTTTCAACTTTTATTTTATTTTTACTGTTCTGCAGATTTCTGGCGAGTCGAGGCAGTGACGGCTGGCTTACAACCACCGAAAACCATGCGGTATCTGCTGAAGACGGCAGATCCAGTTGTCGAAACGCTGTGTCTTCACGACACCATCCGCTATCCGTCTGGACACCCGTGAAGATTACATTGCAGCAACATGACAAAAAATTTCATACACACATACCAAGTCTATTACCTGAAATATGCTTGTTAATTTTGTTTTAATATCCGGAAACAGTTGTAAAGTGTAAGTATGTGAGTACAGAAATATGTTGATAATTGGGAAATTAACCATATACCTTACACCGTAACTCCATCTATACTAACTGTCTAAGACTGGAAATCGGATATGAAACAAACATCAACTTGAACATTGTTGCTACTGGATGATAATTGAAGTTTTTGCCCTTTGGTGTCATGACCAAATTTCGGAAAGCTTATTGAAATGGTGAATTTAACCACTCATCTAAACAAACACTGGCATAAACATAGAATAGACTGGTGGCGTTACGCTTCATCGCGGCCGTGTCACGAACTTCTGCTTACTGTCCAAAATGGCGCACCTCGAAGCGCATGATGTATCGGAGAGTGGCCTTAGACTTGTCCACTGCCGAGTTCCGAATCTGTCCCCATAGACGAATCAATATTAAACCTCTTATAACCCAAAAAATAACTGTATGACAGCCATACAAATAACAAACACGTTTGATGGCTGTTTTGCTTATACAAAAATTATTTTTCGAAAAGTTATTTCCAGTTGATGTCTTTCAGATCTTTTGTCAAATATAACAGCAGTTTCTTAACTTATTTTTGTACATTGCAGTTAAAATATCTTCTTTGTTTCCTTAATACTTTGCGGCTTGTCGAAATTAAGGTCATCAGAGCCAGGAGAATATTGGAACAGAGTGAACACATTTGATCTTACCGAAATCTGCGTGACCGCAAAGGAGATTGAACTGACGTACTTCTGAAAGCCAGATCCATTTTTCATTGATCGTCAGTTACTGTTTGAAAATTTGTGCGTCAAAATATGGGAACTCCGATTGTTAACAGCTTTTGGCTTCAACTCATTAGCTTCTCATTTGTTGTCGAGATGACACTATTTGTATGCAAACCTTTATTTCCAGATCTTATTTTTATTTAATATCTCTGCATTTCAGATTAATTACCAAAAGATTTTGTGATATTATAGAATTAATAATTGTTAAAGGAAATGATTAGGATAATGTAGTTTATTTTCCAATGGTAATGACTGATATGGGTTTATTCATGCAGCTTTAAACCTGATTCGTTTCTAGCAAAACTTTTCTTTGTGAATACCAGCTTAAGTTAATGGCTGCATGGCTAGAGGCGGATAGAACTTTTGTAACTGTAGATATTTGATGGTAGCTTCAAGAATTAATATAACAGTGCTGTACTCATTTCAGTTGTTACTAACTCGGGAAATGTAATGCATATTCAAAGAAACTTTAGAATTTTTTTTGTTTATTAATGAGTGATCCAAATTGAACAAGTTTTTTCTCACTTTCTCTTTAGGGCTGATTGAATTGGTGGCTAGCAAGTAAGCGAAGAGAATATGCAATACATTGATTCACATATTGTTAATTTATGGTATCATTTTCTCATATTACTGATCCACTGCACGGAAGACACATAATTAATGTTTCGGTTACTCTTCTGACCACTACATCCATTTTGAAGACGAATCCTAATGTTATTTCGACACAAATGTGTATGAGAGAAGGCATAAAGGTTTACATATGACCATAATGTCAAAATGTGCTTCCGGAATGTGACTAGAATACGAAAAGCAATATCTCTCTTCAGCATCGAAGCCATGAACTACAGCGGTAGCGTCCACGATGATTGCACACGTTGTCCTCTCCCTTTGCCCGTAGACTGCCTGCCGAACAGCGGCCCGAATAATGTTGTACAGGTTGTCTACCCTCGCAGCATCCAGAGAAAGAGAAAAGCAGATTCGAAGCACAATTTTCCGTCACAAACTGCCCTCGTGTAGTTTGGACAAAAGTAACTAATCTAGTCTTCGAAGTCTCCTTCTAAATATGGTTGGAGCAAATTGCATTTTGTTTTTTACTAAAGTAATTTAAATCTTTTTCTCTCTCTCCCGCCCCCCCTCCCCCTCCCATATTTTGTAAATTGAACCTAGCAACGTAATTAGGATTTATCGATTACATGAAAGCTTCTGATAGAGTAAATAGAAGTAAACTCTTAGAGATACCAACCATTTATGGAACACCTAATCAGATAATATTTATAAATTCAATTTAATAACTGTGAAACTGCCAATTGAAATGACAGACAGAATATCTATCAACTATGGTGTCAGACAAAGCTTCACTTCATCGCCATTACTCTTTAATATTTATATGAATTCAATTATTTATATACTGGAGATTAAGCATTCATGGAAGTATAACAGAGAAATAACCACCTCCGTTCCCTACTATATACCGATGACTAGGTATTAATAACAGACATGAAGATGATCCACATTTTTCAGTGCATTGCTTGAAATTCACAGCCAAAGTTTTAACATGGAAATTTCAACTAAGAAATAAAAAATAATGGCATCCGATTAAAATTTTTCTAAATAATGAAATTTGAGGACAGGTTAGCAAAAATATTGGTTTAACATCTAACAAATTTGGAAGGAAAGACATGGATTCCAAAATACTAAATTAGAAAATAGAAGATAATCAACGAAATCTTTAATCCGACTAAAATTAAAAGGCTCACCAGAAATATGGCGTATAAAATTATGGAAATACAAATTCTTATTAATAGCTTAAAAGCGTAAACATTTCAGGCACAAGATAGTGACAATTTACTGTGATGGAAAATAAATTCCTGAAAAGAACTAAATTTTATACACTGCTAGATAATGTCAAGAATACAAAAATAAGACAGATTAAAAGTAAGACCAGTGGTTGAATTTACACCGCAGTTTAGAGAAAAGTGGTGTCAACAAGTGTAAAATTTAGACAGAAGCAGACTTCTGCGGATAGTACTCCATTAGATTCCAAGAGGAAAACGAATCCTGGTAGACTAGATGGACGGTGACAGTAACAGGCCACTGGCCTAGTACTGGAAAGGATGATAATGATGATAAATATACAAAATTTACAGCTTTGTCTGGATTTTTTTAAAATGTTTATTTCCTTTCTAAGAATAATTTTAATGGCTTAAGAACGCAAAAGGTCATTCATAGTAAATCTTGGTACGATTGTGGTTTAATTAATATGATAAATAATCAGTCCACGATACAGTTCAGTTTAAACTTGTGTTTATTTTCTTAAAAAAAGACGTCAACGATACTGTTTTCATGAATACATACAATCCAGCGATTGTATACAATACTTCTTCCACAGACAATACGGTTCTTGACCGTCGTAAAATTGAGTCGGTGAAAACTACTACTCTGTCTCGGATGACCGCCTTATATAAACTCTATCGAAATTTCTAGAACACTTCAAAGGATTCCGACAGATATTCCTCGAACATTAAACAATACTTAAACAATTGAAACATATTAAAAACAAACAGAATAAATACATAATCATTTACCATCATTACAAAATGGTCAGTAAATTAAAGATACTTAAACACAAAATTATTTACAGAAATCATTTTAAACTGTAGCAAATTGTCCTTTGCATTAATACTTGGAATTACGAACATTTAAGCAATTCTGTTCTTAAACATATTAACTGGCCTTTAAATAATTTATTTTCATAAAACAAAGTCTATATTGTAACGAACGCGTCTTGTGACCGCTAGTTACATTAATAAACTATATGTTTATTATTTAAAATGTGGAATATTTTAGTGGGCGTTTGGGCGCAGTGTACATTGTACAAGTGTGGAGCGGCAGATCTGAGGAATGCCAGCAGGCCGGTTCCTAGAATTAGCGAGGGGAGAATAGTGAGTGCCTAATGGAGGGGAGATTTGTGCTTGCCAGGTAGACAAACAGGGTGATCGGCGAGAGTTTTCTGTTTTGCATGTGGCACGACGAACGAGGGAAGGATATTCGATGCCGACCGGCCAGCACGTTCGGACGATGTGATTTCTGGACGGTCTATTCGTGAGTGGGACTGTTGCTGCTGCCTGGATCCGGACACCCGCTATTTTGTTTGAGCAGATGAGCTCAGGCAAAGGACGACATCTGAGGAACTGTGCTACACTGGTCCATAGCAGAGAAGACCGTCATCCAATGTGTGGCGGCAGACATGTACATTCGGTAATTATACATCGCCAATGAAGGACACTGTGCTAGCTAGACTTTCAAGTTCATAGCATTGCCCAGCTACGACCCTGCAGATAAGAACTCTCATAGCCCGGAGCAAACATCTCTTTCAGAAGTGAAGTCAAAATGTTGGCTTCGTTTACTGTTTAATTTTTGTGTATTTTATATAAAATACCCTGGCGCCCACAAAAAGGACAACTGATTATTTTTAACTAATTTGTTATATATGTCATCTGATTAATTGAAATAAAACCATTTGTGATTTCTCGTATAAAGTATTCACGCAAGTTCTACCTTTCATGATAATAAAATAAAATAATAAAATTAATTATAATTTTAAATCAGGTAATGAGGTCAGAACGTTACAATATACATTGATTTACAGGAAATTGTAAAACAAACCTATCAGATCATATTCAACCAAACTCTAGCTTACTACAAATGATTCATAAAATACAATTCCATTTATTTTTAGGTTTGAGGGCTGTTGCAATACCTCAATGGCAGTAGATTTTTCCAAACTTTTTTTGTGTTTTTGGTGTGTATGTTTTTTACTTACTGTTAAATCATTAGCAATATGTTCGATGGGAGTAACGTTCAATAGTAACAAAATGCCTCGTCTTCAACGCTGCTGTCGGTAAAACTTAAAACATTGACCACCAAGAAGTCCCTCACTAACCATGCCATCCATTCGCCCCTTGTATAATTCCTCCAATAAATCTGTCACAGAATTTTACACTACAAATATATAATTGTGAACGCGCCTTAACAACCGGGAGTCTATAAGACATAATTTACAATTCCGTGAGTTTCTCAGCTACAATTATTAGGACCTGCAGACGTTTGTGATTCCTATGTATTAATTTGCACACTTTCCTATGTAGTGAGATGGGAGTGACGAACTCGAACGAAGTTTTTTGTTGGTGAGAGCAGTACCTCGGAACACTGACTGCGTGTTAATGTTTATCCAACACACGCGCAGTATCGGGTGCCGTAATGATGCCCATTGCGCGTCTGCCTGCTGCGCAGAGGTCCAGGACACGCTCTTGAGGTTACTGCTTCCGTCCTCCGTCTCCTCCCTGAGTGTCTTGAATCCTTGATGCGCCCCGACGTGTCCCCAGGGATTGTGTTAGCCAGTCGTAAGCCTGTTAGAGGAACAAGAGCTTAGCCCAAGACTTCGAGCAACTCTGCAGCAAAAAAATACGGAATATATGTCAAGGTTCACAAGAGAAGACGTTTAACCACTAAGTACGCCGCTGACAGCGTGAATACTTAATGATTAATCAGGTCGTTTGAAATGCTATCGTTTCAGACTGCTTTTAATTAACCTCTTGAGTCCCGAAGTATCATATATGATACCCCCAGGTATTATTTATTATTCGGACGTGTGCTCGGCCGAAATTTTTCTGTCCTGTATGCAAGTAATTCTTTGAGAGTAACTATTTTATTTGTTTAACAATGTAAGATTATCAGAGTTAGAATCTTTCTAGAATGTTCCACAGTTAAAATATTGTTGTTAGTCAATAGGAGCAGAGGAGGAATTAAACTAGCCGAATGAGTACTGAATGCACTTCACTGTAAAAACTTCTAAAAAGTTCCAGCCACACTAAATGACGGAGAAGTATTTGTTCTTCTATTTCGTTGTACGCTATTTCCCCCAACCAATAACCATATTCCTTTATCCTGTTATTTACAGTCTTGAAACGTCTATATTAAATGCGGTTGAATTTTGAGCACGAAATATGAGGCTGTTTGATTGAGTTAATAGTTAATTGAAAAAGCCTTTCACCAGAACTTTAAGCAATAGTAAAGCTAATAAATTGTATAAGTATTTGTTGCTTCATTTACATCGACGCTTGCATTTTTTGTACCGTATTTAGCACATATGTTTCTTTGATACTAATGTTCCACTGTATAACAATCGTTAATTTATCGGTAGCACACTCTTCACAGTTTCGACCTGTATTCGCTCTTTGGTGCGCCTACGCATGAGTTTTTTGTCGGTGCATACGTCGTTTCTTTCCACTTAAATATACAGAAGAATTTGTAATAATTCTTACAGTGTTCCGCTTTTTCATTCATTAAAAATTTGATTCCGATAACCGTTTATAGGTTGTAAGTTAATTATTCTACATTTAGGAAAACAACGAGTCGTTGGATTTTATCGCAATAATTGAATAACATCTGACTGAAGTACCTCTACCTCCCTGTCGAAGTTCTTTAAGCTATCCTGCTCACTCTGATTTCTAGGTTTCTAGAGACCTTCGTACTCTACTATCGTCACCTTTAACTCTGATAATAATAAGCAAACATTTACCCGAAGGATTCGCTTCGTCTATCTTTACTTTGATATGCAACTATCAATCGTTTACTTTCGATGCCCGTGTCTTAAACTAGTTATTATTAATTTACTGTTACTTTAGTGGTTATTTTTCTTCGCTTCGATTCAGCATGAGAACATCTTACAACTGGATTTAGACTAAGTAATTTCAGTTCTCGGTTTACAATCTCCAACAATTGCTCTTATATTCCACTTATATCATCTGAAAGAAAATTTTTATACTATCTTATCTCGTTTTTTGTTTTTTTATTTCCAAATACTCGTAGATTACTTTTTATTAATAACTTCGTAAGTTAAACAGAACAGAATATTTATTTCACAACTCTTCATATTTAATTACAAATTAATTTCAACTTCCATTTCTGTTTGAATTATTAAGTTCGTAATAAACTTTATAAAATTCAATCGGTTCTTTTTCATGTAAGGTCCAACTAATTCTTTTACCATTTCTGCAGTTTCATCCGAGACGCCGCCGTATTCTTAAGCCAGCCTAGGATTTTTCTTTTCATCTCCATTCTTCACTTCATAATCATTCCTTTTCCCCGACTCCAAATCGACCGGTTACTCCTTACTTTGAGAATCAGTATTGTACATTTATAATTCGCAAAGAAAATAAATAAATACAGTATTTTATTACTAATTTAAAGGATAATGGCAATGCAACTGAATTTCTTAAATCTCAATATTACAGAACATGTAAACAAACACTCATTCCACATATACAGCAAGCCTACAGCAACAGACCATATAATACATTCCACATCAAATCTCCCATATAATCAGAAACAAGCTGTAATACGTTTCATGCTAAACAGATTAAACAGAATTCTACAAACAAAGAACAACTACCAAGTAGAACTCAACACAATAAAGGAAATAGCAACAATTTTCCTTTCAACATGTAATTCAATAAGCAATTGCGGAAAAGTGGTCTGGAACAACATTGTAGATTATTTTATAATTATTAACACATGAGCGTAGTGTACCTTATCACTGTCACACCTTCCAGACGGGCGCTTTATAGTGCACCCGTACTTCACGCAGTGAGATAACAACTGAATTGGTCAGAAACCGTGTACCCAGCACACCAGAATTCTGTAAGCATCTCAGAATTTATATAAAACATAAACACATTAACATCTATCCATACATACAATAGGCAATGTTTGTATATGTGTTCGCTGTAAACCAAAATCGTGCAGTTTCTTTGCGAAATGGTTAGTGTTGTCCGCAGAAGTAAAAACTATTGAAAACCTCGATGTGACCAGTAGAAACAAACCATCACTCACTTGCAAGAAGAGTTAGTTCATTGTGTACTCCAGGTGGCACAGAAAAACATTTCTTATTTCAATGGCACTGAAAACCATGCGTGTACAAAATAATATCGTATTGGAAATCGCAACAAGTGGAATTCCGTTGACTCTTTTGGATGGTTGTCCAATAGCACATTCAGCACTTATATTACAATTGAATATACAAAATACTGAATTGTGAAATTTCAAAAAAATATCAGGAATGAGTAAAGTACTCCAGCAATGTGAGATAATAATCTGGGATGAATGCACAATGGCGCATAAAAAATCGTTGAAAGCACTGGATAAAACATTGCAAGATTTACGTGGAAACAAACGATCGTTGGTTGGTGCGCTATTATTTTTAACAGGTAATTTTCTACACACGTTACTTATAATTTCGCGTTCAACACTAGCTCATGAACTAAATGCGAGTTTAAAAACATCACATCTATGGAGTCATGTTATAAAATCCCCATTGACGACAAACATGCGTGTTAAATTACAAAACGATCCTTCTGCAGAACAATAGCTATAAATTTAGTTAATGTTATAAATGAGAAAACTACTTCATGAACAATTATACATTGCATGCTCCCGTTTAGGAAAACCACAGAATTTGTTTGTATATATGCTGAATGGAATCACCAAAACAGTGTATATTCAAGAGTGTAACAGTTAACTTAAAATTGAATAAAACAGTAATTAAAGATTATGTAATCAAAAAAAAATAAAAATATCAAAGTTTATGTAAATATCTAATTTTAACTGAATAGAAAAAAATTACTTGTGGTCGCGCAGCTCAGGTGGTAGAGCACCTGACTGCGGCTCGGAGGACTGAGGTTCGATTCCCGACGAAGCTGAGGTTTTTTACTCAAAGCTGAACGTCCGGAACGACGCCCCAGGCCCATTCAACCTGCTATCCAATGAGTACCATGGAGGAAACTTCGCGGGAAGATAAACAATGTCCGAAGTTTGGCGCTGACCCCGCCACACTCATTATAGTGCCGAAGGTTGTGATTGAAGTGCGGAGCTCTACCTCCGTGAATCCTACGGGAAGTGGCACGAGCCGCCGAAACTCCGTAACCTTCATGTTTTAAAAAATTAATGCCAAATTATCAATTGTATTCATTTAATCTAAGCATATATTCCAATCTATCAATAGTGAAACATTGTCGGCTCTGCTAGTGTGATATACAGAGCACAGTTCACCCTAATTGTTGATGAGTTCGTTCGTCGCTTGGTGTAAAGAGTTATGCCAACTTCCTGATGATCCAGTTATTTTCACAATATTTTTATGACAATTTATTCCTCTATTTCATTTGAGATCTAGCTGCAGGAGTTTTTTAGCTCGGAAGATATTTAAACACTAAGAACCAATCAAATTGTAATTGCAGGATGTAATATGTACTGCGTATATCCTCAAATTTTTCTTACCGTCTGCCACTTCCCTTATCATTGATTATCTCTATTTCCGTTTCCTTCCCTAAGGAAAAAATGTCCTCGCGCGACCACCCGCTGATCCTTCCTGCTATTAGGAGGCTATTTCCAAGCAATCGGCACTTTTCTACACCGGAAATCGTTCTGTGGCAAGTTCGACCGTGAAAACAGCGTACACCACATGGTGAAGAAGTTGGAATTTGGTTCCAGCAATTATATATTCTTACCTTAAACCTTCAGATCTCGAGTGAATAAAAAGAACTTGAATTAAAATCCACTATTTATTCAAAATGTAAAACAAAAGAAAAATTTACATACCTCTATTTTCCAGTGTGATTTTATTCATTGTCAGTACAAAGTCTCCACTTTTCTTACCTTACGCAAGATTTGAGGAGGAAAATTTTTTTGGGCCGTAGATATTTGCAGACGTCTGGAGTGGGGATTATTCTCGGCACGTTCTGTACCACCTTTAAAAGCCTTTCGCCGTTTATATAGTCTAAAATCTGGACAGCTTTTTCTTTTTGACAAAACCGTCTTTTACCTGTTTCTGCTGGATGCAGATTTTTTTCTACAAAAATATTAATAACAACGTGCTCTTCGCACTTCCAATCTTTTCTGTTTCACTTATGTTTACTGTACAAACAACACTGTACGATAAACAACTGAAATAGATAGCACTCGTTCTCACTCAACATGGAGTGGTACCAATAGTTGCATTTTTTTAACAACTAAATTCAAATTACAGTTCAAGAAACATTGGGTTTCTTGTATTGCTAAGCGACTTTAATTTATATATCAATTTATTGAATTGAAAACCAACAACTTTCATATGACTTTTTTATTCTTCACAGTACAATCGATAAAAAAAAATTTAACCAGTCGTTTCGCACACATCGCACCGAATTAATATATTAATGTTTTTTAAAAGTTGATAATAATTTCTAAGAACACTTTCGTAACAGTTTTCTAAGCGGTTGCCGTTGTACTTCATACCTATTTTATTCGCTTCTCGCAGCTAAAAGTTTTTATGGGCGGAAATTGCTGCTCAAAGATTTAATTTCGCGTTCCTTTACTCTCTCTGGCCCACCATTACGTAGACCAGAGATGATTAAATTTCCTTCTCTCTCTCTCTCTGTATCACACAACAGCCAGACCTAAACAGTAGTTACCGTTTTAACATTTATATTTTTAAGAAAACAACGAAAAAAAGAAAAGAGCCGAGAACTTTCGACTTTAAGTTATTTCGTTACCAGATTACAAACTAACATGTCACACTAAAATCCCGACGCATATTTTTCATTATTATAAAGGCTGCACATCAGCGTCGACAATGGATGACGCTCGTACAGGGGAGATTGAGAGTGGGTCCAGAAGCTGATTACTACCGTCTTGCCGACGCTGGACTCGATCCTATGACCCCATGTCCACCACGCTGTCCTGCTGAAGTGCCAACTGGCTGTTTGCCGGTTTGGTCGAGTGACAGATAGCTCTGTTTGGTTGGCGGAAACTGTTAGCCCCGTGTTGCGTCGACCGCAAACAGGTTCCCCGGGCAATATCCAAACACCTGTTGAGGAGAGCTACACGCGAATGGACTCAGTCAGCTATTGGTCGAGACGTCTGTGTTCTGAACTCGAGTCCCTTAAAACCTCACTCTTACTACGCAAATTGGCATTGAGTAATGGAAAACTGTTAAGAAAGTTTTCTTAGAAATTACTATCAGCTTTAACAGAAGATCGATATATTAATTCAGTGTGATGTGTGCGAATCAACTACTTGAGAATTCACCTTATCGGAGATAGAACCCGACTCTCCAATCCGCATCCTCTCGCTCTAGCAACGCAGCTACTCTGAATATCTGATTTAAGTGCAATTTAAGTCTGAACACCTTCCGTAGATTCATGATAAATGCTGTCTCAGGAAAGCGACACTATTTTTGTAACATACCTGTATCAGTTACTTAGCAACTATCAACCCATATTGTTGACTAATAATCATTTGTGGAATGTATTCTTTTTCTTCTGCCACGAAAGAGTATTCCATTTAAAAAATGCCGTAAAGTCTTTCCAAATCTAACAACGTATCACACAGTGCTCTTTCTTAGAGTTTTTTTTTTTTTTTTTTTTTTTTTAATAAAATCGGACCACACAATATGTTTAATAATCTCCAGCGTAAGGAAGTACCTTCTCAATTCTGGATCGGTGTGCCAGAACTTAAGACGTTCATCTTCGAACGAATATCCTCGATTTTATAGCTTTCGAATCTCAAACGTCGCTCTACTGACTGACATGAGCGCTCCCACCATGCCCCTCATCATCGGTGACCGAGCGTGGTGGGTGAACGGTTGTGGCCTCGCATTCGCTAGGACGTGGGTTTGAATCCCCGTCCGGGCATCCAGATTTGGGTGTTTCTTGATTTCTCAAATCACTGCAGGCAAATGCCGGGATGATTCCTTCAAAAGGCCATGGTCGAAGTCCTTCCTGTTCCATGTCCCCAGTCCCATCCCGCCTCTAATGACCTCGACGTCGACGAGGCGTAAAGCCATAAGTCATCGGTGAACCGTAGCAATGGTGGTAGCAAACTTAATCCTTAATCTTAAAAATGGGGGGGGGGGTTCAGTAATTACTAGAGGTGAAATATTCGGTGGGGGGGGGGGGGGAGGGGAAATCGAGAGAAATTTCATCTTTTCAATTCCTTGAAGAACAGCAGAACTAAAAAGAAAGGTCTCCAAGGGGAAAAAGGGGAGGGGGATCCTTTCGGTAGGTACCTAGTTGTATGTATTGTTGGTTCTTTTCTTGGGATAATTACACTATGTAACAAAAAAAAACTTTTTGTTTGTTTAAGTAAATTTTATGCTTGTTTCGGATGAATTGGGTCACAACTAAACTACACTGAACATTCATACTTTTATATAATCATTTATTTGCTTTTTATGCCCAATAATATGAAATTAATTGGTTAAAATTATATTAGCTAAGAACACTTTATTTATGAGATGATTGAACGATTCAGCTGTATGTAATCTGTTTCAGATTAACGTTATTGATTAATAATTGCATCTTCCCGTTGCTGTAAGCATAATCCAGACTGTTTTTGTTTGTGTGCGGCGTCTGCCTGGGCTCGAAAGCAGTAAAGCATAGAATAAAGGATACTAACAACTTCTGCTTAGCATACAGGTCTCATTTTGGCATGCCTGTGCGAGACCAAGACATGAACTGGGCACTACATGTTGTGTGTGGGTGTTGCAGACCCACTCTCGAGGCCTGGTATAGAGGAGAAAACAGAAAAATGAAATTTAGTGTACCTAGAATTTGGCGAGAACCAACAGATCACCTCTCCAACTGCTATTTCTGTGTTACTGACTTGTCTCATCATAAGAGGTGTAAAAAAACCAATGTTTTTGCATATCCAGACTTGCCATCATCTCTTAGGCCCATTCCACACGGTGAGGAGCTTCCCATTCCTCCTCCTCCTCCACTACTGAATGAGTGTGAAGACAGTAGTGAACCAAATACTGACATCGACCACGAAGAAGACTTCTCAGAGGATGAAGATGCTACACCTCACTACCCCACATAATATTAGTTAAATGACTAGATCAGGGATTTAGGACTTACAAAATCCAAAGCAGAAATTGTAACACCTAGACTAAAGAAGTGGAGTCTGTTGAGTACGAGTTGCAAGATACCCCTTGTCGAAGAGAAAAAGATGCTAATGCCTCCCTTCCATATTAAGCTTGGACGCATCAAGCAATCTGTAAAGGCCATAGATACAACATCAGATACAATGAAGTACCTCCAGAATGTGTTCCACAAACTCTCAGAAGGTAAGATAAAGGGTGGATTTTTCGAGGGCCCCCAAGTGAAGAAATTATTTCATGATGACACATTCATCAGCAAGCTTCTACCAGTTCAAAGAAAGGCCTGGAAGAGCTTCGGGGAAATTGTGAATGGTTTCCTAGGTAATCACAGAATGGAAAATTACAGGGATGTGTTAGAGGGTCTTTTGAAGAACTACAAAGCAATGGGGTACAGAATGTGTCTGAAGCTGCATGTACTCCACTCGCATCTAGATGTTTTCAAGTCTCATATGGGTGCATATTCAGAGGAACAGGGCGAAAGGTTCCATCAGGACTTACAATTGTTTGAAAGAAGGTACCAGGGACAGTATAATGAGCAAATGCTTGGTGATTATATCTGGGGACTGATCAGAGAGAGTGATGTAACATATAAGAGGAAATGTAGGAAGACAACACATTTTAAGCACATTGTACATGACATAAAAAAATTTTCATGTACTTTACAACTTTTGTAATTTATATTTACTGCATTTACATTTTTTCAAAAGTTGTAATTAAGAATTTCTTTTGTTTTGTTTCATGGGCATATGTAAACGAGCATTCATTGTTCTAAATAAAAGCATTTTCCTAAAATTAAGAAAAATCGATGGCATTTCCGTAAAAACAATTTCCCACATGAAAAATTGTGTTTTCATAGTGTTTTGAAACACACTGCATCAGAAACAACAAAAAAATTAACTTAAACAAAATTTTGTTACATAGTGTTATTCAATCAGTTTATGTTGCCGATTGAGCAAAATCAACGTTATAAATTCTAAACCATATTTAGCTGACTATAGTATTTCTCAAAAGTTGTTTTCCAGCTCTTCTTTAGAGCCGAGATCAATTCGAATGACTAGTATGGTTACGTCCACAAACTATGTGGCTCGGTCTAGCGGGGAAGGGCTTGACTGGAATGCTACGCTGCGTTACGTCGGGGGGGGGGGGGGGGGGGGGGAGTTTCCGAGCCAGGCCACGTAGCTTTCCATTCATATCATTTTTTACAGTTAAAATGACGTACAGAACACTCAACAGCATGTGAACATTTATTTCCTTCATTTAATTATATCCGTATCCGTATGTAATTTACAATAGTCTGACAAGAGAAAACAGACCGAGCGTGGTGGTGTAACGGATAGAGTTCTGGCCTCGCATTCGGGATGACGGCGGTTCGAATCCCCGTCCGGGCATCCAGATTTGGGTTTTCCATGGTTTCCCCAAATCACTCCAGGTGAATGCCGGGATGCTTCCTTCAAAAGGCCATGGCCGAATTCCTTCCCATTCCTTGCCCCCATCCTTTCCCGTCTCTGAAGACCACGTTGTTAAAAAGGGACGTTAAACTATTAAAAAAAAAAAAGAGAAAACAGTACAAAATGTCTTCTGGAATCAAAGGGAAAAAATTTACGTGCAACGTGGGGGAGGGAGCTTCGTGTGGGGGGATGGGTAGGGGGGTTCCCAGGAGGCCAAAATGGAGCTACCTGGTTTATGGACGGTGGTCTGTCTGTCGTGATCAGAAATGCTTCTCAGGTACTCATTCTTGTTTCTGGAAACCTTTCCGCAGGTGACGTGGGGGCCTACTGCACTGTCCGCAAATTCATCGCCTGGTGTTATTTTTCGCGGTGAGAGTGCTGGACTGAGCAGACAAAATAAAGAGAACGCAATAACAAACCGCCAAATTAAAATTCAGAGGCCTGCTCGTTAGTTTGAAAGAGACACCCAAAAGCCGAGTTTAATTAAGGTATGGTTACCGCAGAGGGTGAACCAATAGCGGAGCCATTTGAGTATGGTAAATATCGGCTTTGAGCTCGTATTTATTTAATTAACTGTTTTGATAGAGTTTTATTATTCCTTTCGTTTTTTTAAGTAAATCAAATAATGGTTTACAGGTGAACAGTATCAAAAAACCGCATCTGATAGTAGAAGCTTGGTTGCCTGCCCTCATATCACCTCTTTGGATACTATGTTTCCTTTGAAGCATTAATATTTTAAAGATATTTTTTATGTATATGCACCTGAATGTTGTAGTGCTATAAAAACTGGGCTAGTTCAATTGCAACCCCCTTTTAATTTTTTTTTTTTTTTGCCACTTGTTGACGTCGAGATCATTAGAGGCGAGAAAGTTTGGTATAACAGGCTACCTAAAGAAAAGAGTAAGAATAATTACTCTGAGAAAGAAATTGGTAGCTATGGTAACGTTGAAATAAATAGAGGATAGCTTTAAGATCGGACGAGCGTGGTAAAAAAGTTTGTGTGTTCGCTTTGAGCTTTAAAAGTTGCTGCTAACAAACGACCTGTAAATATTCGGATCTTTAAGTACTAGATAACGTGTCAATAAAAGTGAATGAAATCATAGATGTTTTACTATTTATCTCAAATATGAAAGACGAAACTAATAAGCATTAAGTTGAAAGTTCACTCAGTCACGAGTTCAAAACGATCTTGTATCCCAGCTCCGACACTAAACGAAGAACATATAAAAATACAGCATTAAAAAGGAGTATAACTATAGAAAATACGACGACAGGTATTATATAAAATACGATAAAAGGATAACGGGAAAAGAACGGGAAGAAATTCGGCTGTGCCTTTTCGTGTGACCCATCCCAGCATTCGTCTGGAGTGATTTGGTAAAATCATGAAAAACTCAAATCTGTATGTGTTGACGGGAATTCGAACCCGCATTCTCCAGAATGCGAGGCCGGAGCCTTACCGCTCACCCACCAAGCTCGTTGTTCCCAACCTCACTGATTTAGTTAACACCATAGTCCTCTTTTGTTTGTTCTGATATTCTGTAAATGGATATTTCGGTACAATATTGAATAATCGACATCTCTGTGATTCTTAAACACATAATTAATTCCAGAAAGGAGTCGCCAGCCTTAAAACCAATTACAACTTTCTCAGTTTGAAGTAATTTGGGACAGTGTTCCATAGCGTGTTGAAATTCTAAACTTACAGTGAAAACACAGCCAAATAATCGCCGACAGTGTGAAATTATTGTACCGAGTCGTTATTAGATGCAAGGTATTGAAAAATGGGACAACTCTTAAACAGTAATAAAATTTTCAGAAATTATTTTTGCTGCGTACACCGCGCTGTTAAGAGATTCAACTTCGGCCGTGTCATATCCGTCCCTCGGATATTACTTTTAAACTGAGGTGTCCTGTAGGAGTTGCTGGAGTTTAACATCAGCACTGATTCGTCTGGTTGATTCCGTGTAAGTCTTCATACACTTCCACGCAGCACAAGTCAGTTGTACAGGTATCAGCTATAGCTGTGCTTCCTGCCCAACAGAGTAAAGGCACATTCGCACCAACTGTCAGCTCGGCTCACATCAAAAATCGCTATACACGTAATACAATGGGAGACTTCACCCGACGCGGTCCGCTCAGGTCAGGGCAAGGCAGGTCAAACTGAAGATCAACAACGGTCAAGACCTGAGCTGAGCTGAGCTGACCACTAGTGTGAACGTGCAACGGTCAATTCAGGTCAGATGACTAAAAACATCTGCTAATAAGCCATAAAAAAGAGTAATATATAAAAAATAAATGTTTCAAAAGTTATTTATTACTTATTACTATAAAGTTGATAAAATTTAATATAAATTCAGATATTATTACCTGTCTTCGTATTACCAAGGTACAGATTCTGCTTCTGAATTGAAAACTGTAGTGAGTATATCTTGTATCAAAAGCTTCTTTACGATTATTAGTACCTAAACAAGGAATATTTGTAAAAAAGGAGTCCTCTCGTTTATCTTGAGATTCACTTTCTTCATGGCATGAAATTTGATCCTTCCATAAATAATTGTGCAAAATACATGTTGCTAAAATTACGAGTATTTTATCAATTAATTCTGGAGTTTAATAAATTAATTTCGAAATTTTTGAGCTAAAATGTCAACAACATTTCCCTTTGCTCGTCTCACACGACATAGTCGGTAGTTAAAATGTTTTTTCTCTTGATCTGTTTGCGTTTTCAAACTCTGGATCCAACCTCATTCGTCGTCTTTTTGATCTTATTCTCTTCATCCTAAATCGGTACGATCTTAACTAACGTTAGCGTAGAGAGCGACATTGTATGCTGTGAGCAGCTCAAACGGAAAGGCATCGTCTACGATTCGATCTGACCTAACCTGTGAATAATACTGGCGAAATCCTGGATCATAAGATGCGCTGACCGCTAGTGTGAATGGGCCTTAAGGCTCGATATCGTGCGGTGTCAATATTGGTGCAGAATCAGATTGATTCGCGGCAGTTTAATTTATATCCTTCGCCCAGTATAGTTTTATTCTGGGTTCTAGTTTACATCTGTGTCAACACTTGGCCTTTTACAAAACTATTGGTAAGAGATCGTGAACAAAAAGCAACTGATAAATTCCAGATCATAAGGAACAATAACTTACATTCATGAAGAACAATAACTTGCAGACATCAATACGGACCTTGTGTCTTCCTCTCTCCATTATTATTATTATTTTTATTTATTTTTTGCTTATGGCTTTACGTCTGGTCGACGTCGAGGTTATTAGACGCAGGAGGGGACTGGTGAAGGAATTCGGCCATGGCCTTTTGAATGAAGCGTCCCGGCATTCGCCTGGAGTGATTTTGGAAATCCATGGTAAACCCAACTCCGGATGCCCAGACGGGGATGCGAACCGGCGTCATCCTGAATGCGAGACCAGAACGTTAACCACTCACCCACCACGCTCGGTCCTCTATTTTCGGGAGGAGTGATCCAGGACAGCCTCCTGCTATCGATGTTAGAAATGGTTTCTAATCGAGCATGAATAAAAAATTATCAAAGGTATACGGATGAAAAAGGCAAGGAAAAAGACTACCTCAAAGAGACAGAAAACAATTCAGAAGGTATAAACTTGGATACTTTTTAATCAAATATACTTCCAGACGATATAAAGGCCAAAACAGTTTAAAACCATAAATTTAGAAAATATTTAATTTTGGAATTGTCTATCTGTTCCAAGGATCTCGCTAAATTTAATATACGCATTTTAAGGAAATTGTACGTAGTGATAGCATAAGCCATCGGTTAACATGAGGGAGATTTTTAATCACGACGATTAACTTGCCTCCTGTATTACACAGGGGCCTGATCCATAAAGTTTAGAAATTTTTTTCTGTCTTTGTACGCATCAAGCAAACACTAAAGAATATTTTCAACAATAGCTTTTATCATGGGATAATATGTTTGTGGCTTTTCAAGTAGTTAAGTTCCCGATTACAAAAGAGTCAAAATTTTAATTTTATAAAAATAAAATAAAAAATTTTTTCACTGTGCACACGTCACGCAAAAACTAAAAACCGTATGTAATTTTTTTTTTTTTTTTATCTATTGGCCTTTAGCCTTGTCGGCCATACAGCCAGCCTTTGTAAACTTTACATTAATGTGTACATAATATTTTCATTTAGTTATACAACTTGTTTTTACATGGGTTTTTCATTATTTACTAGACTATTAATCTATATTACATCATTTATGACAATTCACTTATGGGTTGCTCACACTCAAACATTATAATTTGACATTGTGTACTTGTGATCTCACATGTAAATAGGACACGTTTAACAAGAAAATTTTAATTGGTATAAAGGTAACACTTTTATGGTATGTATAAATAGATCTAAGCTAGGTGTTTCCATCTTCTAGATGTATCATTTTCTAAAATTGAGTGTTTTTGTCGATAAGTTATGTCTTATCTAACTTAACTACCAGTTAATTTTAGTCGTTATATATTTACAATGAGTCTTCATCTATAGCACACAATAAAGAGGTAGTTTTTGAGCGTATAAATGATGCAGTTTTAAGAGTTAGATGGGGAGAATTCAGATGAATATGTCTCCCTCCTTATAATATGTCATTAATGTCTTATAGATATTTTTGTCGTTGGTGGCTAGCAAGATAATCACATTCGTTGGTAGAGGAACACCGAGGGTTTCTAATCCTTTCAGCATTTTGTCTTGTTGTGTTCTATATTTCTGGCAGGAAAATAGAATGTGGTTTAAATCGCCTACTGCTGTATCTGAACAGTCGCATTGTGAAGTTTCTTTGAGGTGTATTCGATTTAAGTGGCTGGGGAAATTACCATGGTGGAAGCGACTTCTAATGATACTTGTGATGCACCGCCTGTTGACATTCCATTTGTAATACCAAGGCTTGACGGGGATATCTGGTAGTATGCGGCCGTAGTGTGTACCTTTTAGTTGTAAAGAGCTACTCCATTCTGTTTGCCATAGTTCTTTTGCTCGCTGTTTGATCGTTTGGTAGAATTCTGAGGAGTGAAGTTTTAAGTCTTCTTCTTGTCCCGCTACTATAGCTTCCTTTGCCATCTTGTCGACGTATTCATTAAATTTTATTCCCTTGTGGGATGGAACCCACAAGAACCTTGTGGTGATGCCCTTTATGTTGTTAGCATATATTTCGTGAAGGATGTCTGCTATTATGCTTGCCATCCTTGTGTTCCAACTGGGCTTTTCAATGCTTTTGATTACACTCAGGGAATCGGTGATGATTATTACTTCGGTTTGGTCAACCGTATGTAAATAAAACTTATACACGGAGATAGTGAAATGTACTATAACAGTACTTTATAAAAAAATATTTAGCAATAAGTTACCTTAGTAATCATCATAAGAAAAAGTAAAGAAAAACAAGATGGTTGTTTTAATTTTTGTGTAGGTATGTGCAATTCTATTACTCTTACATATTATCAAACATTTCTGTTACTTGGTGATAGTTGTAAACATTGGCATTTAGAAAATGGTTGGTGACGGTGTGGTGATTCGCGGAAACTGTAATAGATTTGCTTTGCAAAATAATTAGGGGTTCTATATAACAGTTTGTATACATGCTAATAAAACAATATGCTCATGTGCGTGCCAGAAAGTACCACATCAAATATTGCTTGCAGGGAAGTCTTTGTAAACAATATGGAAGTGTGCCTGTGGGCCAAATACAGTAATAAAATCTTTGGAAGTAGTTTAAGTTTCAAAGGGTTGTAGAAACAAACGAGTAACAGAGACGCGTTTATACATATACATAAAAAGTATATATTTGTATGTTCTTTTAACAAGTCCAAAGTTTTTATCCAAACTCGGTGAAACTTTTCACACGTGTTCTTTAAAACGAGGGAAAAAATATGTCTATATTTGATTTACAAAAATCTACCACCTCTTCCCCATCACGCCCTTACGAGAAATTTACAAGTGTAAAGGTTCAGTCTTATGTAAATATCTGAAAAACGGTGTGGAGATCGACCAAGCACGTAGTGATATTCTGAAAGCCCCTAGAACTTCCTGTTTATTGGTGTTGGGCCGGTTCCAGTAGGACAATTAGAGACCGAAAAATTCTAACTTGAAATTTAAAAATTGTTATAAAATTGGTGGGGTGACACACTAAACCATAGTTTTTACCCGTCTCGATGAAACGTTGCGCACGCATACTTCAAAACAAAGATAATAATGCCGTCCAAATTTGGTTTACAAAAACCGAACTCCTCTCTCCATTTATCCCCTTTATGTTCGCAAATGTTCTTTGCACAAACCCGCAGTTTCGATGAATCTTTGCACACGTACACTTTAAAATAAAGATAAAAACTTAGCCTACATTTAGCTGACAAAAGCCAAAGCCCCTCCCACTCTTTACCCTCCTAAAGAAAAATATACAGATAGTGTTTTTTTTTTTTTTTTTTTTTTTGTAAACATCTCGAAAACGGTAGGAAAATCAGCCAAATTGGAGAATTCTTACGACAATCCGATCAAACAGGATAAACCCTTCAAATCCAGCCACGATCAACGTAGGGTACTCTGCTAGTTTAAAATAAACTCTGTAAGAAAGTAGGATAACCATCAAAGAGAAAAAAATCAGGAGTATATATCCAATTTTTCCTGCTTGTCCAACATTTCTTTGGTGGTTGATTAGTGAATTAATATCACTAATCTCAAATTTTACGTCGACCAAGTTGTTTGCAATAAACACTTCCTATGATTAAGGCTTCAGTAATAATTGGAACGAATAAACAAATATGTTACAGGTACTTCACCTCCATTTAATACATTCAGCCGCACTCCGTTTGAAATAGCCTAATTTTCTTAACCGAACTTTCACTGCACAAAGTTTTTCGATTACATTAAGTTGCAGGACCTAATTAAAGAACCTTCCTGTGAGTTCACATTTTTCAAAACCTCTTTACGATTTTGTACCTTTGAAGCAATGAGTGAAATCTTCTAAATTTTTCTCTGGAAATTACTGCAGAACACAGTCAGCAACATATGATAAAAAAAAGTTGGAATACGCTTCTTTGGAAGACAAGGGTAAAAAAACTTGTGGATGTGTACAAGGAGCATATTAGTGATGAGGAGTGGAAAGAATTTGGTGGAAGAATTAAGGGAGGTTCATAGAAAGAAAAAGACCACAAGTTGGCACTCGATCTCAAAATAAGGATGTGGGAAAATTTTCTTTCATAGGTAAGGGGATCAAGAAATGGAATGAAAAGAGAATTGATTAATAATTTACCAAAACAGCAAAATAATATAAAATCATCATTCTTAGAGGACAAAAGTAGTTGGGAAATGGGGAATAATGGGTGTGTAGGAAAATTGCCTCAGGAGCGTGCACTCATTCGCACTTACATCAAATTACTTTTATCTGACGCACGCCAATCTGCAATAATGATTTTTGACTGAGAGAACCTAAGTATGATTAGAATCCTCGTGATTGATTTACCCAGTACGCGAAATACAGGCCGTGTTGCTGGCTGTGTGGTTTAAGCTATGGCCAGCCACCACCATCCAGCGAGCGAGCGCCCATCCTCCTAGCCGGATGCTGTTCACTGAGACGCACAAACACAATTTCCCAAATTGTTGGATCGATTCGCTGTAATTGGCATTCAGTTCAGCGGACGCCTCCGCCACCATGTTCCAGCGGCGGAGCAGTCAAACACACTCTGCTTAACACCACAACGGGGACGGCGTTACGGCGGCTGGTATATCCCTCCCATCTATTCTTTTCAGTTTGGTGCGAACTTGTGCATCTTTCTGCAAATTACGTGTAAGGTGTTCCGTGAAAGTTTATATTCAATCTGAGGTATTTTTCAACTTATTCGAATGCAATAAATCGGGGAACAACGCGCAACTTTGCTTTAACTTCCATTTTTGGTATGATAGTTAAATACAGTTGAGTAGAAAGTGTTAATTCGTTTTTTCATTGAATGGGCTACGCGCAAAACGAATTTTCTAGAAACAAATACTATTATCTAGAATAGAGTTTGCACCCGTTACTGCATACATTAATAAAAGTACGATAAACGCAGGAAACTTTATAATGAAACGATGCCACTTTAGGTATCTGCTGATGATAAAACCGTTTTGACCGTTCTTCTTTATTTTCAGTGTATTTTTCGAAATATTAATGAACATTTCTACAGTATTTTGTGATTTTACTTAGTCCACAACCTAAAGGAGATGTACTACTAAGCCACGATGCCACAGGTATAACGACTTAAGTTTAACGTGGAATGGCATAACTGAAATGAACAATGCAAAGCACGTAAAAATTTCGGGACGCAACGGGATTTTAACCATCGATCCGAAACCTTAACGTTGAGTGATTTTCTATTTTTTTCTACCTCATTCTTCCCTTTTAGCCGTCCAGTTCTCTTTCCTTCATCAGCCTAGTTTATTCGCCATCTCCACGTGTAGTGCCGCATGTTGAAATATTTATAAAATTAAGCCAGTATGTCAGGGCAGAACGACCTGCAGATGAACGTTGAATTGATAATAAACGTAGCGCCACTATTTAATAGTGGATTCTTATGAAACACGACGAAAAAATTCGAAAGTTAGGAATAAATTTTTTTTGATATCTCGCTTAGTTCTCGAGATATCGTATCTCAAAATTGTGGTAGTCAAGTTGAAATGAGACCTAGACGAGAAAAAAAATCACCAAAGCCACAAGGAACCTCACGCTGGACATGTGCAATGGGTATTTTGATTTCTTCCTAGTGGTTGTGTTATGTTGGAATATGGCCTGGACCAGCGGAAAAACGTCGCCATGCACAAGGAACTAACAGTCGTCATCTCGAGAAATAAGCGAGATATCAAATATTTTACTCCTCGCTTAAAAAATTGTAACCACTGTTGGTCTAGTGATTTTAGGAATTATTAAAGTTAGCTGTCTGGCATCATTTTAAAACGTGTATTGCAATTTCAGTGGCTGCAGTGTCATTAAAGCGACCAATAGGAAAGGTTATAATGTGTCAAACTACAATCTGATGTTCTAATGTTGCAGAGAGAAACAATTTGTTTTGAAAATATTGAGCAAATATCCGTGATAGGTTCTATTGTGGCCGTTGTGTTTTGTTTTAGCAAAGCAAATAAAACGTATTGGGACTGCTGTTAGGTTAATTTATCTACCTGTAAAGAATCTTTATTGGAAGCGTGAACGTTATATTTCCAAGCCACGTTTTCGGTATCTCAACTTGGATACCGCTGACCTGGAAAAATAACAGCAGAAGTGCAAAATACGTAATTTTACAGGACGGGAAAGAATCGGTGTGAAATGTCATACTTCAAAATTTGAAATATCATCGTTGGTCTTAAGGGACATAATTACTGCTAGTAAGCAACGAAACAAATAACACTAACGTACTCTACGTCTACGGGTGTTGACTCTTGTTAAAAGATATCATTGAAATAAATTATTACAGATCTAATAAGTAATTAATTTCTTTATCAAGTATACATGTAACACAACTGACAAAGTCATAGAAACAAGATTGTCAAAAGTCAATTAGTAGCCACGCCATTTACTGCCAGTTAATCACAGGCAGAGTATTTTGAAGTGTGTTGTCTTTCGACATTTACTTCAACATAGTCTAGAAGGAGCAACACTTTGCTTTTGGTATGGCTTATCGTTGGCGTTCTTAGTTTAGAATAGCGAGTGGTCTTTTATGACGGTCAATACCTGTAACGTATTGCCCGAGCGAGTTGACTTCCGGGTTCCTGGTCTTCTGGGCGCGCTCGTAGAAAGTCGCGGACAGCTGTCTGAAGCGATCCGTCAGCAGCGGGATGTTAGTAGTCTCGTGCAGAACTGCAGTCGGGAATCTGCTCGGTAAGTGGAGGGCCCGTTTTAGTGCCCTGTTCTGTATCACCTGAAGGCGCCGAAGGTGCGAAGCAGCCGCATAGCCCCATACGGGACAAGCGTATTCCATAATTGGTCTTACCAGGGTGATATAGATGTTTACCCCCGTGGTGGGCTTCAAAAGGCTATTCCTGTTCAGCACAGGGTATAGAGCGTGTAATCTAGCACTTGCCCTTCTCCTGATATCTTGAATATGGGATCGCCAAGTCAGTCGCCGGTCTAGAGTGACTCCTAGGTACTTTACTTCGTTTTGCCACGGGATCGTCTCGTTGTGAAGACGAAGGGGTGGAAGGTTTTGAGTGCGTCTCTTACTGATTATGATGGCTTGAGTTTTTGTCGCGTTGATGGTTATCCTCCACCGTTTCGCCCAGTCCTCAGTTGATCGAAGGACTTCTTGCAGACGCCTAGTTGCTAGGGCACAGCTTCTGCTTGCCGTACAGTATGCCGTGTCATCGGCATAGGTGGCAGTAAGAACTCTGGGAGCGGTAGGCACGTCAGCGGTGAAAAGTGCATAGAGCACTGGTCCCAGTACAGAGCCCTGCGGTACCCCAGCAAGGATTCGCCTCATAGTTGAAGTGGCCTCGCCTACACGAACGCAAAATGTGCGGCCAGTGAGATATGACATAAGGAGCTTTACTAGTCTGCCTGAGAAGCCTTGTTCGTATAATTTGAATAGCAGACCTGTATGCCACACAGAGTCGAATGCTCTGGCGATATCCAGAAGCACCAGGCCACAGTATTGTTTTTCGTTGAATGCCCTGGTCGCTGCTTCAACCACCCTCATGAGCTGTTGCGTGGTGGAGTGATTGCGGCGAAAGCCGAGCTGGTGATGGGGAATAATCTCGTTCCGTTCGATGTAATCATTTAGCCTCTTGAGCAATAATCGCTCAAATACTTTGCTTATAGACGGCAAGAGGCTTATTGGCCGGTAACTTTGAGGTAGGTGCGGGTCCTTCCCGCTTTTGTGTATTGCCACAACTTCAGCATGTTTCCAGCATTGGGGGAATTGCTGAGTGCGAAGAATGTTGTTAAATATTCCTGCCAAGTAAGTTGACGCTTGCGGTGGTAGATTCTTGAGACAGCTATTGAAGACACGATCATGACCAGGTGCTTTATCTGGGTGAAGTGTGGCTAGGCAGCTCGCAACCTCTTCCGGAGTGATGGTGTCAATTTCTTCCTCGTCGTCCCCTTCCTCAGCCTGCAGATAGGTGTTTAGGCAGCGATGTACCTCTTCTACTTGCAACTGGTCTTCCACTTCCGATGGCCGAAAGTTCCTCTCGAAGGAATCTGCTAGGGCGTTTGCCTTGTCGGTTGGACGATAGACTGGTCCCCGTTCGCCGTGTAGGGGCGGGATTCGAGATCGTTGCCTAGTGAATTTCTTTGTCTCTGCCCACAGCGTCCCATCACCTGGGGTCAGCATCGAAACACGAGCCTCCCATTCTCTGCTCCGGTGCTCTGCCAGCGACACCTTCAATTCTCTCTGGACTCGGTTTAGCAGTCTTCGCGTGTCGGCGTTCCTCGTCAACTTCCACTCCTTAGCTATTCGGTTTTTGTGCCGAATAGCCGCTAGGAGGTGGGGCGGGAGCTGGCGTGAAGTGTTCTTTGTGAGGCACCTCTTCGGAGTCGTCGCTGCTGATGCCTCCTTGACAGTGTGCTCGAAGAAGGACAGAGCATAGTCTATATCCTCTGCCGGGCGTTCCGGTAGTGCTGCTGAGACTATCTGACGGTATCTGCCCCAATCGGTTTTCTTGAATTCCGGCTTTTGTTGTGCATTTAGGATTAGGTCGGACTCTAGCTCCACGATGACTGGGCAATGGTCAGAGGACAGCCTGTTAAGCGTGGTTGCCGCGACGAATCCGGTGATCCCTTTAGTGACAGCCACGTCGAGAACATCCGGACGTCCGTGGTGAGCTGGATAGTATGTGGGTTCTTCGGGTCCCCACACACACATATTGTGTCTGTTGGCGACTCTCCGTAGTATGTTACCTGAAGGGTTGTTAACTCTGCTGTTCCAGTCTGTGTGTTTGGCGTTGAGATCACCTCCGATGAACAGCTTGCCTCTGATGTTTGCCAAGGTATTAAAATCAGCCTCTGCTGTTTCCCTTCTAGGAGGCCGATAGGCAGAAACTACGGTCAGTGGGCCTCTTGTCGTGGCCACTTCAATGCCGACAGCTTCAATGTACTGCAGGGGCGGAATGTAGATCTCATGATGTGGAATGCTTCTCTTGACATAGATAGCCACGCCACCTTTTGCAGTTGGACGATCATATCTATAACAGCAGTAGTTCGCTACTGAGGCTTTCAGTCCCGGTTTTAGGTGGGTTTCGGTGACAAGACATAGGTCAACGTCTTGTTCCCTAATGAACTGCCGGAATTCCACGGTCTGTCCATGAATGCCATTGGCATTCCATATGCAGAAAGAGAGGCTATTGAATTGGGGTCGTCTATCCATAATGAAGATTACAACTGCATTTGGGAGTAGCTAGAGCTGTCTTCACTGCAGAGCAGATGTCCGTGGTCATCTGGTCTAGCCGCTTGGTTAGACTGACCAACATATTTAGAACAGTCTCCAATATTTTACTCAGTCCTTCAGATTCCGCCGGAACTGGAGCAGCTGAGAGAGGCCAATGTCGTGGTTGGTTGTTTAACAGATCTTCTGTGCAGGAGCTCTGCGGGTTTTTATGTTCTTGTTGGTCGACCAGATTGGAGTCAGAAGTTGCAGCAGTGGTCGACTGTGGACCCGCAACTTCCGAAAAGAGGCGACCGTCAGTCTCACTCGATTTTCTGTGTTTCTGGTACTTTGGATGCTTCCTAGTCATCCTAGTGGGCTTCGTATGTTCTTTGCCAGTCGGCGGAGATGAAGTATTTGTTTGTTGATGCTGGATAACGGAGACGCTCTGTAAATTTTCTACCGGTGGCTGTAGATCCTTCTTGTGATGTTGTTTGGCGGTATCACTATTGGCTGGTAGGCCTCTCTGGCGATCTCGTGCCTTCTTGTACACTGGACAGCCTCTGTAGGACGCAACATGGCCGCCCCCACAGTTCAAGCACTTAGCTGCGTCGTGTCCTTTTCTCAACGTGCACTGTTTTGTTTCATGTGGGCCGGCACACTTTACACAAGCGGGAGGCATTTTACAGTGCTTGGCCACATGACCAAAACGTTGACAATTAAAATATTGAGCGGGTCCAGCTGTAGCTCTCAGTTTTTCCGTTTGAATCTTTAGGTGGCAGATGCTCTCCACCTTAAAGATGGGCCTATTCTCAGGGATGTCAGGAAGAACGACAAGGAAAAGAGGCATGACCTCATTGCTTCCTGGGCGGCGCAGCTGAACCACTGTCTGGACATTGAAGCCCATATCTTTTAGCTCGAGTTTGATGTCGTCAGTGGCCATAGTCCGGGGAATCCCACGGAGTACCACCTTCAGAAGTGGCACTGCTCCAATCGGAAAGGTATAGTAAGGAATGTTGCTAACTTGCAACATCTCAGTGGCTGCTGTGAAGTCTTCAACGGTTGTAAATGTAAATTTTATTTTGTCCCCTCCAGCTGATTTGGCTGAGAAAGGGTTTTTCGCGACGTCACCCACTTTGTCGTGCAGAGTTTTATAATTCTCTTCAAACTGCACAACAATTGGCGGGATATGCGCACTTCTGGTAATCTCTGATGAATCGTCCTGAATTGGTTCGAAAGGATTGGTTGTTTCCATCCTTTCCGGGTCAAGCGTTGGTGGTGGCCTCGCTGTACGGCGAGGGAAGACAAAGCCCTCGTCACCTGGTTCCACACTTTTCTGGTAAGTGTGGTTATCCTCATTGCTCTTGGGACCCTGGGAACGACGCCCTCTTACTCCATTCCACCCGGAGACCGAGGCTGTAGTATTGTCGGTGGATTCCATGGTCTTCTTATTTTGTGCCTTAGCTTTCTTTGGTTTCTTGGCTGTACCTAGTTTCGACACTGCTAGACTGACTCCACTAGATTTGCTTACCTCATTGTTTCTGCAGCTGACGGCACGTGGCTGTTTATTGTATGTCCTCTCTGGTGGAGTAGTGGGACGCTTTCTTGGTGTTAATTCTTTACTCACCGAGTACACATCACCGTGTATACGCTGAATGTTAAACACAGCGGCTGGTGTAGCGTCTTCATCCATTGCCATATTCTTATCCGTTGTCGCACTTGTCACAACGACCGCCGGCATTGAGACGCTCGACGCGCGCGGCGCGGAAGTGCAAGGCAGCCTTTCCTCATCACCCATCTGTGCGGCTCCTCTGGTCACGTACTGATGGGTGGCCGAGCTTAGTTCTATCGAGTTATTCAACTTCGACACGACACGTAATTTCTCGTCACTTTCGAAAACAATAACTATCTATAACAATCACACGTCCAGTCAAAATACACACACGTAATAATCACCAATTGTCACACACGATAATAATTCTCACATACTTCTGATCAGTCCACTCACTCCTATATATCTCAATCACAATTACTATGCCCGCATAATGTAATCGTCAAAAGTCAATTAGAAGCTGCATTTTCATTTATTACTAAGAACAATGATTTCAACTGCGAGAGAAAAATTCTGTATCGTTCATTGCGATTTACCCAAGAACATTTTGACGTTGTATCACATTGTGTAGCCGAGGATACCAGAAGTAAAATTAGTTATATTTTATGATGGTGTGGTACTGTATAGGCCAGCCTGTTTGCTTCGTCGAACGCCATTCACACATGAACAGCTGGGTTGATGGGGGTTCGTAGAATGTACAGCGCATTGAAGGTAAAAGTAAGGGCAGTGGGGCTCCTACGTCTCCTCTTACTGCCCACAGGGTAAAGGAGGTAAAGCTCCGCGTTCCCATTACAACCCCTGGCACTAGAAGAATGTGACGGAGTCAGCACAATGCTCCGGGCATTCTCTACATCCCTCTGAGTTTTCTCCAAGGTACTCATTAGATAGCAGGCTGAGTGGACGTAAGGAGCCGTGTTGGACATTCAGCTTCGAAGAAAAATGGAACCCCGATCGTCCGGACCGGTCAGACCTCCACAGTCTGAGATTTGCGGTATCAAGAGTAAAATACAATATATATATAATAATAGCTCTTACCCGCGACTTCATACGCGTGGATTAAGATTTTTTGCCAGAATTGAATATAGAAAGTTGTTGGTAACGAAGGATTGGTGCCAAACAACACCGAGTCAGCATAATTTGACAGAAAAGCTATCACTATATCATTCTACCGTCGAACGTGTCTCTTGAAGAGAATCAATTTCCAACATACTTCTGCCACCATTAGATAAGGTCTCAAAATTTCATGACTACAACTGTTAATCATACTGGAAAAAATGTCCTGTGCCCTTCATACAGATTTTCTTGTCAAATTCCATCAATATCGATATAGCCATTTAGTCGTCAAAACGTAACAAAAAGACAGAGACTTACTTCCGTATTTATAATAATATTACTGTGGTTTACACTCACACACTGACTGCGAACAACACCTGAGGGATCATTACAACGTAAAAAAGTGTACACCTACAACATTGCAAGACTACGTACGATTTTCCTCACATTGCACCCCTAACTTTCTAATATCTACACTTTAACATTCAATCCGAAAAACCTACGGCCCAGGCCTGACTCTTAAGATGAAAAACAATTTTTAAAAATTTTAGCCTCCACGGAGATATGAACCAGAGACCACGACATTCGTAAGCAAGTGCTTTAACCACTGAGCTGCCAGTCCACTACACGGAAACACGGTACGGAGACGTCCATATCCAACGTGTCTGTCTATCGCCGTATTTCGAAGTTATGAGACAACATGTGTTATTTATACAGATAATTTTTCAACCAAATGTAGACAGTATTTTTCTCCTTGTTTCAAAGGATAAGTGTGCAAAGTTTCATCGAGATCGAATGAAAACTGTGGATTTTTATGAAGAACAAACAAACAAACATACATACATACATTCATCTTTATATATAAATATTCCTCTACCACAACTGTTAAAGTCATAAAAACAATATTCTCAAAACCCAATTTTATATATATATATATTGTCATTTCATTCATCCCCCTTAATGGGGAGAGGTGGGCTGGCAGCACACATGTCGTGCTCTTCAGCCAAATGATAATATGGGTTACAATGGATTTTCGTAAAGAAATGTTTACACTTTTACAAAAACAATACAGTAGATTTGCATTTAGATGTTACATGACCAGTTGTAGTTTTGTACAATATTTTGTTTGCTTTTCTTGCAGATTTGTGGCTAACAGTAGGCGATTTTGATGTCATTCACAGAGTGGGGTAAATTTTTGTTCTCTTCTCTTGTTGAGGTATGGTAGGTGGTCGGTCTCTGTGCTGGGTTATAAAAAGGATATTTTGGAGGTGCAGTGTTGGTGGGATTTGTTTGTAACAGGAGGGGAGGTGAAGTGGTTCTTTAAGTAGGCGGTGAGTTATAGGATTTTTGTTTAGAAGGTTATTGATAGCATATTTTAGCCGGGCCGGAGGGATTCTATTAGGATCAGTATGTGAGAAAACGCATTCTGATATACAGCTGTTGGGTAGGAGAAGGTAGTCTTATTCGGTAGGCGATTCGGAGGGCTTGGCGTTCTATTATTTGGAGTCTATTGTAGAAGTGGTCAGGAGCGAAGAGCCATGAGAGGTGACCATAAGTTAGGATGGGGCGGAGAAATGCTTTGTATGTATTTATGATGACCTGGCTATGTAGTCCCCAGGATGTTCCAGTAAGTAATTTTAAAAGTTTTAGGCGGGTTTGGGCTTTGGAGGTGATGGTTCTAAGATGAGGTGTCCATGTAAGATGTCGGTCGAGGGTGATTCCTAGGTATGTAACTGTGGGTTGTAGTTGGATGGGATGATTGTATATGGTTATGTTAAAATCACCGAGCCTGTATCTTTTACTAATTTTTCCAAAAATAATGGCTTGTGTTTTATTGGGATTAATTACGAGCGCCAGCGGTTGCACCATTTGACAAAGCAGTCTAGTATGATCTGTATGGCTTTCTCCGACTGTTGAAGGGTTTTATGAACGGCGAGGTAGGCGGTGTCATCGATGTACTTAAAGACATATGTAGGTGGTGCGGGAATGGGTATGTCGGTTATGTACATGATGTATAAGAGGGGCTACAAGACAGACCCTTGGGGGACACCTGCGGTCATGGTAAAGATGCGGGAGAGAATGTTGTTTATGGAAACGAAAGAGGTACGGTTGGAGAGGAAGGAAGCTATTGTGCAAATGTAGGTGACAGGAAGGGCGAAGGTTTGCAATTTGAAAATGAGGCCGGCATGCCATACTCGATCAAAAGCCTTTTCAATATCTTACAGGATAAGTATTGCTGATCTGTGGTTGTTGATGTGGGTGGTCAGAAGGTGCATAAGTCTGAGGAGTTGATCTTGGGTCGATAGTTTTAGACGGAAGCCGCACTGGGCGGGGGATAGAAGAGAGTTCTGTGATAGATGTTTGTGGATACGTCGTGATAGTATTGTTTCAAATAATTTACTGAAGACGGAGGTGAGGCTGATGAGGCGGTATGAGTTCGGATCTGATGTGGGTTTGTTAGGTTTGGGGAACAAGGATTTTTGAAGATTTCCATTTTGGGGGATAGATGTCAGAATATAGTACGTTTGTATATAGATGAGCTAGAAGTTGATGGAAAGATCGGGGTGCTTCTTTGATGTGCCGATATGTGATTGAATCGGTGCCCGGGGCAGTATTTTTCTTGGTGCTGAGGACGGGTAGGATGTCATTAGCTGTGATAGGGGTGTTAAGTCCAGTATGGCTGACGGTTTGAATGTAGTTGAAGTCGGGTAGGAGGGGAGGTGATGTAGGGTTGGCACGCTGTTCGATGATAGGGGAGTCTGTGTAGTCGAATTTGGGGTCGTTTGGGGCAGTGTGAATGGTTTCAAGTAGGTTGGCGAAGAGGTTGGCTTTTTGAGTGTTGTCGGGGACAGAAAGGTTGTTGTGGAGGAGGGGGTAGTGATGGGCGGGTTTGAGACCAGTTAAGCGGCGGAAGGTGGACCAGTATTGGGAGTAGTTTTGCGAATATTTTTGACTTAGCTGGTTGCAGGTGTCCCTCCATGTGCGTCTTTTCTGAGCGGCAATACAGTTGCGGACTGTTCGCTGGAGTTGTCGGTGGAGGGTGAGTAGCTGACGGTCATGGGTTCTTAGGTAGGTGCGGAAGAGGCGACGTGAGATATGAAGAAGTTGAAGGGCTCGTCTGGATAGTGATGGTTTGTGAGGGGTGATAGGAGTCAAGGGGATATGAGCGGCAGTAGCGTCTGTGATTGTACGTTGGAGGTATTCGGCGGTTCTAAGTAGGCTGTCTGCGTCTATGATATTTGGGTTGTCTGTCGCTATCTGGTCGTCTATGTATTTCCTGTAGTCTTTGCGTCTATGATATTTGGGTTGTCTGTCGCTGTCTGGTCGTCTATGTATTTCCTGTAGTCTTTCCAGTTGGTTTTATTGTAGTTTTGAATGTATCTATGGGGTGTGGGGTTGGGTGGGTGCGGGGGGCATTGTACTGGATGGAAAGCATAATGGGGAGGTGATCACTGCAGATTGGATCGAGGAAATGAAGGGTGGCGCGGGATAGTATATTGGGAGAAGCTATAACTATGTCAAGGGTTGTGTTTGATTAGGGGCGTGTGGGTAATGGGATGTTAATGATGTCACCTCTCATGGCAGTTAGGAAGTTATGAAATTGATGAAGTTCTTGCTGGGTGCGGCTATGGATATTGATATCTGCCATGATGATGTATGAGCTGTAATGTTTATCTATATATGATATAAAATTTAAAGGGAGAGGAACACCGGGTCGAATGTATATGGTGACAATGGTGACTGTGAGGGATTTGAGAAAGACTGTGGCTATGATATGTTCAGATGGATGGTTGAGTGGTGGGTGTATTTTGATGGGGATATGATGCTTATGGCCACACCCCCGCGCTCTATAGGTGCTGGATTGTCGGTTCGGGTGAGTTGGTAGGGTGACATACGGATGTGATGGTGGGGTTGGAGGAAGGTTTCACTGAGCATAAAGCAATGGATGTCGTGTGTATTGAGGGTATGCAGGAGGAGGTTTTTGTTGGTTTGGAGTGATCGGATGTTATTGAAAAGTATATTGTGGGAAAGTGGCATATTAGGGATAGTTCTAGTTGTGGAGTTGGTGGGTTTAGACGAGGGTTTCTAGGGGGAGAAATTGGAAGTGGGCGTTATTGTGAGAGTAGGTGGCGTTTATTTGTATTCCAAAGACAGCTTTTGCTGCAACTGAAATTTGCGCCAGGGTGTGTTCGCGGGAGAAGGGATTTAGGTTTTGTAATGTGATTTTTATGAATCTTAGGATATCTTCTGTGGTCGGTGGAGGACGGATTGAGTTGGTGGGTGGTGTGGGAGGATCAATGGGTCGGAGGGGTACTGTGAGTTCTGTTTTGGTAGGCGCTGGCTTTGATTTGCATTTAATGGAATAGGTAGGATGGTTTTGGTCACAAGTATTGCAGGTGGGAGTTTTCTGAAGGTTTGGGCAAGCTTTTAAGAAGTGGTTTTCTTTACAGTGTGGACAGATAGGGGTTTTCTTGCAGTTTGCCGTGAGGTGGTCGTTGTATTGTAGACAGCGTGCACACCGTGTGGGTTGGGGGGAAGGGGTTTTTGATGGTTCCACTCTATGTTTTTGATGGTAGATTATGGCTCCATTGCTAAGTAGTTGATCAATTGTTGATGCGTCTTCAGTTAGTACTCTGATCATATAAGTGGGTCCTAAGCTGTTTTTGATTCGGAGGGCTTTTCGAACATGTAATTCGTCGTTCGAGTTAAGTTCGGCGACTACCTCTTCTTCAGTTATTGTTGGGTCTACTCCACGGATGACGGCTGTGAATGTAGGAGGTCTTTTAGGTGGGGTTGGTTGTTTTGGTGGAGATGAGGTGACTGTTGTTAAGGTGGCGTTGTCGCCAAATGAAGGTAGTCCAATTTTGTTTTTAATTAATTTGGGGAAGTCTGGTTCGTTGCTCTTGATAATCATACCGTTTTTAGTGGGGATAAGTTGATGGATAGATATATTGTGTATATGTCGTTTGATGAATTTGGTTAGGATTTTACTGTTCATATATTCAGGGAAGGTCCTTTTCAGTAGGTATGGATGAATTGTCTGTGACGAGGATGGAAGTGATGATGAAGTATGCGGTTGTTGCACTATTGGATAAAGAGGTTTGTGGTGATGATAATGAGCTACCTTTGTTGTGGTTATAGGGTTTTGCATTTTTTATGCCAATTAAAAGCTGCAGTTTGATTTATAATTAACATCAATAATATCAACTGCGAGAAAAAATTCTGTATCGTTCAGTGCGATTCACGCAAGAAGATTTTGACATTGTATTACATTGTGTAGCCGAGGGTACCAGAAGTAAAATTAGTTATATTTTATTATGGTGTGGTACTGTATAATCCATCCTGTTTGCTTTGTCGAACGCCATTCACACATGAACAGCTGGGTTGATGAGGGTTCGTAGAATGTACAGCGCATTGAAGGTAAAAGTAAGGGCAATGAGGTTCCTACGGCTCCTCTCACTGCCAACAGGATAAAGGAGGTAGAGTTCCGCGTTCCCATTACAACCCCTGGCACTAGAAGAATGTGACTGAGTCAGCGCCACGCTCCGGCCATTCTCTACATTCCCTCTGAGTTTCCTCCAAGGTACTCATTAGATAGCTGGCTGGGTGGACGTAAGGAGCCGTTTCGGACATTCAGCTTCGAAGAAAAATGGATCTCCGATCTTCCGGACCGGTCAGATCTCTACCGCCTGAGCTTCGCGGTATCAAGAGTAAAATGTGATATATATATAGATATATATATATAATATGTACACAGAAGAGCCAAAGAAACTGATATAGTCATGCGTATGCACCACAGAGATATATAAACACTCAGAGTAAGGTACTGCGGTTGGCAACGCCTATATAAGACAACAGATGTCTGGCGCAGGCGTCCCATAGCAATGGCTTCAACTCCAGGACTGGGCCTCAGCAACGCGGAATCAACAGCCACAGAACCTGCCATCCATCACCACTTCACCGATCCATATTTACTGTAGTCTCTTCACCTGAATCACAACCCTATCCTTTGTCATTCCATCAACCACCTCATCCATTTTTACTACACCTAACTTTTTTCCCGTCCATTCTATCCACTCAAAACTAATGAATTCTGTTCTCTTACTTAAATAAATAAATTTTTCTTCGTCTGTTGGCTTAAAAGGGCCCATCTGGCCCTACAACAGCCCGCCGCGTGGGCTTCACCCAGGGGGAATGGACGGAGAGAAAAAATGGCGCAGGTGTTAGATCGGTTACTGCTGCTACAATGGCATGTTATCACGATTTAAGTGAGTTGGAACGTGGTGTTAAAGTTGGCGTACGAGAGATAGGACACAACATCTCCGAGGTAGCGAAGAGGTGGGAATTTTTCCGTACGACAATTTCACGAGCGCACCGTGAGTATCTGGAATCCGGTAAAACATCAAATTTCCGACATCTCTGCGACCAGAAAAAGATCCTGCAGGAACGGGACCAACGACGACTGAAGAGAATCGTTCATAGTTACAGAAGTGCAACCTTTCCGCAAATTGCTGCGGATTTTAATGCTGGGCCATCAACAAGTGTCAACGTGCGAGCTATTCAACGAAACATAATCGATATGGGCTTTCGGAGCCGAAGGCCCACTCGTGTACCCTTGCCGAGTGCACGACACAAAGCTTGACGCCACGCCTTGGCCCGTCAACAGCGACATTGGACTTTTGGTGATTGGAAAAATGTTGCCTGGTCTGACGAGTCTCGTTTCTAATTGTATCGAGTGGATGGACGTGTACGGGTATGGAGACAACCTCATGTATTCATGTATGTCAGCAGGGGACTGTTCAAGCTGGTGGCGGCTCTGAAATGGTGTGGGGCGTGCGCAGTTGGAGTGACATGGCACCCCTGATACTTCTAGATAAGACTCTGACAGGTGACACGTACGAACGCATCCTAGCTGATCACCTGCATCCATTCATGTCCATTGTGCATTCCGACGGACTTGTGCAAATCCGGCAGGAAAATGCGACACCCCGCACGTCCAGAATTGCTGCAGAGTGGCTCCAGGAACACTGTTCTGAAGTTAAATACCTCCGCTGGCCACCATACTCCCCAGACATGAACATTATTGAGCAAATCTGAGATGCCTTGCAACGTGCCGTTTAGAAGAGATCTCCATCGTCTCGTACTCTTACGGATTTATGGACAGCCCTGCAGGATGCATGGTGTTATTTCGCTCCAGAACTACTTCAGACATTAGTCGAGTCCATGCCACGTCGTGTTGCAGCACTTCTGAGTGCTCGCGGGAGCCATACACGATATTAGACAGGTGTACCGGTTTCTTTGTCTCTTCAGTGTATAAGGTGATAGGTGATGGCTAAAATATAATAAATTAAGATGAAAGTGTCTGCACAGTACTGTCCATTTAACGGTAAATGAATCTCGCAGTCTAAATGATTGCCAGCATACGTACCAACAACAGCGTATTACTTGGAACTGAAACCGATATGTATTATTATCAGTCCTGTAATTCGTTTCTGGGAGTGGTGACCTCATTGGATTTCTCGCTTGACCTACAACATTTTGATAATGCATTTTCTGCAAGTTAGGAGATAAAATTGCCCATGCGATTTGTAAAATAATGAAAAAAGTGAATAATTTTCTGTGCAACAGCTAGCCTTGAGTGTTTTGACTGAGACTTCTTCGACAATAAAATATTGATCTTTTTTGTGGCTGATGTGGTATACGAAATTTGAGACAGTATTAATAGCGTAAATGAACGGAGTTTTTCTTGGCGTTGCACATTAGTTTATTCTGCATGGGAAACTAACCGAGTAAGACTATTATTTACATGCAATATTTCGACGACTCTTCCTTCCGTCTCCATCTTCAGGTGAAAAGTGAACAGGACAGAAAACCTGAAGTTTAGGGTTTGCCAAGGGCACGTTATTGGAGGACTGATATGGTAACAGCAGGCTATTTTAAGTCACCTTGCAGCAGTCTCAGTATTTAATCTCACCCCGTGGACTAAAAAATACGGAACGATGACGACGAGCGGCTTCAACAACCGACATCCAAGCATCACCAAGTCGGAAACCACAGTTCCAGTTTATAAGATCAAACGCGAGGCCAATTACAACTGCTTCTTTAATAGTGATGCCTGATAGATTCGATGTCATACTTCAAAACATTTAAAAAAAAAAAAAAAGATGGAGCCAGTCGACTTCAGTAATTGTTGGTCTTAAGTCTCGTGTTAAGTGATTTACTTAAATGAAAGATTTACTGAATGAAGGTGAACAGACATAGGAAACTGAAAATTATATGATCATTTGCGTAAAACTCAGTAATTATACTACTAAAATCCCAACATCACAGTAAAGTAACCTACCAGTGTCAAGAAAATATTATCAGTGATTCTCGTACGAAGTCACTGTTTGCTTACAAGCTACGGTGAAGCTAAAATGGATGTCGTTTTTATATACTATACATTGTGTTAGAAACAACATAACAGTCCTGTAGAAACGTAGTTTAAAGTCTAAATAAAAATAAAAATATATGTTTACTCAGCGTACTTTTTTGTATATGAGAAGGTGTGGAGCTTACTTGAATTTGATCGTTTACTTCATTATAATCTTAAAAATAACACAATGTCTGAGGTCTTAATTTAGATATCCCCAACTACTGCAAACTTGTGTTGAATGAAAGACGTTTAGATCACTGATGCATCCTAAGGCATACGTTCAAAGGTGTTCACACGCACTCCTCTAGGATGGTGGCACATTTTTGCGTCTGTTGTTATTCACGCTTAATTTTACCTCCACTTTTTTATAAGTATTCCGATTAGTACGACTCTTTACCACGCTTGGTAAATTCGGTTCACTAAATCACCTGCTGCTACGCTACTATTTTAAGTAAATCAATGTGCTTTAAAGACAAAAAAATATGGTATTAGGATAGCTTCAAATAAGTCGGAGGTGGAATTAAATGCTGAAAACCTGAAGTGTAGATATCTTGGTATAGCACATTGGTCAGTGGATAGGAAGATGTTTCAAAATAATTCATTTACTGGCGAATCTGAGAGGATGTATCAGAGAAGCGAGGAAATTGGGTTACTAAATCTTGGGCACACAATTGCTTGAATATGGGGGTGCAGTATGGGGCCTCATTTAGGGCATAAATATACGAAATGGAGAGGGTGCAAACGAGGGCAGTTAGATTTGTCTGTGGAAATTTACGGAGATCACTGTATGTGACTGATACGATAAAGACGCTGGGTTTGGAGTCACTGTGAGACAAGCGACGTGTGAAGAGAGTGCTGTGATTATAGAAGGCGTATATTGGTAATGAGGCTTGGAACGAAATCGATAGCAGAACGTAGAAGGGAAGACGTGACCGTGATCAAGCTGACATAAGAGAGTGAGAAAATTTTCTTTTGCAAGTAAGGGAGTAGGAACGGGGATAAGTTGCTTATGGTAATAATGAGCAATTTGTTAGTAATATTGATAGAATCTAAAATTAAAATTCGTAAATGGCAAAAGTAGGTAGATGGACAAATTTAGACCATAAAACTTAAGATTTTTGAAAAAGATAACGAAATAGAATGTAAATGTGTAGAGAAATTGCCACCGGGGCACATCTATCATCACAATTATTTTTTTTTCCAACCGAGTGTGGTGGGTGAATGGTTAACGCTTTGGTCTCCCATTCGAGAGGACGCCGATTCGAATCCCCGGCCGGGTTTTCCATGTTTTCCCCAAATCACCCCAGGCGAATGCCGGGATGCTTTCTTCAAATGGCCATGGCCGAATGTTTCCCATTTCTTGTCCCCAGTCCTTTCCCGCCACTAATGACCTCGACGTTGACAAGGTATAAGCCCAATAGCAAAAAATAAAAAATAAAAAAAAGATTAATGTCTGTTAAATACTTTGGAATTATTTCTCAGCGATTCGTCCAATGGTACAAAAGAAGGATCATTCCAAAAAAGACAGCGGTGATCTTTGCTAAATTGAGAAACATTGGAAGTAATCTTATTGCGGAGCAGCACTGGAACAACTCCTATGAAGTGCGAGGTAGCTTCGGATAGACGCCCGCGCCTAGCAGACGTGCCGCGTAGGCTGCCTAACGTGACGGCGCAGGCTATCCGTCTCAATGGCGGCCAGATTGCCACTCTGTCACCTGGAGCGCGTCACCTGGAGGCCGAGTGCCGCCTTAGAGCTCCCACTTTGCGGCCGTTCGTCTCCACGAGCCTGCGTTTACGTCGCAGCCGCGTCCTGGAGGAAGGAAACGAAGACAAGCTGCCGCCACTTCCCTCCAGCTGCGGCCGAGGGTACCGACCCTGCACGAAATAAGGCTCGGTTTAACACATTGCCGCAGCTGCCGGGGAAGTCGGTGGTTGCCAATGGCAAAATAGTGTCAGCCAGTGCTGGTGATAAATCACCCAGTTTGTTACCAGACAAGCGTTAAGAGTTAATGTTTCATTTTCACCGATTTTAACAAAGTGAGAGAAACATCATTCAAATTATTTCTAAGAGTCTTTTTTTGTTGAGGCGCCATCTTTCTCCTTTCATCCTTAACTAAAAATCTATAAAAGAGGTACCATTTTAAACATTAAGTTCTCACATTTGGGAAAATTATTAATTAAGACAGGAAATTTTCGACATTCAACCCATATATTCCAAAATTATGACTAGTCAAGGTCAGTGGTATGCAATAGTTCTGAATCAAGCTTCTAAGATTTCGCTGGCTTCGATAAGGTGTGTTCATATTCCACTAGATAGCAGCACCAGGTATCGAATTTTTCGCATGGGACATGATCGCACTACGGCTAGATATTCCAGTTGACAAATCAACATTTTTTGCTACAAAATGAGATAGTGCAAAGCTGTTAGGCTTTATCTGTCGTAGATAAGGAGTGATTGAATAATTGCAACATGAATCAGCCCGTGTAAGGACGCTTCAAATTTATATTAACAAAACAGTTACTGTTACAGCAAGGTAGCTATCCGCCGACCCTCTCTGGTTGGCCGTAACGGGTCTGGGACACATAACTTTCCGAGAAGGCGACAGCTGGTCAAAGACATTAACTTCTCGTGTGCCTGGAGGGAGAGAGAGAAAATATAACATCGTGTGACAAGGATATGAAATTAGTGACCGTAAAGGCACGTGGGACGGGCGTCAGCGAATGACCATTGATCGCGATGCCCCTGGGCGTATATGGGTGTTGAATAGCCAGTTCGCGATTTGGTTGTTAGTGACTAATTTATGGTTGTTGCTTTTTCATGACCAATACCGCATGTGTCCCACTCCCGCAGAAGTGGACAACGCCCAAGGTGAGCGTGACCAAAGGTTTCGTAGGAGCCAAGGGCAGTGTGGGACAGGAGGGCAGGCTCCAAGTGGAGTGGTTTTGCTACTTTCGAAGGTGACTTCCAACAACCTGAGCATTTGGCGCCCGGACGAGCAACCAGCAACGCCCGGGCAGCTGAAATGACACTATTCAACGTGGTGAGGAGGTGTCTGCGAGGTGGCAAGCGCTAGCCTGTGGCGCGTGTTGATCCGTACAATTGAGCTGCATGCCGCGGCCTACAAAACAAGAGGACGTGCGAAGCCACAATGAAAGGACTCTATAGCGACACAGATATGAGATTCTACGCCGGTGTTTATCATAATTAACATCCGGTAATTTCGATCGTCGTCACCGTCACGAATCATCTGCTTACGGTAAACACATCAAAAATTTGTCAATCCATATTGCATCTTCGGAACCTGTCAAGATCCTCAAAACTGAGCATCGACCCAGTCACGGCCCGGGTGAACAACTTCGCGGGGATAAGACCTTTTGTCCTCTCTGTACTGAGCTGAAGTCGAGTTTAATTATGAATGATCTGCTGATCCTCAGCTTTATGTTATAGTTTATCTGCATCGATTTAGATGTTCATTTTGTTTAATTTTGATTTGAATTACCCTGCAATTCCCTTTTATGGATTATAATTGAGGATATATTGCAAGTTTCATTTCCTGATGTCCCCTATTTCCAAAAATATGTTGAACCTATAATATTCAACGGAATTTCGGTATTTATCTCACGTGGAAGTAATTGGTATTTGATCATAAATGCATTAGTGCAGCTGTTCACATTACGCACCGGTAACAGGTGCAAGGTGTAGTTTAACTATTTTTAATATTAAACTAGCTGACCCAGCAATGCTTCACTATTACTGGATTTGAGTAGGCACATAGATTAAATGAAAAAATATTTACATATAAATTTTAAACTGCTGATTCATTCATTTTCAGTTGGAAAGGGTGAGAGGGGATGCGCTTTGGAAAACATATGGAGGCAGTATTTTTCTGTTTGTTTCAAAGTATAAGTGTAAAAATTCTTATCTAAATCTGATAAAAAATGTGATTTGCCTAAATTATGGGGTAAAAACGTAGGGGGGTTGGAAATGGGGAGAGGGGATGAATATTCGGAAACCATACGTAGGCAGTATTTTTATGTTTGTTTTAAAGTATAAGTGTACAAATTCCTATCTAAATCGGATAAAAAATGTGGTTTTGCCTAAATTATGGGGTGTTATGGGGAATAGGGGTTGACTTTTTGGAATTTTTTTTCACAGGAACCTTCGCAGACGCACTCTCGAAAACTCTCCAATGTTTCATTGCAATCTGATGAATGGTATAGGAATGCATAGAAGACGAAAAAACCCACAAACATTGATTTTTATATATAAGATTACTGTAGGGTACACTACAAACAAGCAGCACGACATATCACATAGTTATAGATAAAGTATGTGTATTTTCTATAGTAAAGAGCTTTTCGAATGTTTTTGTTTTTATTATGGAATCATTTCTAATTGTTTGGTAACATATTGTAAATGTTTAACTACGTATTGATAAGCTTTTCGTTTGATGACCAAATCATGCTCTTTAGTCCTGTAGTCAGTTAACGATATTTTCCTCTATTCACTTTTTCTTCCACAGGTTACTGCCTTGATCGCCAGGGGGTTTATCCCCCCCCCCCCAAAGGTTACTGATTACTACTGTTCTTGACTGAATCCAATAGTTTTACCAAATGACAACACACGAATCGCTTTTTATTAATATTCAATTTTTCAGTGAACTCTAAGATAACATAGGCACCATTCTTTTCCAAAGGCAAGCAAATATTCCAGCAATTAAACTCACAAACAAAATTTCTGACAACTAACTTTCAAATAACTATGCTCGCCATCTCCACGCGTTTAATTAAGCGCCGGAAAAACTTCCAGAAAGCCACAAAGATTGCCGATGGATGTTTCTCCAACAAGAACAGTGCAGCCAATAATCAAAATCATATTAAAACTATCAGAATCACTACAAAATTATTCACAATGAAAGTTAAAGATATTTACAGGTATTTATACACAAAATGATGAACATAAAACAGTCCTAACAATTGAAATTCGTCCTCCAAGCATCGGTGATCACCTCAACACTTATAGTTACAAACTTGAAATTATTTTTTCGTACATAATACTGTCCTTGATTGTAGTGCATATCATTTACACAGTTTTTCTCCGTATGACAATGTTCATTTACAAGACGAATATACAAAAATTCACAATTAATCACACACAATACATTCAAATCCTTAATTAATCAACCTCCAACGTGCTATACATAATTACTAAAATAACGTATCATAAAAATTGGAAAATAATGAATTGCTACAAATGAGTTGGTTCTTGTTTCACCGTACTGCAAACCACCAACCTCGGTATTCACAGTATATCATTCACGAAAATTTCAAACGGACCATAAATTAGGTTTGAAATATGCTCTTAAAATATTCTCTAAAATTTCCTAAATTTTTGAGATGGGAAAGGAAATTTTTTTTTTAAATTAAGTTGCAGTGGGCGTTGGTTATGAACGAATTGTATTGCTGGTCGCCAGCACGAAACATGTTACGCTAATACGACCCTGGTGCTGTTGTGAGAGTTTACGCAAACACGCTGTCAGACCCACAAATTTCGGAGCCACTCCAATCACTGATTTGTTGCCGTTGTGGCCTCACTGCGGCAGCTTTTCTGGTTTCCATTCACTGCATAGCAATAACGTCTTTGCACATCACACTTGCTACAGCCACAAAGCAAACTCCAGTCAATTTCCATGTGGAGCGTAGCAAAAATGCGTATCGTGCGAGAGGGCTTTCATAACGAATCTCGGATGTAAAATTACATAACATTTTGTTATCTATTTTAGATTTTGGTATGTGGTGCGGCTTTTATTTCCAGAGTGTCATTTTTGTTTGATCGATAGCCGTAACCTGACATTTACTTTGTTGGGAGAAAAATTACAGTTCAAGAGTCGAGCCTGTGTTGCGTGGGTCGATGCCAGTAGTTTCAGATGGATTAGTTGTTCGTATATATCAGTATTTCACACGAAATTCGGCATAAATTATAAATCTAAACCCAAGTTTTATTTAACGCCTAATTTTTTTCTATTTAGAGGAACAGAATTTTTAATTTTTTGAACTAATAAGATTTTCGACATTGGTACAGAAGTTTATGACCTAGAACTTCTTTTCTACCTTTAAATGAAACGTTGTGGATTTTATTTCGCCTTATTATTTAACAAATGTGTAGGATCGCCACAAATGGCTCTTATCTGGAAATATCAGGATTAAATCCGTGCTCCATCAGAACGCGTTTCATCTTCCTATTTCTCTAATAGATCATTTCATGAGCTATTTGGTGCTATGTTTTGGTACTGGCCAATAGGATCTGGCTTCCAGGTCCTAATTACTTTTCTAATGATATTTTTCACTTAATTTATTTTGATACAATTGCAAAAAACAAACTTTCAGATTAGAAAATTCACACAAATAGAAATTACAAATAATATGGTACGAATTGAGAAAAATCAGACAAGTGAAGGTAAATGCAGAATCTTATATCTTTAAACGAGCAATTCTTGTATATATTTATATATTTCGGATCTCGGAAACGGCTATGACGATTTGGATGAAATTTGATATTTAGATAATGTTTTGACTTTTAAGATTACCTAAATAGTTGTCTTCCGTACAAAAAAGCGAGTTTGCAAAATACAAACAATTTTTTCATTTGATATCTCGAAAACGGCACTAGCGCCATCTCGTAGACAATTCAGGTACCAGAAAGCCTACAAACAGATTCTCTCTGATTTCGAAGAATATTTAAACCAACAGTTCTTGTATACTGGCTGAGGCGTGGAAATAGTAACATTTCAAGTTTAATTGTAAAACATTTAAAAAGGAAGATAATTAAAAATTTATGATTGGTTTTGTCAGAGGTGATAAACTTCTTTGAAAATATTATTACCGGTACCAGTTATAAACTAATCACCGTTTACTTTTTGACCGTAAAAAGTGGTTGTTAGTTTGTCATTAAATACTACCACGCGAGGTATGAGCATAATTTTAGCGGAGTGAATTGATTTAGCACTGATGATGTTCTATCATTACCGTGACGTCACAATCTGATGATGAATTCTTATAGAACGCGACGAAACATATCGAAAATAAAGAATAAATGTTCTTGATATCTCGCTTGGTTTACGAGATATAGCATGTCAAAAATCAGTTATAGGTATAGTTCCTTGTGCTTTTGGCGACGTTTCTTCTGGTCCATGCTGTATTTCAACCTAACAACAACCATTTGGAACAAAATAAAACATGAAAAGTACATTTCCACCGTATCGACATAGTGCTTTTGGTGGATTCTTTTCCTGGTCCAGGTCGGATCTAATCCTAACCTCTTCCCTTGAGGTATCAGAAAAGTAAATTCTTTATTTTCGATTTTTCTCGACGAGTTTCATACGAATTCATCATCAAACTTGGCTGTGACGAAATTTATCTTCTGGTCCAGGTCGCATTTCAACCAACCACGTCAATTTTGCGATATGATATCTCGAGAACTAAGCGAGATATACAAATTTAAAAATATTTTGTACTTTAAATTTTTCTCGTCGAGGTACATAAGAATCCATCATCAAGGGTTTTCGTAGAATGCCCTGAATTAACACAAATCTCGCAGCGTTAATCAATCCCTGACTGGCATTAAGATTTCTGTTTAACATAATAATAGCATTTTTCTTTGAAAGCAATTTATGAGGCGGTCTCGCAAATGGATCTAACGATTTGGATGAAATTTCATATGTAGATAACGTTTGGCTATTCAAGTTTTTAACACGATTTAAAAAAAAAAAAAAAAAAAAAAAAAAAAAAAAAAAAAAAAAAAGGTTGCAATTTTTGTATTTGGTTTCTCGAAAACGGCTCTAACCTCATTACGTAGAAGGTTCAGGTACCAGTAAGCCTAATGATGTTAGTGAAGTTTCTCTTTGGTTAACTGTGCACCTCAAAACGCCTAGGAAGTCTTCAAGCCTTTTACTTTAAACAAACTTTACTCGAAATCTTGGATATTAAATAGAAATCGAAAGATGCCGAGCGAAGATCGGTCACCCAGGTACTGTGGATGAATTGAACACGGCATGGTTAGTTGAAGTAAATTGACAGTCATATTGTATGAACACTTTCTTGAAAATCTGGAAGCAGCGGAACATTTTCTTCAATTTCCTAAAATACTGACCAGTAAATGCTACAAAAGCAATTGAATTTTGTTTATTTGTTTTCAGAATGCGTTTCACCTCTCTTATGGAAGCATCTTCAGTGGTTTGTCATTTCCCATTTACAATGCTTTAATTTTACCCCGTTCTCGGTATCAGCGATTTTTGTTTCCTTTTCGAGTAGCATATCATTTTTTTGCTTCTACATCTACATCTATACTCTGCAAATCACAAACACTGTGGGTGGCAGAGGGTGCTAAGCACCAATCCTAAAGGCCCATTCACACTAGCGGTCAGCTCAACTCAAGACAAAAATCGCTATACACATAATCCAATAGGAGCATTCACACTACGCGGTCCGCTCAGGTCAGGGCAAGGCAGGTCAAACGGAAGATCGCGCCGCCAACGATCAACAACGGTCAAGACCTGAGCTGACCGCTAGCATGAACGCGCAACGGTCAGCTCAGGTCAGATCAAATGGGCGGCGAACGTCTGAAAACTATGCTCGTGAGCAATAAATAAAGAGTAATAAATAAAAAATAAATGTTTTAACGGTATGTTATTTCTGTTTATTATAAAGCCGGCAAACTTTAATACACATTCAAATATTATTATACATTTTAGTACTGTCAAGATACAGATCCTGTTTCCGAATTTAAAAAAAAATATTGTGAATATATTTTTTGAATCAAATGCTTCTGTACCAGCGTTAGCACAAAAACAAATAATATTTGTAAAGTAGGGTTTCTCTCTCATCCTGAAATTCACTTTCTACATGGCATGTAATTTTATCCTTTCGTAAATAATTGTGCAATATACATGTTGCTATAATTATGTTATCAATTAATCCTGGAGGAGAATTAATTTTTCTAAAATATATTCGTAATCTTTGAGCCCTAAAATATTAAAAGTATTTCGCACAACTCGTCTCTCACGGCATAACCGGTAGTTAGCATTCTTCTCTCTCTTTAGCTGTTTGCGCTTGAAACTCTGGATACACTCAGAACCATCATCTTTTTGATCTTGACATATTTTTAGGTTCTTGATCCAAAATCATTGCGATTTAATTGACGCTGGGGTAGAAAACGGCATTGTTCACTATGAGCAACTGAAATGAAATGGCCTCGTCTACGCCTTGATCTGGCCTGACCTGAGCTGAGCTGACCGCTAGTGTTTTTTTTTTTTTTTTTTTTTTTTTTTTTTTTTTTTTTTTTTTTTTTTTGTAACAGTTTAACGTCCCTTTTTAACAACGTGGTCTTTAGAGACGGGAAAGGATGGGGGCAAGGAATGGGAAGGAATTCGGCCATGGCCTTTTTGAAGGAAGCATTCACCTGGAGTGATTTGGGGAAACCATGGAAAACCCAAATCTGGATGCCCGGACGGGGATTCGAACCGCCGTCCTCCCGAATGCGAGGCCAGAACGCTATCCGTTACACCACCACGCTCGGTACCGCTATTGTGAATGCTACCCTGTATTGTGAGCTGAGCTGACCTGAGCTGAGCTAAGCTGACCTGACCTCTAGTGTGAATGGGCTTTACTTCTGCGCATTCCAATCCCGAACAGATCGAGGAAAGAAGGAATACATAAATGAATCAGCACGGCATCTTATTTCTCTAATCTTATCCCTCCTGTCATTGCGACCTAAATAGGTTGGCGGAAGAAGTATTTCGTTGCACTCGTAACTTAAAGATTTTCGCATATTCTCCAGCTAATTCAAACGAAAACGACGTCGTCTGTCCACCAAACAATCCCAGCCCCACCCATGAATCAGCTCTGTGACGTAAGGACTGTAACTAGCAGTCACGAATCGAGCGGCTCTTCTCTATACTTTCTCTAATGTGTCAATCAATCCCTTGCGATACGGATCCCAAATTCCACAACAGTATTCCAAATGCGGACGCACTAGTGTTTTGTACGCTATTTCCTTTGTATGAGCATTAGAACTTCTCAAAATACGTCCTATGAATCGTAGATTGGAATTAGCTTTGCCTACAACGGAAGTTATGTGCAAGTCCCATTTCATGTTGCTTTGTACTGTTACGCCTAGATACTTCAGGGAATCCACAGTGTCAACAACTGAATTGTTAACTTTGTACTCCTGAGCAAGCGGGGTCTTTTTATTACTTATGTGCATTGCCTTGCACTTTTTACAGTTAAGTGTAAGCTACCATTCACGGCACCATTCCGAAATAACATCCAGATCGCGCTGAATTTCTAAGCAATCGTCGGAGCACCTCACTTCCCTATAAATAAGTGCATCATCAGCAAAAAATCGCATCCTGCAATTAACGTTGTCACCGAGATCGTATATAAAAATTAAGAAAAGAAGTGGTCCTATTACACTTCCTTGAGGAACTCCCAAAGTAACATCTAGTTTAGAAGAGGCTTCCCCGTCTACAACGACATACTGTGACCGAACAGTTAGAAAATCGCGTATCCATTCGCAAATCTGATCGGATATACCGTACGCTCGGATCTTCGCTGAGAGTCGGTTGTGTGATACAGAGTCAAAAGATTTCTGAAAATCCAAGAAAATAGCATCAACTTGTGATCCTGCATCAATAACTTTCATTATATCATGCGAAAATAGAGCCAGTTGCGTTTCACATGATCGGTTCTTCCGAAATCCGTGTTGATATGCTGTAAGTAACTCGTTTTCATCTAGAAACTTCATAACGTTAGAGCATATGACATGCTCGAGAATTCTACTGCAAACAGATGTTAGCGATATCGGTCGATAATTCCTAGGATCTCTCCGATCTCATTTCTTGAAAACGGGAATCACCTGAGCAATTTTCCAGTCAGAAGGTTCTTTTCTTTCCTCTAAAGATTTACGAAATATATCTGACAGCAATGGTTCTATTTCTTCAGCGTATTCCGAAAATACTCTTACTGGTATACCATCGGGACCTTGCGCTTTCCCCCACTTCAGGAGCTTTAATTGCTTTATGATACCGACACTATCAATTTGTACTGGATCCATCTCAAATTCAACCCGCCGTGGAAAAACGGGAATGTTATCCATGTTTTCGTCAGTGAGGGAATTTTTAAATTCGGCGTTAAATACGGTAGCCTTGTCGCAGCTGTCATTAACTTTCCGACCGTCTTGTAGTAGAACTGGCATATTGTTGTGACAACCACTTATTTTTTTTACATAAGACCAAAATTTCTTTGGATTTTCAATGAGGCTCTTGGAAAATGAGTTGCATCGAAAGTCATTAAAAGCCTCGCGCATCGCATTCTTGACCTGTACTTTTGTCTCAGCTAGCTTTTCTAAATCACTCCTATACATCGTCCTTCTTGAGCGTGCATGAATCTTCCTTTGCTTTTTAAGTAACCTTTTAACTTCACGCGTATACCACGGGGGATCGTTCCCGTTCCTGATTGTCTTTTTCGGTATATGTAAGTCCATACCTTCCCTGACTATATGCATGAATCGAAGCCACATCTCTTCAACCGAGTTTCTTCCTTCTATAAAGGTAATGTATTTATCCCTCAAAAACGTTCTTAAACTCTCCTTTGGGGCCTTTTCGAACTTGTAAACGACCCTTTCTTTTTGCGCGCGACTGTTAATTTTACTGTAGCAATTACAGCTTTATGATCACTTATTCCCGTGGTGGTAGAAATGTCCGTAAATAATTAAGGCCTATTTGTAACGAGAATATCTAAAAAAAATTTCGTTATCGTTGTCGCACCGCGTTGGTTCAGTGACGAGCTGCTCAAGATTAAGATCTGAGAAAAGGTCGAGAATAATCTCACAGGGTATTTTATCCCTGCCACCAGTAACGTGGGCGTAATTACTCCAGTCAATATACGGCAAGTTTTGCTTGTTGTTTGTTTCACAATTAAACTGGCACAACATTTTACTGCACTGTATAGTTTGTCAGAATCTTAAATGTTCCCGCACAGGTGGGCAGTAAGCCATTCTTCCTTTGGCTCCCTCTTTCATGATGAAGAAAACAGTATGTTACTGTTTGAGTATGAAATTTAATACGCCATTCTTTCCTCCAATCTTTGGATAGTGATTACACCTCTATGTTCCTTATAAGCTACGTAGCTTTGGATTAGTATAAATCAATTTTAACGAACTGTGTAAACGGAATTTCAATCAACATTCAGCAGAAATCACTAAATTAAAGAGCAAAACAGGAGATGTTGTTTGTGTTGTTTAGCTACGGCCATTCACATTTGTTGTTTGACTGAAATGTAGTTGTTATGTATAATTATTATCATTATGCCGAGTTGTCTATCGAAGTACAGCCGCAAGTATTTTTAATTAAATACTAAAAAATTAAATTTTTAAGATATATACGAGCCGCGGCAGCTATGATAAAGGCAAATTTTTTAAGTTCTTTACATGTTTCTCTGTGAAATGAATTATAATTAATTTAAAAAACAAGTGAACGAAATTTTTTGAATTTTTTTGACAGTCAAATTAAAAATATTTGTGGTCATATTTTAATAGGTAACCCGACAGAATCGTATTCCGCTACTTATTATTATTCTCGTGTCAAAAACATCAAAATACACAGTTAAATACATTTTGTAAATCAACAACTTTAAACACACTTGGCCCAGTACTTCGCAACCTCAATCACATTGTGTGTTGCTTGAAACAGGTCTTCGTTGTTGCAGGATGATGGGCACATAGGGCACTCGAGCATATGATTCATAGTTTGGTCTTCTCCACATTCGCATTTAATACTGGTAGTATCAGTATAACCCCATCTCATTAGGTTTTCCTTGGACCTGCCCACTCCTGTTCGCAATCGATTTAAAGACCGCCAGACGTTCCAGTCTTCTTCATGACCAGGTGGCAAGCGCTCTGCAACTGTCAGTGGTCCCGAGATGTTGGGAACCCTCAGTTTCCATAACTGTACTCTTGCCTTTTCAGGTGACCCAATTAGTTCCCGTGATGTTCTGAGGAAGCTTTTCCTGGATTTGAGTCTCTGGGCTGGTGGTGCAGTGGATGAGAGCTTTCCCGTTCTACTTTGGTCCTCTCCTTGTTCGCAGCCACTTCTCTCCGGGTACTGGGTGGTGCAATGCCCGAAAGCTGGTAAAGCCTATCAACTGGGGTAGGCTTTAAGCAATCTGTCACTAGCCTACAGGTGTTATTGAGGGCTACATCCACCTGTTTGGTATGAGATGATGAGTACCAAACTGGGCATGCATATTCTGCAACAGAATAACAAAGGGCCATTGCCGATGTACGTATAGTTTGTGGTTGACTGCCCCACTGTGATCCAACTAATTTGCGCAGTAAGTTATTTCTTGTAGAGATCTTCATTTTGCAATTCATGCAGTGCTTCTTATATGTGAGGGTTCTATCGAGTGTCACTCCCAGATATTTTGGGGCGTTACATGTCTGCAGTTCGATACCTGACCACATTACTTTTAACTTACGCTGAGCTTTCCTATTTTTTAGGTGAAAGGCACACACTTCAGTTTTTGAAGGGTTAGGTCTTAAGTGGTTTTCCTTATAATAGCTTGATAGGCCTTCAAGAGCAGCAGACAAAGTTCTTTCTACAACTTCAAGTTTTGTGCTCTGTGAGGCTAGAGCTAGGTCATCAGCGTACACGAAGCTCCTGGTAGCTGGATATAATGGCTGATCGTTTGTATAAATGTTGAAAAGTATTGGGGCCAGTACACTACCTTGAGGTAGTCCATTCTTTAGTACCCTCCATCGACTGCGCTGTCCTTGAAAATCAACGAAAACCTACGATTCTGAAGAAGAGTAGCGATGAGTTTGGTTAATCCGGTGGCCTTTGTCAGACTGCAGACCTTGTCAAGTAATAGTTGGTGGTTAACAGTATCGTATGCTGCTGACAGGTCCACAAAGACCACGCCCGTGGCTTTACGGGTCTCAAATCCATCCTCTATAAACTGTGTTAGGTTCAGTAGTTGCCCAGTACAACTTTTGCCAGGACGAAAGCCAGCTTGTTGTGGAATAAGTTTTGGATCAACCACAGGCTGGATACGATTCAGAATTAATCGTTCAAATATTTTGTAGAGATGACACAAGAGTGCTATAGGTCTAAAATCTTTAGGATTGTTTCCTTCTTTTCCAGGTTTCAGCAGCGCAATGACTCTCGTCTTCCGCTACACCTTCGGAATTTGATATGAGCTCATACATTTGTTAAAAAGCTGTAGAACCCATTCTTTGGTTTTATATCCGAAGTTCTTAATTTGTTCTGATCGTATGTCATCGAGGCCTGCCGACTTTCCTGTTTTGCACTCATGAATAATCTTTTCCAACTCTGACATACTAAAGGGCTCAGTGAGGTTGTTCATATCTTCCTGACTGTTTCTGTTCGTTTATCTTTGTTTTTTAGATTGTCCACTTTTATGAGTCTCCTTCCCGTTCATGAGTAGCTGATGTGCAATTTGGTTTGCGTTTATATTGGAATGTCCAGTGGTCTTCGATGCATCATTGTTGAGGCGTTTTAGAAGTCTCCATGCTGTAATGGTCAAAATTACATTTTTTATGTTTATGTTTTGTTTTCCATCTTTTGTACATGTTCATGTATTTTATTTTGAGTATGACTGGCTGAACTAGCACGACCTGGCTATTTTGGTTCCTGGCTATCTTGGTGTGAAGTCTTATGGTAACAGGCTACGAACACTCTGAGTCATGGTGAGAGATGGCGTGATATGTAAATAACAGTCCGGACACCCCTGCTGGAATGCATGCAGGGTGGGGTGGGTCAGGTGCTGGCGGACGGGAGGACGGTCGCGAAAAGACAGTGCGGGAGAGAAGGTTGTATAGACTGGTGTGTTGAAAAGGTTTAAGTGAACGTCGCACGTGAGAGTGATTAGTGTTTGGTCACGGCCAGTACACCAACGGGACTCCTGCCACATAATGGATATCACTGTGCTACGACAACTGATTATTGGAAGCAAAACCTTTTCCACATAGTGAAACAACGAGACGCCCCACAATTATTGCTGAGGTCAGTTATCCTCAGCGCAAGTACACTCCAATTCAAGTAATCGGCAAATGGGCTGATCAGCATTTGGATGACCTATAAGCGCCCTGAGTTTAAGAACAATTTCACGCTCTACAAATAGCCAGGACATATTTAGTTCAAGAGATTAAATTTTGCTAGTCGAATATCAAATTATTTTATTTCATATTTTTATTAGTTCATTTTGGTAATTGTTTCAAAATGTTAGTAACTACCATTAATGATTTGATTAACAGGTGTTATTTATATAAAATAAATTAAATGTATATGAAAGATCTTTCATTTCTAGAGGTACCTTGAAATATTTGATTAAAGTAAAGTTTAAAAAAAGATAAGATGACTATTACAACTGGCGCACCAACTACGGGCTATTAATTGTTGCTAATTAATTAATTAATGCATAAAATCAAAAATGTTTAGGTGAACAACTCAACTCGGTATTGCGGGGTTTTCTTTTCTGTGACATTTCAGAGATCATAGTTTGAGTGATGCATGAAAATGTTCTATAAATGTATATTAACATGATTTATTTTCAGTCACAGATTTTCAAATCTGCAGCAAGATTTAACGGCGTTGATGGTTGTAAGTGATTTGAAATTTGTTGTTTTGATGTCGAGCTGATGTTTGAATGGTTGAGTATGAGAATTAATTTGATGTAATTGGGATAAAGTTCAAAATTTAATGATTCTGTGTTACCCGGATGTTTTTGCAATGCGTAATGTAGAGTGTTTTAAAAGGTAAATTTACAGTGTAAATTTTCTTCTTCACTTAGGAGAAGAATAGCATAATTTTGGAAAGTTTTATGTTTCTTCGATCTGGTAAGGTTAAGACAAACAAAATGGAAAAGTTAGAGGGTTTAGCAGCCGGAAGTTCTAATGAAAATTTGCTCTCCAGGGTAGAAGATTCTGAGAAAATTTTGCCACCGGAAAACGATCAGGTAGATAACTCTGTCATTAGCGGGCCGGAATTAAGCGAAACGGTTGACGAAAGAATGCAAAGTTTATTTCCACAACAATTACTATCACAATTGATGGAAATGATCAAAAATGGGAATGAAGAAATGAAAAGGGGGCATGAAGAAATGAAAAGGGGGCATGAAGAAATGAAAAGGGGGCAGGAATCATTTCAAAAATCATTGGAAGAGAAAATTGAAAATGTTCACAAATCAGTCCAAAATGAATTAAAATGTGTGCGGGAAGAAATAAATGTCAAATTTGACGAGTTTCAAAATGCTATACAGGGTGACGTCAAAATTTTGAACAATAAAACAGCTGACTTAAAGTCCAGATGCGATGGGTTTGATGAATTTAAAGAGAAGGCGGCCAAAGACATAGACAGAACCAGTGGGCAGTTAAATCAAATCCGCGAGGAGATCAAAATGAAAGAAAAAAGAAGGGAACTGGCAGAAACTGCAATTGCGGATCGGTGCCAGCAAATTGAAATGGGCTTACAGAAGGTTGCAGAAACTTTTGAAACAGCTCGCGGAGAACGTGAAAATCTGATAAAATCTCATGACGAATTTAAGAGTTCAATCGCGGGAAAATTTAGTAAAGTAGAAGACGAACTGGTCAATATACGACAAGACGTCATGAATCAGATACCAGCTGAATTTACCTCACAAAATCGGAGCAATGTGTACAGTTCTGTGGAACTTAATCTTCCGAAGTTCGGAATTAAAAGAAAAATTAATCCGAAGGAATTCCTAAGGGAAATCGAGAATTATTTTCGAATTAAAAATATTCCTGAATCTCTAAAGATGATGTTGATCATGCAGGCGTTAGATAATGATGAGAAATCCTGGTTTCGTGTATCTAATTTAGCGGATGTTTCCTACAATGAGTTTAAAGATAAATTTTTGGCCACTTACTGGGATTTAAATGCACAAGGAGAATTGATGCTAAGAATTTAGAAAGGCCGTTTCAATCCAAAAGGTGAAGATTCAATGTATAGATATGCTTCTAGATTAACTATACTGTCAAGAGAACTAGACAATCCGCCTAAAGATGCAGAATTGATATTTGCTTTGACTTCTCATTTCTCCCCACACATAAGATGTCAATTGAATCCAGTGTTTCTGCATAGTATGGACCAATTCCTAAATACTTTAAAAAATATTGATTCAGCATACAAGCCTAGTGTGGACACTACTGAAAAAGGCAAAGATTCTCCTCAGAAGAATCATCCGAAGAATCAAAATTTTCGAAACCAGCAAGGAAATGGTCGCAGTAACAATCAACAGGCAAGAAATCAAGGGCAAGGAAGCTGGAATAATGGACAAGAAAGGAAACATTTCTTCCAACCAAGGAATGAAAATTTCCAACCTAGAAAACAGGCGGGGGGAAATCAGGAATACGATCGTCAGGGAATAAATGCAGTAGTAGTAAGCAGAGAGAGTAACGAACCGCACGAGGTCCCTCAAGCAAAGAAATGTTGTAAGGAAAATGATACCGTAGACGAAATGCCATTGGTACCACAAAAGGCATGACTGTCGCCTTATCAGGAGGATACTTTGAAACCCAAACGGCGAGAGGTAAATAAAAATTTGGAATACTGGATATCGGGAGGACCGGAATTCGATAAGGAAGAATCAAGAAATGACCAATGATAACAGGACCCATTCAAGCAAAGTGCCCACATATTTCAGCCATAGTTTTAAATATACCATGTAATGCATTACTGGATTCGGGCTCAACTTTAACGGCGATTTCCGAAGATTTATTACGCCGTATGCAAGGGACGGGGAGGAAAAGGTTTCAGAGTTCTGCACTTGTTGGAGAGAGTTATGAGGGGATGTACGAGAGAAGTCAAGGAATTGGGTTACAAAACTTTGGTCAGACCATTGCTCGAATATGGTAGTGTAGTATGGGACCCTCATTTTACGTATCAAATACAGGAGTTGGAGAGGGTGCAAAGAAGGGCTGCTAGATTTGTTTCTGGAAATTATCGCAGAATGCAATCAGTGACGGATATGATAAAGGAGCTGGAATGGGATTCATTGCAAGACAGGAGGAGGATGAGGAGGGTCATGGGAGTGTACAGGGCATATACTGGTGATGAGGCATGGAAAGATATTGCAGTAGGTATGAAAAGTAGTGCATGGAAGGGAAAAGATGACCATGACCACAAGCTGGCACTCGATTTCAGGCACAAGGGTGTAGGAAGATTCTCTTTTTTAGGTAAGGGTGTCAGGGATTGGAATGAGTTACCAAGAGAAACGATGAATAATTTACCGAAAACTTTGAAGGAATTTAAAGAAAAAATTTGTAGAGGGCAAATGTAGGTGGGTGCAGGATAGGGGGAAGATAGCTGTGTAGGGAAATTGCCACCGGAGCCTGTGCTCCATTGCAATTAAATTAAATTAAATTAAATTAAATTATTCCTATAGAAAGACTGGTTTTAACACCAGCTTTTGGATCAAAACAAAAACACGTTACCGAACAGGTGATATTAGATCTTGTGATCGAAGATCAAGCAGTGGAGATTATTGCTTTGGTGGTAAGGGGATTGGCATTTGATGTCATTTTAGGGTGTGACACTTTACAGAAAAATAAAGTGATCCTTAGTTGGGAAGACAACTCTATAAGAAACTTAATATCAAAAACTATAATGTGGTCGAGAACGGCAGAAGGTGTGGGATTAAGAAGTGAGGATATGAGTCTATATGAACACGAAGAAATATCGCGAATTTCGGGCGAACGGTTTAGTGGAATTATGGCAACTTTGTACGCCCGTGCAGATGAAGAAGAAAAGGTCCGGCACGCACTAGAGAAAGCGGTCGGCACCTGTAACCATTTGTCCAATGAACAGAAAACCGATTTGGAAGACCTGTTAGAGAAAAACCTTTCTGTATTCTCATACTACCCCGGAAAAATTAAGGACCTGGTTTATAAATTTGATATCAGTAGTGGCCCACCCATAAAAGGACATTTGTACCCTGTGCCGCAGAAACATCGAGAGGCGGCAAGAGAAGCAATAAACACAATGTTAGCCGAAGGGATAATTTCTGTTGCGGCTTCACCCCATGTAAATGCAATAACGGTTGTGGAAAAAGGAGATGGCACAGTTAGGATATGTCTGGATGCCAGACTTCTTAATTCACGAATGGAAGGGGATGGAGAACGACCTGAACCTATCTATGACATAATGTCCAGATTCAGAGGAAAAAGCTGGTTGACCTCATTCGATTTGACGGCGGGTTTTAATCAACTGGAGTTGGATGAGTCATGTCGAAAATATACTGCTTTTTTGTTTGAGGGTAGACAATACACTTTTTCCCGAATACCTTTTGGCCTTAAAAATTCTTCCTGTGGATTCATCCGGGCAATGAATGAGATTATTGGCCCGGATATAAAGACATTTTGCAGTATGTACGTGGATGATTTATTAGTAGGGTCGGAAACTTTTGGGGAACACCTTCAAAACTTACAACATTTGCTCACTACTCTAAAAGAACATGGAGTAACGTTGCGCCCAGATAAAGTGACTCTATGTGCTCAGGAGGTAAACTATCTCGGTTATACCATATCCACAAAAGGAGTGGCTCCCAACAAGAATAAGATTGGGGAAATATTGGAGTGTAATAAGCCAAAAACGATTAAGCAATTAAGAAGTTTTCTAGGTGTGTGCACATATTATCGGAGATGCATTCCAAATTTTTCCATTATACTGGGGCCACTATACCAACTCCTGAAGAAAGGAAAGAAATGGGAGTGGTTAGAGCCGCAAGAAGATGCATTTTTAGGAATAAAAGGAGCATTTGCCAAACACGTGTGTTTAGCTCATCCAAATTTTGAAACTCCATTTTATATTAATTATGACGCGAGTTTGGACGGTTTGGGTGCAATTCTTCAGCAGAAAGATAAAGATGGAAATATGAGGATAGTTGATACTGCCAGTCGGTCGCTTAAAGCGGCTGAACGATCGTATTATACAACAGAGTTAGAAATGGCGGCTATCCATTTCGCGGTGGTGAAGTTCCAGGGATATATTTCGGGAAGAAAGACGTTTGTTAGGACAGACCATAAGGCATTAAGTTTTTTGAAGAAAGCTAAATTTTGTAGTGGAAGGATAACCCGGTGGGCATTATTTTTGCAATCCTTTGATCTAGAGATTGAGTATTGCAAAGGAAAAGATAATACTGTCGCAGACTGGGTGAGCAGGAATCCGGTCGATCGCACACTAACACAAGAACGATCACGTAAAGCAAATGAAGTGATCATGGCCGTCATGACGTTTTACGATGGGACGAAACCTGATGATCTAAAAGAAAGAATAATATTAGAGCAACAGCGGCAGCCAGATATAAGAGCAATACGGCAGTTTCTATGCCATGGAGTAGGCGGAGAGAGTCCTCGAGTTAGAACTGTTGCCATGCTGTGCATAATGCACGATGATGTATGTTTTCGGAGGTTAAACGCAATTTGCGGATGGAAAATATGGTTGCCGGACGATCTGGCACATTATGTAATAAAATTATACCATGGGCAACATGGCCATAAAGGAAAGGAAAAAACTTCCATAATGATGAAAAGGGAATGGTATTGTGTGGCCCTAAGACGAAAAATTGGACAGGTTACCCGTACTTGTGACATCTGTCAGAAAATAAAACATCCGAACACACGGAGCATAGGGGAATGTAATCCCATTATTACAGATCGCCCAAACCAACTATTATGTGTTGACCATTATGGACCAATTCCAAAAGGACAATTTGGCCGTCAACACATATTTTTGGTCGTGGATGCTTTTTCAAAACTTGTAAAATTATACGCAGTTTCCAGACTAAATTCAGCGCAGACAGTGCGCATAATAACTGAAAAATACGTGCCAATTTACGGGAAGCCGACCCGAATTCTTTCAGATAATGGATCCGTATTTACAAGTAGGAAGTGGCAAACTGGAATGGAAAATGCAGGAATTGAAGTCATAAAAAGCTCCATTAGGTGCCCACAAACAAACTTAGCTGAAAGGTACATGAGACAATTATCAGTGTATTTTCGTCTTCTGGTTGGAGAGAAGCATTCTGGATGGGTAAAACATTTAGAACGCATCGAAACATATTTTAATACCACTTTCCACTGTTCAACTGGATGCCGACCCATTGATTTACATTTCGCTCAAGAGATCGTGCCACTAGCGGCTCATATCATAAAACAACCTGATTCTGGTATAACTAATGACTTAGAAGAAAGAATGAGAAAGGCAAGCGAACACCTCCTGGAAAAGGCAAGACGTCGGGAAGAGAGAGCGAACAAAAATAAAACCCAGTCATTTGAAGTAGGGGATTTGGTATTATTAAAGAATCCGAAACCATCAGATTCTGAGAAGAAACAAATATCGAAGTTCTTTCACATATTTTGTGGTCCATTTCGAGTGGAGAAAATAATTGCCCCAAATGCATACTTATTAAAAGATGGTAATGGGAACATAGGCGTGCATAACACGCGGAGCTTAAAGAAATACCATAGTGAGGTTATTTAAATTTATAAGATAGAGACATTTGAAACATTATTTTAAATACAATTCATTTTAATATAAAATATCGGGAAGTTTAACTTTGGATCAAAAGATAGATATTAAGTTTATATAAATGAGATTTAAAGCATTAAGTCAAAACCTTCCACCAGATCGAATAGTTAACACTCTATCAAACGAAAATTTTCACGACTTCCAAAATTTTGACACGTAAGACTATATGGCCTCAGAGCAAATTTCAGTAAAAGTTATTGGTATGGCAGACTATTGATTAATAAGGTATAGAGGTGATCGATATGTAAGTAAGACAAATTTTAATAAAATTGCATGTTCAAAAGAAGGGGGCACCTAGAATCAATCATTATGGATGAAAATATCATTCAAATAGCTAATGTATGGAATTAAAAAAAATAGTGTTTTAAAATTAATAAAAAAAATCACGTAGATTAAAGAGTAGTGGGTAAAGTTTTGTGATTATTGGATTCGAATAAAGCAAGTATCTAAAAACTACGTTGCCTCGTACTTATAACTGTAATATGTTTCACACGAATGTAGCATGTCCGAAGTGATCTCTGATATGTGGCATGGGAAGGGAGATTTTGCGTATCTTGAGATTTGTTGCCTGATAACATAAACTAGTTTGATTCATGATAGAAATAATTAAATATCTAGAAATGAAAGATTTTGACATAATCTGAATGTTGAAATATGTATCTTTTAAGTGAAGCACTGTAAAAAAAAAAAAAAAAAAAAAAAAAAAAAAAAAAAAAAAAAAAAAATAGATATTGAAATTGTAAGAGAAAATCAAAATCCTTTCCTAAGTATTTTGATTTGTTGAAAGGGGGAAGTTAATGTAATGGTCAAAATTACATTTTTTATGTTTATGTTTTGTTTTCCATCTTTTGTACATGTTCATGTATTTTATTTTGAGTATGACTGGCTGAACTAGCACGACCTGGCTATTTTGGTTCCTGGCTATCTTGGTGTGAAGTCTTATGGTAACAGGCTACGAACACTCTGAGTCATGGTGAGAGATGGCGTGATATGTAAATAACAGTCCGGACACCCCTGCTGGAATGCATGCAGGGTGGGGTGGGTCAGGTGCTGGCGGACGGGAGGACGGTCGCGAAAAGACAGTGCGGGAGAGAAGGTTGTATAGACTGGTGTGTTGAAAAGGTTTAAGTGAACGTCGCACGTGAGAGTGATTAGTGTTTGGTCACGGCCAGTACACCAACGGGACTCCTGCCACATAATGGATATCACTGTGCTACGACAACTGATTATTGGAAGCAAAACCTTTTCCACATAGTGAAACAACGAGACGCCCCACAATTATTGCTGAGGTCAGTTATCCTCAGCGCAAGTACACTCCAATTCAAGTAATCGGCAAATGGGCTGATCAGCATTTGGATGACCTATAAGCGCCCTGAGTTTAAGAACAATTTCACGCTCTACAAATAGCCAGGACATATTTAGTTCAAGAGATTAAATTTTGCTAGTCGAATATCAAATTATTTTATTTCATATTTTTATTAGTTCATTTTGGTAATTGTTTCAAAATGTTAGTAACTACCATTAATGATTTGATTAACAGGTGTTATTTATATAAAATAAATTAAATGTATATGAAAGATCTTTCATTTCTAGAGGTACCTTGAAATATTTGATTAAAGTAAAGTTTAAAAAAAGATAAGATGACTATTACAATGCCTTGTGACTATCTCTTTTCAGGTCCAGCTCTTCTAATGTTTTGATCCAGCGGTCTCTTTTTGCTGCACTTAGAGATGAGATAAGTTGATTACCAGCTTCTATTGTCTTTTCACTAAATGGATCATCTTGGAAAAGTGTTTTATAAACCATGAACTGGGCAGCTAGATCTGAGGTGAGACCCGGAATATATGATGATCGGCAACCACGGGGAATGAATCTTCTGAAGCATTTTTTCACAGCTGCAGTGAATGTGTCATATGATTCTGGTGTTGGTTCAATAGTAGACACAGCCGCATCCAATATTTCTGTGAACATAGACCAGTTAGCTCTCTTGAAGTTATACCTCCTGCGGAATGGAACTCTCTGGGGTCTTACTGTCGCAAACACTTCACAATTATTGGCCTGTGCTGCGTGTTTGGTATTGGGCTACAAACAGACTTCACACATTGCTGGCTGATGTGATTACTGCTGAATATTAGATCAGGGTTGTAGCCCCGTCTCCATCTCCCACTGTTGAAAGATGCTGGCAGTTTCCGCTACTAATAATTAATTGCATTTAAATCAAATAACAGACGGACGTAGAAATCATACAGCCGGATCTTAGGCTATAAGCAACAGGAAACTTACACAACTATATTATCTCAACGTTCTCGCAGGTAGGTTTTAAAAACTTACATTTTAAATACGTCCGTTAAGATTATTTCCTCATATATTATTTAGAATGATGGGAATTCGTTCATCTGAGTGTATGTAGTGTTTGAATAATTATTTTAATACTAGCTGGAGTCCAAAACTTCGTTCGTGTTTGTAAAGAATTTAGATTGACAGCTACCAATATCTAACCACTATAGTGCACGATAGGGCTGTTGATTTTTTAAAAATATCGGATTTTCGATATATAGATATTTTAAAAAGTATTAATTTCGGCTGTCGACATATCGGAATAAAGTATCGATACTTTCATAAATTTAATTTCTTAAAATCAAACGTTGTAAAAATACGGCCATCCACTGATAAATAGAGGTGTGATTTTGTTCTTATTCAGGTTCTCAGCATTTCTTGGTGATGATGATTGTTGATTTTTTAATAATTTGGCCAATATGCATGTCATAACATTATTTTGTATATTTTTACGATTTATAAGCAATACAGTTGAGGCATTTATTTAGGTAGAAGTTTAGCTACCATAGCATGCATTATGGCTAAGTTAAATATCTTTTTTTTGAGATATTTCATTTAGTTTTGTAGGTTGATAGGTTATTCTGAGTTGTCTTACTTTTCTTGCTCTATGATTGTTATTTATACTTGCCACTATTCCTGCTAACACACTGGAGTTCCCTGGACGCTCATTTCAAACAATGGACTCGCGATCGATTCGTGCTGGGCGAGCGATGCCTTGCCTACACTGTTGTCATCATCTGAGTAGACTTGGTACCTATAACTTCCAAATTAATTATAGAAACGTAGTAAGCTTTACTTGCTGATCTCTGTGCGTAACAGGAATTTGAGGACATAGTGTCATTCAGAGCAAACGAAAAATGATAAATTACTCTTAAAAATATCGAAGCAAATATCCAGATTTTAGTATCGAAATATCCTCCTAAAAAATATCACTCATAAATATCGATATTATCAAAAATAATGTCGATATTTCGATATATTATCAACAGTCCTAGTGCACGATGGAGACACGATACCACAACACACCACAAACACCAACGGTCTATGCTATGTAGTTGTGGCAGCGGAGTGACATATACTGTGACACACGTCTTTGGTCGAAATACGAAAATGTCCTTTAACCATCATATCTCCCCCCCCCCCACCCCCTCCCCCAACTATCGGCATTCGGGCAACGTTGTGCACGACAGGAAACTCCATGCTACTTCCACCCACAAACACCAGTGATCTGTGCTAGGTAGTGGTGGCTGAAAAGTGAAATATAGGAAAACACACGTCTATTTTTATTTAAACATAAGATTAAAAAAATATGTATTCTGAGGAACTTAGGCTGACACGATGAAACCTTCGTTCTTGAACCAATGCCGCTAATTTGAAAACGTATCTCTTGTTTCCGCCTTCTCTACAGGCCCTAACATGATGTTAGACCATAACTTGTTTACATCATGTTGGAGAAAGTAAACAGATTGACAGACATCTGCTGTTGGATCTGTTTCTCGTCTATTTTTCCGTTACAGCCCTTTTAAGTTTACTACACTTCATTTATGCCCAGTTCTCGGTACCAGCGATGTTTGCTTCATTTTCGAGTAGCAGGTCATTTTTTGCTCGTTGTTTGTTTCACAATTAAACTGGCACAACATTTTACTGCACTCTATATAGTTTGTCAGAATCTTAAATGTTCCCGCACAGGTGTGCGGCAAGTCATTCTTCCTTGGGCTCCCTCTTTCGTGATGAAGAAAACAGTATGTGACTGTTTGAGTATGAAGTTTAATGCGTCATTCTTTCCTCCAATCTTTGAATAGTTATTGCACCTCTACGTTGCTGATAACCTAGGCAGCTTTGGATTAGTATAAATCAATTTTAACGAACTGTGTGAACGGAATTTCAATCAACACTCAGCAAAAATCACTTGATTAAAGAGCAAAACACCAGATGTTGTTTACCTACGCCCATTCACATTTTTTATTTGACTGAAATGTAATTGTTATGTATAATTATTATTATTCTGCCGGGTTGTCTATCGAAGTAGAGATGCAAGTATTTTTAATTAAATATTAAAAAAATAAAGTTTTTATGATATGTTCGAGCTGCGCCAGATTTGACAAAGGAAAAACCAAACATTTAAGTTCTTTACATGTTTATCTGTGAAATGAATTATAATTTATTTAAAAAACAAGTGAACGAAATTTTTTGAATTTTTTTTTTACAAAATTTAATTTCAAATATTTGTGGTCACATTTTAATAGGTAACCCGACAGAATCGTATTCTGGTACTAATAATTGTACCTAATAATTCCATTTAAATCAAATCATATAGGTTATAAGCAACAGAAAACTTTCAATATAATATTTTCTCAACGTTCTCGCAGATAGGTTTTGTAAACTTACTTTTTAAATATGTCTGTTGAGATTTTTTTTTTATTTATTTTTTAGAATGAAACGTGTGATGGGAATTCGTTCAATTGAGTGTTTGTGGTATTTGACTAATTATTTTAATATTAAAAAAGTATGTATTTCGAGGAACTCAGACTATCACGACGAAACCTTGGTTCATGAACCAATGCCGCTAATTTGAAAAGGTAACTCTTCTTTCCACCACCTCTACAAGCCCTAACATTCTGTTAAACATCATGTTGAAGAATGTAAACAGATTGACATACACTGGAACTGTATCTCGTCTATTTTTCCGTTACAGCCCTTCTAAGTTTACTACACTTTATTTATACCCCGTTCTAGGCATCAGCGATTTTTACTTCATTTTCGAGTAGCAGGTCATTTTTTGCTCGTTGTTTGTTTCACAATTAAACAAGCACAACATTCTACTGCACTGTATAGTTTGTCAGAATCTTAAATGTTCCCTCACATTTGGCTCCCTCTTTCATGATGAAGAAAACAGTATGTGACTGTTTGAGTATGAAGTTTGATGCGTCATTCTTTCCTCCAATCTTTGAATAGTTATTGCACCTCTACGTTGCTGATAACCTAGGCAGCTTTGGATTAGTATAAATCAATTTTAACGATCTGTGTGAATGGAATTTCAATCAACACTCAGCAAAAATCACTAGATTAAAGAGCAAAACACCAGATGTTGTTTGTGTTGTTTACCTACGCCCATTCATATTTTTTATTTGACTGAAATGTAATTGTTATGTATAATTATTATTATTCTGCCGGGTTGTCTATCGAAGTAGAGATGCAAGTATTTTTAATTAAATATTAAAAAAATAAAGTTTTTAAGATATGTTTGAGCTGCGCCAGCTTTGACAATGGAAAAACCAAATATTTAAGTTCTTTACATGTTTATCTGTGAAATGAATTATAATTTATTTAAAAAACAAGTGAACGAAATTTTTTAAAAAAAATTAATTTCAAATATTTGTGGTCACATTTTAATAGGTAACCCGACAGAATCGTATTCTGGTACTAATAATTGTACCTAATAATTCCATTTAAATCAAATCATATAGGTTATAAGCAACAGAAAACTTTCAATATAATATTTTCTCAACGTTCTCGCAGATAGGTTTTGTAAACTTACTTTTTAAATAGGTCCGTTGAGATATTTTCTATATTTATTTTTTAGAATGGAACGTGTGATGGAAATTCGTTCAATTGAGTGTTTGTGGTATTTGACTAATTATTTTAATATTAAAAAAGTATGTATTTCGAGGAACTCAGACTATCACGACAAAACCTTGGTTCATGAACCAATGCCGCTAATTTGAAAAGGTAACTCTTATTTCCACCACCTCTACAAGCCCTAATATTCTGTTAAACATCATGTTGAAGAATGTAAACACTGGATCTGTATCTCGTCTATTTTTCCGTTACAGCCCTTCTAAGTTTACTACACTTTATTTATACCCCATTCTAGGCATCAGCGATTTTTACTTCATTTTCGAGTAGCAGGTCTTTTTTCGTTTGTTTTTTGTTTCACAATTAAACAAGCACAACATTCCACTGCACTGTATAGTTTGTCAGAATCTTAAATGTTCCCTCACATTTGGCTCCCTCTTTCATGATGAAGAAAACAGTATGTGACTGTTTGAGTATGAAGTTTAATGCGTCATTCTTTCCTCCAATCTTTGAATAGTTATTGCACCTCTACGTTGCTGATAACCTAGGCAGCTGTGGATTAGTATAAATCAATTTCAACGAACTGTGTGAACGGAATTTCAATCAACAATCAGCAAAAATCACTAGATTAAAGAGCAAAACAGCAGTGGTTGTTTGTGTTGTGTAGCCACGCCCATTCACATAGCCATCACCGATGATTGTAGAACATCTTTTTCAGTGTGGCAGCGTTCTCTGCCACTCGCAATTGTGGAAACGTGCTTTGTTTGATGTTTGCGGTGCGTGCTACGCGGATTTAGTCTGCCGGGATAATCCGTGCGTTTTATCACAGTGAACAGTCGCTGGTGGCTCATTCCCACAACCTACCCTCACCAAATACTGTTCCTTGAAGACCAGCTTCGCGTGACCTCCGTGAAACAATCCCAGACCACTACAATGTCCTTAGTTCTACGTCGATCTTAGGTCCCTCATTTGGAGCTCCAGAGTTAAAAACAAAAAAGGTTTGTACAATCCACTGCGAATTTTATTACATGTACGGCAAATTTTTTAGATAATTCTGTAGTAATGAGCACTGACCATTTCGATAAACATTAACGCTAACAACAATACATATCGACAACAGAGAGCTACGAGACCCTCCAGTATTTATCATTTCGCTGTGTCGCCGCACACAGGGCCATGGAGATACAACGGGACCATGCCCGAGAAGAATACCCCTTCTTTCCCCTCCTCCCTCTTTCTCTCACCCCCCACCCCTCACGCGTACCGGCTTTCCTGACTGCGGTTTTTCTCAGCCCTCAAGATAAACGCTGGGACGCTCTGCAATCCCCAACCAAAAAACTGCACATTCCACAAACAAAACATACACTTCTCACACACAGAACATACCTACACGTTTCTCCGACAGTACTTCGCCCTTAGTACGCAGTATGACGTGGCAGTAGGCATGTAATGCCTATTATGTTTTTGAGCGGTCTAGAGGCTCAATGGTTAAGCTGTCTAACTGGGGATCGAATGGTCTTCGGTTTGAATCCCTGTCTCGATGGGAATTTTAATAGACCCTCAACATGACTTTCTCCTATATCACAACTTGTTGTGTAATGTGAAGTACGCCAGAACGCTTCCATGGTCTGGATCCCACGTTCTACATCCACATGTATACTCTGCAATTCACAAATACTGTGGGTGGCAGACGGTGCTAAGCATCAATCCGAATTCTGTGCATTCCAATACCGAACAGAACGGGGAAAGGAAGAATAAGTAAAAACATCACTACGGCATCTTACTTCTCTAATCGTATCCCTCCGGCCATTGCGACCTAAAAAGGTTGGCGCAAGAAGTATTTCATTGCATTCATAAATTAAAGAATTTCGCAGGTTCTCCAATAAATTCAAACGAAAGCGACGACGTCTGTCTGCCAAATAATCCCAGCCCAATCTATGTATCAATTCTGCAACATTTTCGTAACTAGCAGTCACAAATCAAGCGGCTCTCTTCTGTACTTTCTCTAACGTGTCAATCAATCCCTTGCGATAAAGAACCCAAACTCCACTACAGTAATCCAAATGCAGACGCACTAGAGTTTTCTACGATATTTCCTTCGCATAAGTATTACAACCTCTCAAATTACGACCTATGAATCGTAATCTAGAATTACTTTTGCCTACGACGGAAGTTATGTGCAAATCCCATTTCATGTTGCTTTGTACTATTGCGGCCAGATACTTCACTGTCAATAACTGAATTGTTACATTTGTACTCGTGAACAAGCGAAGTCTTTTTATAACTTACTTGCATTGCCTTGCACTTTTTGCAGTTAAGTGTATACTGCAATTTATGGCACCATTCCGAAATAGCATCCATATCGCACTGAATTTCTAAGCAATCGTCAGAACACCTTATTTCCCTATAGATAAGTGCATCATAAGCAAACAATTGCAACCTGCAATTAAAGTTGTAATTGAGATTGTTTGTAAAAACTAGGAAAAGAAATGGTCCTATTCCACTTCCTTAAGGAACGCCCGAAGTAACATCTAGCTTTGAAGAGGCTTCCCCTTTAACAACGACATACTGTGACCCACCAGTTAGAAAATCGCGTGTCTGTTCGCAAATCTGATCTGATATACCGTATGCATGAATCGTCGCTAAAAGTGAAACTGTATGCCTTTGTACACGCTACGTCTAACGGGTTACGTTTAGGTGGCTAAGACAGGGGAGGAATGCGCAGCCAAGAGAAACCCTGTTACCAGGTCATTACGACCACGCCGAAATATTTATTTACCTGGCAGTAGGTATGTAAAGCTTGGCGCCAGAAAGGGCGTGCGGCCGCAATATCAAAACTCCAAATTTGACGATGCAAACAATGATTTAAAAGTCATTAAAGGCAGCCGACCCCTTATGTTGGGAAAAGATGTAAAACAGGGTTACGAACGATTACAGATACTAGTGATCCCCTGCAGAAATCCCACACTTCCGGGAAAGGGGGTTTAAACAAACAATACAATTTTGATTACGTTTGATAGGAGAAAAAATACTCACGAATAATCATCTTCTAGAAATAACATATAACTTAATACTATTGGTGTGTTGCAATGGAATAAACTTAAGATTGTCCATTACATCACAGTTAAGTAGTTGCATTCAGTTGGCAGAAAATCCCGGATGTACACCTTTGTACATTTTCTGCAAACGAAACGAAATATCAAAATCGATAGACCAAGCGGATGGGAAATTCACTCACTCTCTCAAATATTAACGTGTTTCTTCGCTCTTCTTTTAATCACAACAATTCTAAGAAAATAACTGATGAATCAGGTAGAGTCGTGAGTCAAGCTTTACAGTATACTAATAAAATTTGATAAGACTCACTCAGAAACACTGTTTTTCTCTCTGTCTCAACGCGAAATTGTATTCTCCTTCAACCTCCGCTGCAAAGTCTTCGAAACTAACAACCAAAAATATTCATATTTCATGCCTGCCAATATCCGTAACTTCACAAACAGCAGTGATTCATACATTTCTCAGTGATTGTACTTGTATTTCACACCACACTCAATATCTTGGCTTCATTCAGTCGGTGTTTTTATACGTCTATAGTCAACTATGGAGATGTAAGCTAGATTTACCGATAATTACAATTAATCATGAACATATGGTATTAATTTAGCAACACATCTCAATGAAACCAAGACTGAAATGAGAAGAGAGACAAGAGATTACGTCAACGTTTGCCAAATTTACACCGAAAATAGCTGAGTAGAATTAGGTGATCTGTGAAGTTAATGCGAATGCTAAGGGTAACGAAGAAGATTTACTCACAGTGAGAAACTATGAAAACATGTATTCAAGAAGAAATAAAGGAAAAAAGAAGTTTAAATTCTGAAGAATCAATAATAAAACCATTTGAAAATGCTGTAGCTAAGGAAACGGAAGAATCGCATCAACACAGAACATCCATTTAACGTAAAAAAAAAGATTCCGCCGAATTCTTGATTTGAAGGTTCCTTTGTTCATATATATTTGTTGAGGCCAACTAGGACCATGTTAAGCCTTCATTCAATTGGCAGCGAGTGAGTTTCTTTGTTATGATGTAAAACTTTTTAAGAACAAAGAGGATGGGGGAGGGGGAAAACACTTATACGTTTTGATATATAGTGAAGAACGAAGAGGGCATGACGAAAAGAGAAGTGATTGTGTTCGAGAGGAAGAAATAAAGACAGATTATGCACTAATATAATTTAATCCATAGTATTCACAGATTCGTGTAGGGTAAACAACTACGAGAAGACTTAATTTGATTAATATCAGACAAACAGATTCATAAAATGGGGAAAAATCTGTAATACTCTTACCAGCGTTGTCTGCTTACCGTCTTTTATACTAACCTCACCAGAAGAATCTTGAAATTTCCTTTTATTTGTTTTAGAAGTTAATGTTTTGACATATTCATGGACAGATTATCGCTAACAGTGAATTACTTTGACTCCATCTTCTGCTATTAAGTGTAAGCAAGTGTTTTTGTAGATAAATACTTACTTAGAAATGAGAAACGATAGACAATAACGTGTGGCAACAACCTGTTTTGGTTCATTAAGGCTGGCGACGACATTCGATACGGTTCAGTACAGTGACGCCTGCAGGGTAGAGTGGCCTGCTGTACGCACAGTGTTAGAGGTGTCTACCCTCGGAAACGCGTGGGCGTCCGGTTTAAAGGCGGTAACAAATGCCTCGACGGGTCTCCCGCGGGCTGAAACAGTACGCAGACAAACAGGCCTCCTGACGTCACTAGATAACGAGCCCGGGAAGCCATTTTGAGAAGTGAGGGAACAGCCTTGGCAGCAAACGTAGGGAAAGAGCAAAAGAAGAGTTGTTCTGTCAAAACGGTTCGATGATTAGTCTCGACTCCGAAGTCAATAGCTCCGCGACACAGCATATCAGAACGTAGACGGTAGCAGCAGATGGGGGGGAATGAAGCAGTGTAAATATTTCCATCTCATCCAACCACGCGTCAACTTCTACCTCGGATGGTGAACCCAGTTACTACAGATGAGGTTTTAACTGTGAACTATTCCTGCTATAGGAAGTCAGCCACAGTTAAAGACCTCGTTATAACTGATAAACACCAAACAATGATTCACAATACCTTCCTCTCTTTATCATTGCAAATGCCCTTTTAACTATAATGAATCAGAAATGATGAGAGACTGAGGCAGGAGAAGGCAATACGAAAATCAAAGTTCAGGAAATTAAGACTTTAAAACTAACTAATAATTGCATCAAGCCAGTTAGAATTTTCTTACACACTAGCTGAAACAATTTCGTACATCGTGTAGTTATAAGAGTTTAAAGTTGTGCGTATTTACAGAAAATGAAATTTCAAGATAAATTGGAGATTATCACTGTTTGCAAATAAGAACAAGTTAACAAAATTTAGAAACTTATTTTCAATTGACGCAAAATAGAATCTACCTTGCTACAAAAAGTGAGGGGTTCTCAGGCCTCACATCTATATTTTTGATCCGCTATCGCTTTTAACCTTTTTTTCCCGAGCATTTTCTTTACTTGAGACTGAAAAACTTAAACATAAGTTAGCTTAGGCCTCAGCACCTTACGCTCTACTACTGCTTGCACTAAACTGCCACCAGTTGCTTCTAGTATTGATGTTTCAGGTGGACAGCAAAGCAGGTCGAGTCCATTTTTCAGTTGTTATTGTTTCCATTAGGAGTATGTGTCTAACTGCAGAGACACAAATCTGATATAAGCTTCTGTTTCATGGAGCAATTTAAATTGCTTGTTTATTATTCTAAAACAGATTAAAACTGTTTCTCTCCCATATTGATTAAATTTTATCAAAAAAAACCATCTTGAGTATTATTGAGAAAATATAACTTCAGTTTCTGTTCGATTTTTTGTATCGTGTTAATTGCTGAAATAAATACCGCATTCAGTAAGAAAATGAGACTTAAAAATACTTTCATCATTCACAAAAATTGATTTTAAATGTGAGATTCGAATAATGAGACTTACTTTTGAAAAATAGTTTAAATTTTCTTTTGAGAAAATGTTTCTTATAATAATAATAATTGATAAAATTGCGATGTAGCGCAAGCTCCGGTGGCAATATCCCTACGCACCCGTCTTTTTTCTTTCCTCTTTCCACCTACTTTTGCCCTCTAGTTTTTTTACCTTAAATTATTTCAGTGTTTTTGGTAAATTATTCATCAATTCTCTTGATAATTTGAATATCAATGTCTAAACTCATGTTGCCACTTTGCAAACCAGTTTCTTTCCTCTTGCTATATATTAGGGAGCGTGCACAAACCACGTGGCTCGGTCCAGGGGGGGGGGGGGGAGGGGTTGGCTGGAAGACTACGCTGGGCTACGTGGGGGGAGAGGGGCGGTTCCGAGCCAGGCCACGTAGCTTTCCTTTCATAACATTTTTCACAGTTAAAATGAGGAACAGAACACACAACAGCATGTGAACATTTATTTCCTTCATTTAATTATCTCTGTATGTAATTCACAATAGTCTGACTGCAGAAAACAGAAGAAAATGTCTTCTGGAATCAAAAGGAGAAAAAGCTACGTGGTACGTGGGGGGAGGGGGGGTACAGGCAAAAGCACGTAGGGCTACGTGGGAGGAGGGGGGTTCACAGGAGGCCAAAATGGAGCTACGTGATTTATGTACGCCCCCTTTTGCCAGGAATATTGTATCGTCCTCTAAACGCTTGTACAAGTCCAAGTCAGAAGAAGTTTAACTATAGAAGGGGTTGAAATAACACTAGTTTATACTTTAACGTCAAAACATTTCTTTCGTATTAATTTTACTTCTGCACATGAGTACAGTGATTACAATCTATCGCAATAATTGTCTGTAAGGTGGGTATGATATACAGTAAATAAAGCAAAAGATAAATCACTTATTCATCACCTTGTACCATTGCCGAAATAAGAGGTTTGATACTGTAATGTTCGCACAGACTAACTTCCGAAAGCGCTGGCTTACGTGGCTGCCGGAGACGACTTAGGCTGAAGGGAAGATGCCACATCCACCCGAGCCATGACCACTCTGACTGCTGGATTCCAACCTAAAAGGGATTGTAGTTCCTGTAGAGTAGGATGGAAACACAGGCTCATTGGTTCTAAAGTCCACTTGAATAATTCACATATTACTTGCCATCATGTATCTTCGAGAAAGCGGCAATTCCTAGCACACAGCAGTGCTGAAAAATAGTTTTGGCCTCTCAAAGGGCTGTAATGTAAATAACATTAATGTTGTATATTTTTCTCATGGACGAGCCAATGAAAACCAAGTAGGAATGGCCAGAAGGAGCTGATTGGAGTAGAGAAGGACGCATGGGGTTCGGTGGCAGGTGACAAGGCTGGGTTGCTTCGGGAGTGTCAGAGAGAGAAGAGGAGATACTTGAAATCCAGCCCTGCGACAGTGTAGAGTGGGGTGAGAAACTCTCGTTGGCCACAACCTCGTTTTTCTTGCCAAACTCTGATAGTCCATGCAGCCATCACGATTGTAAGGGATGTGGATCAAGGGATCAACATACGAAATGCGACAGCAACATTTCTTTCTTTTTTATTGATTATGGCTTTATGAGGTGGGAAAGGACTAGGGACAAGGAACGGGAAGAAATTCGGCTATGACCTTTTTGAAGGTACAATTTCGGCATTGATCTGGAATAATATGGGGAAACAATGAAAATTCTAAATCTGGATAGCGGGACGTGAATTCTAACCCGCGTCCTCCAGAACTTGACGCCGGAGAGTTACCACTCACCCATCACGCTTGTTGCGAAAGCAACAGCTTGCGCTGACAGCCAGATGGAGTATCTTCCTGAATACACGAAGTTCGTGAGGCAGTATACTCGGCATCTAAAATGAACTTGTCCATTGGAACAGATCAACCAGTGTACAACGTCTGAGATTTAGAGTTTTATTTTCTTCTACCCCGCTCTAACAGTTTTTGAATCATCGAGAATATTTTTCAGTTTCATTCTAATTTAAAAAAAATAAATGTGTATTGTAATCGTATTCAGTTAAAACAAATAATAAATGTTTTTGTCAGAGATGCACCACTATTTTCTGTGTTATCAGTTCAATCTATCTTGGTAATCGCAATCCCATTGCTATGATTATTATTAAAGGAAATAAAATGTCAATTGAAATATGAAACTACGATACACGAGTGCAGCATCTTCAACGAACAGTGAAAGAAACAATTTTAAATGTTACAGACGCTCCACACTCGGCGTGTTGCGGTTCATTCATTGAATTAGTGAATATTAATTTCCTAGCTGACATAGAAGCTATGAGTAAACAGTTATTCCTCTCATATGAAAATATGAATATGCATTACATGCACGGAAATACGTGTTATCGTCAATACAGGCGTTTCTAGGTAGAGAAGGCAGCTCTCTATTCGAATTACAGCGCTGTCGGAATTTCAACAGACCCTTAATCCGAATCTCTGTCTAAACTTGAATTATGCATGTGAAATAAGTTACAAACGCTCTAGGACAAGAATTTCTCATTAATTTGTAAAGTCACTTCGTCTGATATAAATAATGCTTTCCATTAGGATATGAGACGCAGAATTCAGCAGAAACTTGAAACTCTGTACGCGGTATTAGAAGAATGTAGCAAAGTAATGATTTTGGATAAAAATCTCTTTGGATTGATGGTTTTCCTCTCGGGTGATTTCAGGCAACCCCTGATCCCTTCTTAGCTTATTTTAATTTCTTCATAATAGCAAACATATAGTAACCTAAGTATTGCAATGATTAGATTTTTATAAGTGAACTTGCGAAGACTATATTGAGTTAGGTTTTAATGCGGTTATATTTATATTTCTTTACAGACCTTGACTTCCGATGTTCATTGTTACAGGTCACAATGTCATCTCTGATTCATATAGGAACGATTGTGAAGTTTCCCACGAATGCATACTGTTTTCATTTGGTGATTTCAGAACCGAACACGTTTGGCCAACGGTAATGTTCTGCCCTGATATTCTGGCTATCGGGGATTCGAGTCCCAATCCACCCTTCAAAATGTCGGTTTTCTATGGGTTTTCAGAAATCTCTCCAGTTGTTTGTCCATTATACTTTCACGGCTTTAATCGATTAGAAATACGCAAACGGCGAAACCTTAATCAATTTAGAAAAAGTGATTTCGTATGCGTGCCGTTTCTAAACTATTCCATCGCTGAGAACAATGTCTGTAGAAATTAAATGAGTCCGTGCTGCTGCAGGATTGTAGTTTCTACTTGTAGCTAATAAATGGCGTGTCACTTTAGGGATTTATTGCGCAGTGAGTATGTTACACGGAAGAATCCAGTATGACGAGCAGTAGGCTTCTCCATAGTAACTGTAGTGTTACTAGTTTCAAGTGAAATACACGCTAACATGATTTGACAACGGTAAGTAACTTAGCATAAAATCGCTATCAACACATTTTGCTGGACTGGGTAGTCATGTTACTGTGCTCTTCCTCATAAACACTTAACCTGATTCTTTTTTTTAAATCCATCGCTTCCAGAAACTGATTTTGCAGACTAAGAATTTAATCTCCTACATTTTGTTTATTTACTATATTCAACGTCTGCCCATCGAAACATCGGAATAAAAATGTATACATAATTTTTGAAAAGATCTTTTTACTCTTACTTTCAGAAAACGTTAATCTGAATGACCTTATATGCCTTTATTATGACGAAACATTAAATTAATGTAATTTTTTTATTTAATTTAATTGTAAAGCAGCGCACGCTCCGGTAGCAGATTTCCCAACACACACATTCCCCATATCCCTCCCCCCTTCCCTTTCCTGTACCCACTATTGCCATCTACAAATTTCAACTTTAAATTGTTTGACGTTTTTGGTAAATTACTCATCATTTCCCTTGGTACTTATTCCAATCCCTGACCCCATTACCTACGAAAGAAAATTTTCCTACACCCTTGTGCCTAGAATCGAGTGCCAGCTTGTGGTCGTGGTCATCTTTTTCCTTCCATACATTACTTTTAATTCTTACACCAATATCTTTCCACTCTTCATCACCACTATACACCTTGTAAACCCCCATGACTCTCTTCTGCCTCCTCCTGTCTTCCAATGAATCCCATTCCAGCTCTTTTTATCATATCCGTTACGTATTGTGTTCTACGGTAATTTCTAGAGATAAATCTAGCAGCCCTTCTTTAAATCCTCTCCAACCCCTGTATTTGATACCCAAAATGTGGGACCCATACTACACTACCACATTCAAGCAATGGTCTGACCAAAGTTTTGTAACCCAACTCCCTGACTTCTCTCGTACATCCCCTCATCACTCTCTCCAACAAGAGAAGCATTTTGAAACCATTTCCTACTACCTGTCCAATATGTCCTACCCATTTCAAGTCATCAATTATTCCCCCATCTTAAAGTCATAATCAACCTTATATTTTTATCTGTGTATCTAATATTCTTACTCTTATTTTCATTTATCTTCATCCCATGTTTACCAGCCGAGCTAGATATCCTGTCCAGGTCACCCTGCAACTGTCCACAGTCCTCTACGGTTTGATCATTTTATATAACATTAAACAACCTAACTTCTGATATTAAACCATCAACACAATCATTCATTACAATAATGTGTATCCATACAATATAACATATCTATCGAAAATACTTACGAATTTTTCGTATAGTCAATATGTTTGACATGTAATATTGTTTTCAGTTATGCTTAACCCGAATTCTCACGCAGCATCGCTTTCATGTGTGGCGAATTTTATTTAAAGAACATATCTAAATTACACTGATAAACAAAAAAAAACAACAACAAAAAAACAACAACAAAAAAACAACAAAAAAAAACTTTCAGCGGAAATCTGGGTATCAAACGCGTGTTCTAAGACACTTGAGACATGCTGATTCAGAATATACAAACCGTTTGTCTCTATCACCCACCGTTCCTCAGATATAAGACATTAACCGACTATAGATGTTTAACATAGTATCACGGCAAACAACTCACAGACAGAAGTTTCAGAAGAGCACTTATTACTTCATGTAGTACTAATCAACACATAATCAGCAGTAATTAGACAAAACATTGCTGCACTCCATCGGCCCTGATAGCTTGACTCCATCACCGAGATGTTCTGATGAAACTGTTCACTATGTTTGTAGCTGACAGAACCTAGGTTCTCGGGAAAGAAATCGAGAGTCGAGGAGATGAATTTTCAGGGACATGTTGCAACCCAGCAGGCTGTACGCACTAATGAACTTCTGCACAACTTTCTCATAGTCAAGAGATTCATAATTTACAAAGAAAATGGCTACAACTAATTTGAACGCCATTCATGCATCTCTTTCAGTATCACCCAGTAAGTCTTGGAAGTGGCTGTAAGTAACAATCTTTCTTATTTGTGGACCTATCAACACACCTTCTTTCTCTTTTGCATAACTCAACTCCGGAAACTTGTTGCACAGGTACCGAAAAGCATCTGAGTTGTTATCTAATGCCTTCACGAAGTTCTTCATGAGCCCCAGCTTTATATGAAGTGGAGGCATGATATCTTTGTCACGCTCAGTCGCGTAAGTTGCACGCACATCTCAAACACATGTACTGCGGTGCCCATAACTTACCACTATCCAACTTCGAATCAAAGTATGGTTCATATGCTCTATTAAGAAACGGTGTAAAAGTCTTCCTATGGGATTTTTATGTCAGATAGCCGCACATATAGCAAAACAAATGTGGTGAATTCATGCAACCTCTCAACATCATCCTTTTTCCCAGAAAATAAAAAATAAACAAATGAAATGGTAGTACTGCGGTCTCAAAAATATTTCAGTGTATTATGTTAAGGGTAACTGTATTTAAAATAGACTAAAACACAAATTGAGTTGCATTACAAATAACGAAAACCGACGAAATCATATTCGACGAAAGGTGTTCCATATAAATATGTATTTTTTTAAATATATTTTCGAAACCTGACGTGATACAACAGAACGGTTTTCAGATTTGAAATCAGCACGTAAAACTGCATTGTAAAATTTAAACATCAGGTCATATATCTACATCTTGTTGGTATGTGTTAGTAGTAAAATGTACAACCTGCTATTTGGAGCCTCCAGAGAAACTTAATAATCTCGGTGCTTAAAAAATATTCTCTACTATTTACAAATCGTTTTAACAGTGAAAGCAGTATTTGTGAACCTTTAACAAACTTAAACACGAATAAAGCTGCATGTCCTTTGATTCAACACCCTCTTGGCCACTATAACCTCACTGAGTCTATTTACGATTTGGTCCTCCTTGATCTCCTAACCAAACGGTCCGCCCACGAGGAGCGGAAGTCAAACAGAACCAAGGCCTCGTTATTTTCTGGCGACAGCTCGTTTAACGCTTTCGCCGTTCACTGTTGACCCACATTTCCCCAAGCGGATGTGACGTCAAGCAAACCACTGTCCCACTTCTCACCAGAGATTTGTAAGATTGTGTGTTTGTGTTTACCAGGCTAATGGGGAGAAAAGTGATAAATACTCGTAGGTAATATAAGTAAGGGCAGACATAATTTACTTAGTTTCCACAATATCTGCAAGTCGTGTATTAACAATCACATGAATGTTGTGGGAAAAAATGATTTGGGAATGAAATAATAATTCATCATCATAAAAGCAAAAGTTTAAGATGTTGGTAAAGATAGGGATTGGTGGGTGTATTTTTCTCATATTTTCCATCTCTACCCGTTTCTTGACCGTCAAAATTAATGTATCAACACCCGAATCGATTCGCTATTTTGTCTACGTAAATTATCAGTCCCTGTTAACCTATCGTTTCATTTTCTGTCTTATTTAAAATCTATTCACAATTTGCCTAAAACTGAAAATAACGTGTTGGCAAAAATATTTTCACTAACAAATTTACATCAGCTAATATAAAGGAGGACAATTCGCTGATTTTCGTCCTGCACAAGGCATCATTGCTCATTTTTTGCCTTATCGGATCATAATATACCTTCCTGGTAGATGAGAGTTTACCGTTTAAGCCTGGCATTCTGGAATCGTGTTCACGATTGGTTTTCACCTTACTTGAAGGTTGCAATGGTTCCTTCAGAAAGACCCAAGACCCATTTCCTACCCATTATTTAGCCCCCATCCTCTCCCGCTTCCAAAAACTTCGATATCAACGTGCTATTAAAAGAGATAAAATGTCAGTAAAAACATTTAACAAAATGCAGCGACTTTGCAGAACAAATAGAGAGAGAAAATTTGTTAGTAGACGCAGTTACCTTGGAGATGCCATGCATATTTCAAACGAGAAAAGGAAAAACTTCTTTCTCGGAATCCTGAAGCTTATTAATATTCCTAGATTTTTTGCGAAAGCAGTATAAATATGTCAGGAGCTTCTTTACTTGGCCATAAGATGGCTTTCATTTTTGCAAAGAGTCTACTTGTAAATTAATCATTTATTCAAAACGAATTAAACACTATACTGAACAAATACACAACAGGGTCACCCACAACAAACAACAATACTTCCATGTTGGGTAATACAATAGGACACCACGCCATTTAAATTAGTCAAAGAATATCCCTGGAGTAATAACTCACTGCATAGCAGTCGCCAAGGTCTGTGTCAGGGAATATAATATTCATAGAAGTATCAGCTGAATTTATTTTCTTGCCGTTTCGTTATTCCTTGGATCCAAGTTTGTGAGGTAAGAACCGAAGAACTAATGAATATGAAATAATGTGTGGAAAATAATATGTTGGTATACGTGGCGGACGGCTACAGTATATGTGTATAGATAATTAAGTTGACTAGCTTGTAAAATAAACTGTAATATGACAGATATCTCTGACCTTAGCAAAGAGTATTATATTCGTTGATACGGTGTGAAGAGGGTTGTGTTGAATCTGAGGACTGAAGAATATTTTAATTTAGTTTGTAAAGAAAAATATTTTTAAATGATTCAAGCAGTATTTAAAATAAATGTTAAATAGTGAAAAACCTGAGTTATTTAATTTGGAGTAGATTGTTTTTTCAAGAGAAAAACTTATTTTTAACCAATTGAGAAGTAGCTATCACTCAACATTTCGGTTGTAGTCCAGAATGCATAACTAGCAGAAATAAAAGGATTGTCTTCTCGCAAGTTCCTCGCACTTAAAATTTACAACCTGCCACGAAAATATAATATTTAGTCGATAAGGGATGAATTTTCCGGTATTAAATAACAGCTTACTGCTTACGTAAACATACAACTTTCACTCTCAAAACTATGAACAATATAACAATTTTTCAAACCTCTCAGTGTGCCGAAACATACCAGTTTCCACATACTTAACCAATTACTTTTCTAAGTAATATGAATTACTCCCAAAACAAAAGGTAATATCTTTCACTGAATCTTTAAAATCTACTTGCATGTATATTCGGATAAGCAGTTGAAAATCATGATGTTCATTTATCATAGACCTATAATTCCAAAACAAATTTTTTTCACTAACGACAGAGCAAAAAAAGTCCACACTTTTAAAACGATGAAATTTAATTATCTGTTGTAACTGTTATGATGCCACATTTTTTTTTTACGATTACCGGAGAATAGACGGGAACAAAGACAGTCACATAATTTGCAGTACTACTCCAGTTCCGCAGAATGTGAATGTGAAGTATTGTGCCTCTCGTGAACGACATTGTAATTCGTTAAAATAAATAATTATACGTTTCTGCCTCCTTCCCACCATTAAGTATTGCGTACTGAATGGTTACAGGTAACACATTTTTCCACACTGCCAGGGAGCATGGCGGTAAAATCCCTGACTTGTATTTGTTGAATTACACAACTGAAAAGTAGAGATGTCAGACGCAAACACTAATTAATAATATGTAAACCGCGGTATAAATCTGGCGTCGTGATTCATTATACGGCTGACGTTCATTGCATTGCCTTCTAAATCTTTTTTTCATATTCTAACCATATAAATTATCGATGTATGTAATATGAAATTAATTTTATGGTGACTCCATTTTTATATAAAAAGAATCATGTACATCTGTTTTATATTAAGTTTTTGGCATGAACACATTTTAGAATTGATATATCTGTTTTAACTCCTGGTCTTTTTCCATAGTTTTGTTTGTTTCGTCTACGATCTGCATTTAATGATGTGGTTATATAATAAAACGTACGACCACAGATTATTAATAATTAATACTAATAGCGTGGAACACAAACATGCAAATGTCCACTTGGTAAAAATAATTTCGTACGAAGTGGAGAACTGGTCACATACAATGGTCAGACGGACGCAGAGGTCCTGGGTCAGTAATCCGATTACGCCAGTTGAGCGCTCCTAAAGGACACGACAGCCTGCCCTGCTCTTGGGAAGGTTCTCACGGGATAGCTACAAAAGGATTTATTACGCGTGAATAACCTCCATCTGGAATGCGCTGCCCGGCAGCAGCGTCCGTAGATTCTATATTGACAAGAGCTGCGACTTGATTGTTGCTCTTAAATATTCCAGCGCTTAGCATAGCACCACCAATGGCAGACGAAGTAATTTTTTTGTGATTATATAACAGTGTTGAAATCGCTTTAGGTTGGGATTCTTTAAGACTATACATTTTCAACCTGATCTCGTAAAGAACAATTCATCTTCTTGTATCAAGTACGAGACTTCACGTTTCGACCTTATCTCCAGAACGACACTTCTCATCTTCATATTCTCGAGGACCGCTGGAATGCTCTATTACACGGAAAAGGGTCGTTATAGGAACCTGACTATAGTACGCAGTTAATCCTAGTACGTAGTTACAGCCAGGTCTGCCCGCGCTCATACCTTAACGTGACTTGAGGGCCCAGGACTACGTCATACCACAGGCAACCACATCAGTGTCAGCTTCTGGGCCACACATCGCCGACTCAGGTGACATCTTCACTTTCATAGGTCAAGACACCAAATGATAACCGATGCAGCCAACGCCGGCTACACCAAATGGTAACCGCTACAGCCATTGAGTTATCTTAAAGGCAAATATTTTCCCGCACGACTCCGCCCATTCAATAAACCACTCTAAAAAAAATAAAAGACCAATTAACTACAAAAACAGCTATTGCTTTTTAATTGTACATTTCGCTTTCTCCTTTTTTTTTTTGAAACTCTGCTAAAGAAACTAAAATTTCTATTCACCAGAAGGATTTATACAGGGTTTTACAAAAAGGTACTGCCAAACTGTCAGGAAACATTCCTCACACACAAACAAAGAAAATATGTTATGTGGACATGTGTCCGGAAACGCTTACTTTCCATGTTAGAGCTCATTTTATTACTTCTCTTCAAATCACATTAAACATGGAATGGAAACACACAGCAACAGAACGTACCAGCGTGACTTCAAACACTTTGTTACAGGAAATGTTCAAAATGTCCTCCGTTAGCGAGGATACATGCATCCACCCTCCGTCGCATGGAATCCCTGATGCGCTGATGCAGCCCTGGAGAATGGCGTATTGTAACACAGCCGTCCACAATATGAGCTCTAACATGGAAAGTAAGCGTTTCCGGACACATGTCCACATAACATATTTTATTTGTTTGTGTGTGAGGAATGTTTCCTGAAAGTTTGGCCGTACCTTTCTGTAACACCCTGTATAAATGTAATGTTCACTGCTCCGTTTCCTTTTTTAAATTAAATTATAAAGTGCAACTTAATTACCCTATCTGAAGTTCAGATAATATTTCATTAAACAGCATGGTGCCAATGACAATACAGTTTTTAATTAATCGTAAACTGTGACATTACATGCGTCAAAATGTGAGATGGCCTTATAATACAGTAGAATCAAAATATTTGTCTTAGTTTATTTGATAATAAGTCACCTCACTCATCATGCTCCAAAGAATCTCCTTGGACATAAAATAGCAGGAGTGTGGTTAGAACCATGACATCTCTTAGAAGCGTCACGGTCATGAGATGGAATACGGAGCTATATCTCCACCAATCCAACTCAACGGCTTACTTGATTCCGGTTAATAGACAGTATTATCTGAATGGTTTTAAAATTATGCAGATCTAATTATTTTGTGAGAATTTATACTCACTTGCCTATTATTAGTGAAAATGATAGAAACTCGATGAAGTAAAGATAAGTGTATCATCTTATGACTCATTGTTTCGTAGTTGACCTAACAAGACGACAGGATGGGTACGCCTAGATCACTTATTGCTGACTGGGTTTGCAGTAATACCAATCGACATCTGTAAGAATTTAGCTAAGGAAAAAGGGAGACTTAGCGATTACTTAATTACAGTTCCATGGGTAACTCATCTGGAATGAGTGCAAAGAGATATAGCTAAGTTGAATTTATTTTAGAAATCATGAGAAGGACATATAGTACAGCGTTGGTACACTTCCGAGCTGTAGAAAAATGCTACACGTATCAGACGTTCTCCGATAGTGGGAAATAGTAGATCATTCGATCTAAAGTAGTGTAGGTGCATTTCTGAGCCAGCGGAGGGTGATGAAGTGATAGAATTTGCCTAATGTGGTGGTTACTTCATATTTACTGAACTATTCCCCAGAATTATCCATTACGGAATGCCCTTATCACTTTGTTTCAAACTGGCCTCTCAGAGTCTAGTGGTGGGGAAATGATGACTTATTGGCTGGACATTCACGTGTTTGCCAGGTGAATACCATGTCACTCGCAAACACTGGGGTATTATTGCCTGACTAGCTTGACTCAGAAAAACAAACTGCCTCCCTTTATGCCAATGGTTTCTACAAAATGAATATTTACGGCAGCGTGAAAGGATAATTTTCCAGGAAAATAATAAGTCTATGCAATGTTGTTGTAGCCATTTTTCCGCAGTTGCTCAGTAAATTAAATGATAAAATAACGCCAGTGGAACTGTTTTTATATGCTTTAATGCCGTAAGCGTTTCGCCTCTCATCGAGCCATCATCAGCGACGAATCTATGTAGAAATTTTACATTTAGTTTACAAACTTCGTATATGATGTTTTTCATAAATCTAAATTGAATTATTTTCTGACTATTTACAACTTACAAACTAGTGTTCTCAAGGTTGGTAACCATACATCTCTGCTTTTTCTCCAAAGCATGTTTTCACTAAAGCCATTTATCTAGGCTGCTGCATACTGAATGTAAACATTGCGTCTATTAGTGCTCACTTGTTTACGGTGGCCATCTTGTTTTCTTAATGCCAATGTGGTGGTGCGCTGACAGCGCCAGTTATGAAATTGCGTGGGGATGGTGCTATTTTGTTTCAAATTTTATGTAGAGTGTGTAAGTTCATGTATGTGTTAGGTTTATTTCTTTATTGGTATTATTATAGTTTTCTTTCTTTAGGGTTGATGTATGTTAATCAGTTTGAACAGCGTTTGGTTTGTTAGGTTTATATGGTTATTGAGTATCTGCTTACTATTTTTAATTACTTTTTTCTTCTTATAGGGTGTGGGTATTGTGTCTGTGATTGTTGATTGTGAGTATTTGCATGTCTGTGTTAATGTCTGTTGATAAGTGATCATTTTCTATGAGATATTCAGGGAATGTTGAGTGACTGCTGTACTTACGTGCTCCCACGTGTTCTTTGTATATGGTTTTAAACTGTCTGTACTATGTATATAGCCTCACAATTTTGACATGTCAGTTGATAAATGCCTGATTTTTTATATTTGTCTCTGTCGAAGTGATTTTTTATTTGTTTTTGTAGTTAGTTGTCTATTCTTAGAGTAATGTTTATGCCTTTTTTTAAAAAAAAAAAAAAATAAACATTGTTTTGGATTTACTAAGCTGATTCTTGGATTACTTATAAATGTGAACTTTGTTGTTGGATTGTGTACCTTGATATTTCATAATGTTAATTTATAAGTACCTTTTAAGACACAGTACCTTTAAGTGTATACAACACTGCAGAAAAACCATGACAGTTTTCTCAGCTAATGCGGTTCAAATTTGGTCGCATTCTGGGAGAACCGAGTCCATCTGAGAAGCTATCTAGGTCGACCTTCGCTGTTTGCCGCCGTGGAGACACGCTGGATCAATTAGTCGGCTTTCCGCCCACAAAGCACACAGCCGGAAGAGCCAATTAAAGCGATTACCTCGCCAAGAAACGGAGATGGAGTCGAGGTGGGTCGCGCGAACACACACGTCCGCACGACTGCAAAGTGCCAGGAAGCCTAGTAGGAAGGGGTTAACACTAGGCAGGGCGACGGGTTCCATCTCGAGTCCCTGCATCCCATATTCCGGTTATATCCATTGTTTCTCGGAATTATTCGTTGTTATATGAAGGTGGTGTTGATTTCCTCGCCAGTCCTTACCCCTCTCCCCACCCCTAATTTCCTCCTGCTTCTAATGATCGCTACGTTGAAAAACCGCATAATTGCAACAAAAAAAAAAGTAATGTTGATATTGATGTCAGCTGATGACAGCATATGCACAGCAAAACATATTACTGTGCCCAGGAACAGAAGAAAACAAATTTTATAAGTCTAAAAAAAATCATGTCATATTTTAACCGAACGTTCCAAAAAAGAAAATTAACTAATGTGTATAATATCCACAAACTTCATCACAGGTGATTTTTCAGAAATACTTCGGTTGTGTCTCATGTATTTTTTTAAAATAATTTCGCAGGAAGCTCCTAGCATCATCAGTTGACTCAGTTATAAATACCATGCGATCATTGGTTTTCTGTCTCCATTGCTTCGTTTATTCTTCTTCGAGCTTTTCAGCTCCTAAAGTGCACTATAGATTAATGATCATCTTCATTCACTGATGCTGTTTTTAATTAATTTAATTGCGATGGAGAGCACGCACCGGTGGCAATTTTCGCGCAGATCCACTCTTCCCTTTCTTGCACCCACCTAATTTTTTCATCTACAAGTTTCAACATTAAATTCTTTGGCCGTTTTTGGTAATTTATTCACCATTTCTCTGGTAACTTATTCCAATCCCTGACACCCTTACCTATGAAAGAAAATCTTTTCACACCCTTCTTTCTAAAAACAAGCGCCAGCTTGTGGTCATGGTAATTTGTCCCTTCTAAGTACTATTTTACATCTCCTTGCACCTCGTTATCTAAGTGTCTCCTCTTTCTGATACATATATCACCATTAGTGACATTCATATTATTTCAATAGGCCAATAGCTTTGTAAAACTATAGTTGCAGGTAGTTAGTAACAACTTTCACCACTTGAAGAAATTTTGATAATTGGGGCTCTCTTTGAGATTCTTAATGTAATTTCTGGAATTATTTTATTTGTAATTTGCTACGTATGTGTGTATAAGCTCGAACTATCTAACTTATAGTAAATGCGTTTATGCATTTTTTTTAAATGACTACTCCTGGAGAGAGATATTTTTTTCAGATGGGATACAATTGCTGACAACCCTGGCATTAGCGTGGAGTGAGTTATGGAATAATCACAGAGCTTCGAATTAGTGTTACTTCTACATTGTTATAACAAATATGTCAAATCAAAACTAGTGCTTTTAATAGAGTTGTTGTGCCTTTATTCAGGTTTGCAGTAAATCTTTACTGCTGAGACGGAAAATAAATATTGGTACAAATCTGTTTGGCAATTTTGAAACAAAGTGGTTGAGTATTATGCAATGGTGTGTTGAATTATGTGAACTGACAAATCGTTTCTTCCAATTTGCTTAGGTAAATACAATTGTTATTAAATAACGCTTATAATCCTGATTTTCTAATGTTGTAAATATTTCGATTGTAGGTTGTATCTACTGGCATTAGTCTGAAATAATGTCAGTAAAAGGAAAATAAAATGAATCTTGACGATATAGTTTTTGTCGCGTAATATTATTCTTATTCCTGGTCCGGGCCGCACATATAGGAATAAAGCTATCGTGATAAGTACAAGGCGCATAAGTCATTATTATTCTATAACTTGAATTGTACTCCTTTTACATACCATATAAAATGTGAATTGATTTATGCTAATAGGTTAAATGTTGAATTGTTTGAAAAAAATACTCAGCACTGACTTATACTGTTAATACATACATTCAGATGATAACCATGAATTTATAGTAATAAGAAATTGATAGCAAGAAATTGTGACTTATACTCCTTGTACTTATCACGCTAGGAATACGGAATTACTTTCATACGCCTTAAGCAATGTTTTCAGTAACATTATTTTTTTTAAAAATGATAATAATTATTATATTACTCTGCCGTAACGTCAAATGACAGATTGCCATTCTGACCCAGACTAAACTTCAGTCTTAAAACTTCCGCAAACATTGTTGCTCAAAAATTGAAGCTTTTATTTTTCAAACCTTTGGGCAAAGAATATAACAGAAACATCTACATCGAACGAATATAAATAAATAAAATAAATAGTAATTAATATTTATGAATATTTCTGAGGAAACAAACCGAATAATACAGTAATGTTTCCCGAGAAACATTAGTATATATACAGGGCCCATAAAACTAATTTCATTTATAATAAATAATACGTTAATTCAGACGCAATACGTACTATTCTTTCAATGATTACACAATTCATTTCTTTTAGGATGCTTAACTTAAATGAACTGTTACTACATAACGCACATAGCCTCTAGCTGATGTTTACATCTTTTCCCGCTGTAGTCGGTAGCGTTACGATCAGGATGACACCGTGACCTTTTTAGCATTCTATTAGTACTGATTTTGTAAACACGTAACAGACATTTAACTCACAGAGACGTACTGTTAATACTCCTAATTCCGTTTGGGCTTCCTTAAGAGCATTCTTCGGAATTGTCAACAGTCGCCACGTATAATTGCTGTGCTAAATTGTTTGATTAATTGCGTAGTTACTGGTTTGCAAAATTTTGTACTTGTGGTGCATCGTTGGCAAGCGAATACAACGATCAATAATTTGAGTGCTTCATGATAATTGTCTTATCACTGTTATCTTCAATATAATGGTTCAAGTTAATTTCTTAATCAATTTAATCAGTAATTGATGTTTCCTTTAGTAACTCATGGTCTTTAACAAGTCTTCGAAATTCCTAAGCCATGGTTTATGCAATGTTACATCCGATCTCCAGTTCCATGTTTACTAACAATCAACTAATTTTAATACTGAATAAAATTTTCTCGGGTAACTAGCCGAATTATTCCATCGATTAAACACGACGTTTAAGCTGTCAAAATCTCTGACTTCATTGTCAAGTGTAAGTCACTTGACAATGAAGTCAGAGATTTTCGACCGCCGAAACGTCGTGTTTAATCGATGGACTAACTCAGCAAGCTACCAGAGAAAAATTTATTCATTTGCAACGCCGAGAAAACCTCCGGTCTAATATAATTTTAATACTGTTAAACATTTCATTCAGTGTAACCAAATATTACAGCAGAAAATATTTTTTACTGCCATCAGTCGTAATTTACTTCATAATTTACATAATTCTCCTATTTATCCTGCTACTTCTTATCCTGTTTTAATACATTACTACCGTTATCTTTTCAATGTCTGCTACAACTTTTATCTTGCTTTGCTATATGTTTATTTCAATTATAGTCTTAGGATTTTTTTTTAATGCCTTTGAGTAATTTCTCAATATCTTCACATTTCTTGCTAGCAAGTTATCAAACTGACCAGATGGCTCAAAAAGAAGCTCATTAAATGTTTTTTCCATAAATTCTCTGCAATCAAAAATTAATGGATAAAGGCCTTTTGATGCCGCTAAAACAATAATTATTATAGAATTCTAATTATAAAACAATATACTTATATTAAATGAAATACATACATGAAACTAAATAGTAATCATAGTTGCATGAATGAAATGTAAATTAAATGGTACGGTTTCTATGGATTTTTAACATCCACGATCTTCTTTGCCGTCTTTCTCGTTTTTTAATTTAAAAAATAAAATAAAAATAGGTTAGGCTATAAGTTATGGCCAACACAACCTAGACGTCCGTCATGCTTGCTTCTCCAAAACATACAAGCGCACACGCAAGCGTGTGGATGACGATGTTTGGCTCCCCAACATTAACCAAGCGTTTGTAGAGGCTTGGAGTGTGTGATAAGGGCCAAGCGTATGGTCACGGGGTTAGCTTTCCACTAACAATGTTTATGGTATTAAAAAAATAAAATCTTCCAGCAACACTATTCTATGGCATTAGTGTGCAGTAACAAAGCTACACGAGTCCTGGGAGTAGCAGACTGTTGAGTCCCTTGTTGTGGTTAGCAACGTGTTGATGGAGTTGAAGGTAATGTTGATTGGCCGCCGCTTGCCGCTGATCAGCTATTGTTCCGCCGCGTGTCTCGTGGAGTCGCTCTGGAGTTGACTCTTTGCTAATTGGGGTCAGCGACGAGTAGGGACACAGCGGGCGGCCATCTAATGAGGAACACAAACCAAATTGCTTCCACACACACACACGTCATACACCACCACCTGCTGTCGGGCAGGAGGTAAACACATCAATCGCGACATCCACCAAGCTTTACACCAGGTTATTACATCGTATTACCAATACCGTAACATTTAAATTCAAATTAGACTAAGCCCCGACCAGGCCGAAAAAAAAAAAACAGGTAGAAATTGGTAGCACTGCGTCATATTGCGAGGATATGTTCTAACAAATTTCAGCCGATCAGAAGCCTCATTGAAATCATATTTATAGGATAGGAAGGGAAAACATAAATATATCAAACCATGGATCTATTCTATACTATTAAATTTAATATAAAATAATGAATAGTTTGGTAAGAAAATTATGTCAGACACAAGATTCCATTTAACAAAAATGACAGAGAGCGTTCAGAGCATCCGGATATATCTTTATACAGGGTGTTACAAAAAGATACGGCCAAACTTTCAGGAAACATTCCTCACACACAAACAAAGAAAATATGTTATGTGGACATGTGTCCGGAAACGCTTACTTTCCATGTTAGAGCTCATTTTAGTTTCGTTAGTATGTACTGTACTTCCTCGATTCACCGCTCGTATTGTGGACGGCTGTGATACAATACGCCATTCTCCAGGGCTGCATCAGCGCATCAGGGATTCCATGCGACGGAGGGTGGATGCATGTATCCTCGTAACGGAGGACATTTTGAACATTTCCTGTAACAAAGTGTTTGAAGTCACGCTGGTACGTTCTGTTGCTGTGTGTTTCCATTCCATGTTTAATGTGATTTGAAGAGAAGTAATAAAATTAGCTCTAACATGGAAAGTAATCGTTTCCGGACACATGTCCACATAACATATTTTCTTTGTTTGTGTGTGAGGAATGTTTCCTGAAAGTTTGCCAGTACCTTTTTGTAACACCCTGTATATAAAATCCTAGACGTGCTTTAACCGCGTCTTAACGGACAAACAACAGGACCGATTAAGGACATATTTACACAAAATGTAACTGAGTTGGCGCGAAAGATTTTTTCTTATAATTCATTCCGATAGGAGTATGGTAGACATTCGACTGCGAGAAAGCTCCACCCGACAATATTAAATGGATTCCTGCAAGTACGAGCAAAAACCGCCCCTAAATATAGAAGTTGGACTCCAGAGCCACATGTCAGAATGAAACATAAACAAAACTTGACACCTGAATAACATGTTATATGAATATGGCCTCAGTATGTCCAGTGGTTTACTCACGTGCAGTTGGTTATAGATGGCCAAGCTTTCTCTCAGTCGAAATGTTTACCTGGAGTAAAGTGTTCGACTTTATTAAGGAGTTTATACCACTGTTTACAGATAATGCAAATAAGTAATCTGTTCGTACACAGGCCAGGCAGCGCTACTTCGAAAACTACTGACAGAGAAGCCATGTGGACAATGCTGAAGCGTGTCTGTTAGATATCAGCGAAGCTTTCCCAATTAGTGGTAGTTTAAAGGAGAGGTAGAAACACATGACGCACTTGATTAAAGCACCCACCTTTACCCTCTACAAACTTTAACTTTAAAATTTTCAACGTTTAAACTATTCATCATTTCTCTTCGTAACTTATTACGATCCCTGACACCCTTACCCAAAAAAAGATAATCTTCCTACACCCTTGTGGCTCAAATCGAGTGCCAACTTGTGGTCATGGTCATATTTTCCAATGCATTATCCATAACTCTTACACCAATATCTTTCCATGCCTCATAACCAACATACGCCTTGTACACTCCCATGACCCTCTTCACACTTCTCCTGTCTTCCAGTAAATCCCATTCCAGCTCTTTTATCATATCTGTTACTGACTGCGTTCTGCGGTAATTTCCAGAAACAAATCTAGCAGCCCTTTTTTGCACCCTCTCCAACTCGTTTATTTGATACGCAAAATGTAGGTCCCATACTACACTACCACATTCAAGGAATGGTCTGAACAAAGTTTTGTAACCCAATTCCTTTACTTCTCTCGTACATCCCCTCATCACTCTTTTCAACATTTGCAGAATTTTAAAATCTTTTCCTACAACAGAGTACAATATAAATCCAGGAGAGGAGCAGATTCGAGAAAAGAAGGTAAACAGGACTGCTCCTCTGCTTTTAGCAATCAAGCCAATGTTTTTTTGATAGTTCATCCTTGAATTAACACCAGAAATCTCAAATCACAGCTAGTTACTTATAAGAATTTAAAGACTTGAAAACAAAATCAGTAACAAGATTTTTAAATAAAGTTCATTATAAGTTTAGCTAAATTGCATTTCAAGTTGCTACAGCCCTTAAACCCAGATTTCTATGAATTTCAAGCTGATGTATTTAGTATAAAGGTTGTTGCAGAGAGATAAATATTGATTATTTGTAAAATTGTATATGTTTAGCTTGAATGAGTATTATTTCGATGGATGGAAATTGTTTAAATGCAGTGTAAGCTGATTAAGTGCAGTTTAATGTTAAAAATGTTCATTGAAAGACTGTAACTGTGAATTTTGTGTTAGCCATAGTGTTTTAAGTAGCTATTTACTTCGGCTATTTAGAATTGTTTAAATGTATCAGTTTTATGTTTAAATGCCTATAAATATTCTCTGTGATCATTTACAAATGTTTACTCATGGTTATATGTAACTTTGTATAGGTTTTGATTGTTTGTACCGTTTCCGTGTTTTTAATGTTTTCGTGATAATTCTATTGCGACAATTTAAGCTTCTGAGATCACTAGCTCTGGAGAGTTTCGCTTGAGTTCGCTGGAAATTGAGTTAACAGAACGCTATGTTGTAATGTGATTCAGAATCTTTGGAAGAAGTTGACGCCTTATGCGCCGTATGTGTTTATGTAGATTTCGACAGAATAAAAGTGAAATAAAAGCTTTAATCGACGGTCTTGCTATTTCATTAACTATCGGATTATTCAGAGGTTTTCGGAATTATCACAATTTGGTGAAAGTTATAAATACCGTGACGACATGAATACAATATCTGTAAATCTAAGTACTGATTAATTAAGATGCAACAACACACCGCGAACTTACAACGAGTAGTTTATCTTGGCTTCCGTGACAAGGTGAATTAATTAACTTCCAATGACTAACAGCTTATCAGAAAGATATGTATAAACCGAATACAAAAGGAAAGTTGAAAATTATTGCAGGTTTTTAAAAAATTAAAAAAATATATTTTCGCGGTATTTTATTTATCAGATTCATGAAATTCGCCTATGATGTTTTGTCGAAAACATATATCTTGTGAAGTGCCAAAATTACCTACTATTTCATTAAAACCGTATGCTGATAGAGCGCTTCGGTATTCGCGTAATCTCTATCGTGATACGTATCACGGTAAATTCGGAAGGAATTTTCGGAATGTATTTTCAGAAGCAAAGGGGTATGTTAATGGTTTTTCGGCAAATATTCCATAAACCACTGAATAAAAAAGTAAATTCTAACATTTTGGAAGTCGACCTTTTCCTATCTTTCATTTAATAACAATGAAGATTATCTATAATTATTTTCACAGTATTAAGTTTTTCTAAAAAAAAAAAATGTTATAATCGTGTTCAGGGTAATATGATCCAATTTATGAGAGCATGACAGATGGATAAAGGAGCAAACTGCAGAACCCTAAAAAGATTAATATCGATATGCTTAATGTTTCCTTTCGAATAATAAACAATTATAATTTAAATTTGAGCTTCCATGCTGTTTTTACATTACTGCAACCGCTCTGAAATCACTTCACTTACATAAGTTAATGCAAGAAGGTGAACAATCAACAATAGAATGATTATTGCAGAACTTATAACCAAAGATCTGTTTCATAAAATTCAATCCCCTTATCATTTACTACCTTGATCCTACTTTCTGATACAATATTTCATACGACGAATTTATCCATTAATAACTTTTATGATCTTGTCATTAGAACAGATTTACGTTCTGGAATACCTTCCACCAGCAATTGAGAAGAATTAAGTACTTACCTAACTTTTATTGACAGAGAGGAGCAAGATGAAAGTTAATAACCAGTTAAATGAAGCTCACTGATATTTTGACTTGACCTTCAGACATACTTGTAATATTCAGTCGTTAATGTCACATCAATTCCCGTGTAAAAAAAAACAAACTCATTAAATATTATATTTACAGTAATTCTTTCCGACGCCCTCTTTCGCATTTTCCACGGTTGTTTTGTCGTCTTCGTCCATTAATTCTCTGGGTAAGTTCATACAAAGGCCACCTGCTGCAAAATATGTCACTCCTAACGCTCTTTTGCAGACCAAGTTCTTTTTCTGTTGTAATTGCTAAAAGAGTTACGAAGTTTTTAATCTTACATTTTTAACAATAAACTTGCAATGCCTTCGCTCCTGGTACCTGAGACAAAATTGGCACTATTTCATCATTTTCTCAAGCCATAAATTCATTTTATGCGCGACTACAATAGCCGTCAGCGTAGGAAAGCTGGGACATAGATAAAAATCCTGTAAAATTATATTTTACTGCTACGGCACCAAAGGTGTGAAGTACAATCTCGGCGAAGTAGCGAACACAACCTGTACAATTACTGTTTCCTTCACGATGTACTCCTAGTTGACGTCGAGCTGACTAGAGGATGAGAGTAAGTAACGGGGAGGAATTCGGCCCTGGCGTTTTCAAGGAATCATCCTGGCATTTTCGTGGAGTGATTTAGGGAAACCATTAAATCTGGATGGCTGGACAGGAATTTAAACCAGCGTCCTTCCAAATGCCAGATATAATCTCCACAACGAGTAAACGTTTTACACCAATATGTTACGCTATGTTTAAGTCGCTTGGGCAAATGAAAAATTCCGTTTATTACTATGCTTTGTTTAGCTTCACCCACGCTGTCAGAACCATGCCTCCAGCACATCATCAGGCACAGAACACACTCTCCGCCAAGGAGACCTTATCCTGTCGTAAATTTTGTTTTGATGTAGCTAGTGGCGTTAAAAATAATACAGTTTCATTCCTGAAACAAGAGAGAACTAGGACTAGGACTAGGCTTTTGCTCTCTAAGGGACACCTCGCTCCAAGGAGAGACCGCTTGGCAGTTTTAACTGAGAACTCCAAAGCCAGCTCCAGCACACGCAGAGAAGATTCAAAGTCCATGCACTGACCTCCTGGCACTCGCGCCAATCACAGACGCCCTTTCCCCATATTGTGTCAGTTGGTGAAGAGAATTTTGCAGCAATAATTCAAGAGTCATGGTGCAATCACCCTTATCTGGTAAATTATATCAATGTTCCACACTCCGCTGGCTCAGAATCGTAACTACCGCTATTTTAGACCACTCATCTATCATCCCTTCACTCTCGGAGTACCTCTGAGACCTGTAGCATTTTACAAAACTTTGAAGTGTACCAACGCTGTACCGTATGTTTCTCAAGTTTTCTACCTTAGCACTAATTTCTTGGAGGTACCTACATAATCGTTGACAAGTCTAAGTTTTTCTTTTTTTTTTACTAACCGAATGCTTACAGATGTCGATTGGAAATCTTGTAACCGCAGCAGACAGTAAGCTGAGATCGGCAGACCCACCTTTCGAGTAAATTGCTTCATCTTTCCAGGCCAAGAACGCTACAATACTGCTGGGTTCCCGTGGATATAGGAATCACCTGTAATAAGCACAGTTCTTTCTGGTGGAACAAACAGTGAATCCGACTATAAGATATATTGTAATTTTGAAAAATGTAAGTTAACTGTATAGTTTCATTTTTATTATTGTTATGATCGGAAGTTCAAGGGTAACATATGTAATATCTACTTTAATTTAACTTAATTAATTGCAATGGAGCGCACGCTCTGGTGTTAGTTTCCCTATACTCCCATCTTACACCACATTCCTGCGCCCTCTTGCATTTATCCTCTACAAATTTCAACTTTAAATGTTTTTGGTAAATTATTCATCATTTCTCTTGCTGATCTCTGACACTCTTACCTGAAAACGTGAATCTTCCTACACCCTTGTGCCTGAAATCGGGTACCAGCTTGGGGTCATGGTCATTATTTCCCATCCACGCATTACTTTCAATTTTTACAATATATATCTTTCCATGCCTCGTCACCAGTATATGCCCTGTACACTCCCAAGACCCTCTTCACCCTCCCCTGTCTTCCAATGAATCCCATTCCAACTCTTTTATCATATCTGTTACTTATTGCGTTCTGCGGTAATTTCCAGAAAGAAATCTAGCAGCCCTTTTTGGTACCCTCTCCATCTCCTGTATTTGATGCGCAAAATGTGGATCCCATACTACACTACCATATTCGAGCAATGGTGTGAGCTAAGTTTTGTAACCCAATACCTTTATTCTCTCGTACATCACCTCATCACTCTCTACAACAAGTGCAGAATTTTAAAACCGTTTTTCCTATCACTTTTCCAATGTGTCCTGCCCAGTCAAGCTTGTTATCAAATGTAATGCCAAGATATTAACATTTTAAGTCTTCAACAAGCAGTTCTTTCTCCACCCTACAGTCATAATCAAACTTTAGTTTTATTATTTGTGTATGTAATAAGCTGATTCTTTTTAGCATTTAATTTCATCCTATGTTTATCAACCCAACTAGATATCCGGTACAGATCACTCTGCAGCTATGTACAGTCCTCGACCGTTTTGATACTTTTATATAGCATTGTATCATCTTTAATTTTAGTGAGTGTTTTTTTTTTTTTTTTTAGATGTTTCAGGATTAAGCTGAGGTAAATTAACATCGCTGTTCAGACACATCAGTAGAAGTGTGTGTATAATTTCGGAAAACGACTTCCAGAAAATGTGGTTACAGTTTATGACTGACAATCAGGGGCGTAGCTACTATGGGGCTAGGCGGTGCAGTACACCGGGGCCCATACGCTCAGGGGGCCCCCAAGCATACCTCAGGGGGGCCCCAAGCGCACCTCTGGTGACCCCGAAGGGTAGTTCAGAGGGCCCAGAGGCCTTCACGGCAAACTGGCTACCTTTTTTTTTTTAATTCTACCGTCTTCTAAGGGGCCCCTAAGACAAAGACACAGGGAGCCCCCTCAGTAAGAGGTCCTCACTGCTCAGGGGGCCCCCAAGCATAACTCAGGGGCCCCCAGCCTCAGCTCAGAGGGCCCCCACCAGCAACACAAAGCAAAAAAAGGTCGCCCGTCTGGCCTGAGGGTCCAAAATAATTTTTTTGCACCGGGGACCTTGTTGACCTAGCTACGCCACTGCTGACAATGAATAGTTACATTATTGCCAAGGTTATACAATAAATCTGCACTGGAGAGGATTTTTTTGTAAAGCTGGCTAGTAAACTGGTGGAAATATGTTGAAGAGATCTAAAATGACATGGTAAGAGTATAGGACGTCCGAACCAATTGTTTAACAGACGCGAGTAATCGACAATAATAAAGAAGCAAAATAAGAAGTTCACCTTTTGTTTTTGTGTTACTGTACTCCAACGTCAAATGCTTTTTACTACTAACATTAATTTATGCAGAAAAATTTCAGTGATCACCAGTGGTTCCACTCATTGTCCGTGAGGCAAGGACCCAAGACAGGCAAATTAACAGGCTAGTTGGTAATTACCGACCCATCAATAACAATTACCTCATACGATGAAAATCGTCTTCTCCTTTCAGTCGGTGAGTAATATTCACTTTCTTCCCGACAGGACAATATCATAGGTATAGGAATAAATTTCCAAGGGGAATGATGAATAATTTACCATAAATACTAAAAGAAGGTAAATTATAACTCGGAGAAGGCAAAAGTAGGCAGCTACAAGAAATGGGAATGATAGGTGTACAGGGAAAGTGCCACTAAAGTAAATTAAGCTACTTCACGGTCAAGAGTGCGATACTTGTGATGGTAGACCGTAATTTTATTTCTTGTCCATATTATTCTTCTTCTTTGTGGTGACATTTCAGCTCTGCTGATGGCTCATCTATTATTTTGGACAATTACTGTCAGCGTAGTAAATGTTATGCATTTTCCACGTCCGGTTATCTTCCAACAGTGTTGAGAAAAGCTTAGTAATTTTAAAATATAATTTCGTATAAGGGCTTGGTAATCTATCTTAATTTCTTATTTATGTATAAAAGTCAGCTTTTGTATACTGGTTCCAGGTAAAACGCAAAAACTACTGAATATTTAATGGGGATTTCGCCATTTTAAAACTTAGGATCAGACTTAAAATATGCGTTACGTCTCATGTTTTGTAAAATATAACGCAATTTACCGGATCTTTCTTTAAATTTCAGTTGTTCATTCTTTATACCCCATGGATAGCTGAGTTAAAGAGCAAATTACGTAAATTAGCGATAGGCGAAAAAACGCCTGGGAACATCTTTGCCGTAGAATGTTGTTGTTGTTGTTGTTAGGGCTTTGGGGCGCGTCAACGTTGAGGTTATTAGCGCCCTAACCTCTGACCCAAGTGACAAAGTGGCAAAATTGCCGCCTGTGTGGCCGATCGTAAAGGGGTCGGCCACAGAGACAGCACAATAAAAAACTAACATACTGACTAAAATACTTGCCGTAGAAGTTATCGCAGTCAACACAGCTATAATCTCTGACTATTCACAGCAAACTACGCATAACTGCTGGTTTTTACGTGAAACTGTTTATAAAGTCTTTAGTGTCAGTAATAGAATCGGGTTCAGGAAAAAATTCTGGAATTTGATATTCAACTATAAAGTCATTTCAAGTTAGAATTTAGTGTTTGATTCAGTAAAAACTTCGTATATTCAGCAGTTTTCACGGCATGCCATATTATCCGAGAAAAAAATGTTGAAGCTCCGATCATATTTTATTTTCCTACACCAGAGTCTGGTAACGTGGCGAAAGAATTTAACTCCGTCACCCAAGCCATCAAATTATAAAAACACCTTCAAAATCGGTACTTTCTGCATAATATCAGAGCAAGCAGAAACATTACAGATACAGATTTAAGTATGTGGAAAGTATTAATACGCGTCTGACATATGATTGCATTTTTAATAACAATATTAGTGTATGTTGTGCTTAGGTTGAAATGTAGCTTGCATCAGAAATACGATATTTTGTACCACAGGATCCAATTTTTAATTTCGGAAATGATGAAACGTAGTACATATATAATACATTGGAACTCTAGGCCACTCCTTTCTGGGCAGTTTGATTTAGTACCGGAAATGACTGGTGCGAATTTTACGAGTCTTGTTACTCTTTGGCTAACTGAAAATAGTGCAAGGATAAACTAACTTCAACTAGACCGGATAACCCTGGGGCTCTGCTAGATTATAATATAACTGCGTAGACTCATTGCAACTAGTTATTGATACAATTTTACGTTCATTTCGGTTCATTTTTGTAGATGGTTATGCTTTTATGGCGTTCGTTTAATTGCTCTTTCCACCAGACAACACATTTTAATAGCTTTTATTTTTTTTTAGGGTATGATTAGACATTTGAAACTAATGACAAGTTTGTTTTGTCCTGAAATTTAGCTATATTCAAACTGTTTTAAGTAAGCCATTTTATGGAATAAAGATCTAATGGTCTACGCACCGTAAAAACAATTTAAAAAAGCCTTTAGTGAGATTTATAATGAACAAAAATATATATTTGTAGTATTTAAATTAAGTTATTCCATATTGACACACAGATTGCTACTTCGAGTTTGAATATTCATCAATGAAATTTGAGTTTCATCAGAAACATTTTTTTGCGAATTATGTCATGTAAATGACGTAATAAAACACGTGCCCGAAGTTAATAGTGGTTATTGGTTCAGGCAGTATATTAAAATTGCGGTTTGTTTTGAAGTCAAATTACGTAAATTTATGTTTATTACAATTTAATCATTCTACTGGGAGGATCAGTTACCTTTTTTTATCTCACACTCTGGTTCTTTTTTTCCTTTTCAGTATTCATATTGTGATAATAGTAACAATTTTTTACCTCGTTTTCTAATGCTTTTTCTGATAGCATTATCATTTATTTCTACAAATTCATTATTTAAAGTAAATCTGCGTGCACATAGTTAAGTTATTAACTATGAAGTATAAAACGAAGATGGGAAACCTAAATATAAATTTAATATTATTTACAGATTTAGATTTTCAGTTTATAATATTCTTGATATAGGGGAAATATTTCAGCAATTTAGATATATTTGAGGTGATGTTAAGTAGTTACAGGTATGATCTACACTTTAACTGACTCATCGCCATCATGAAGTGTTTCATTATTTACAACCGGATGAACTTCAGATCAATACAAGAAACTTATTAACTATTTGTTATTTCCATTTTAAGGATGTTCCTAATCAGTACGCTAACTTTTATATATTAAAAACTGAGTCTTAGAGGTACCACACGGTTTATTTTATCGTCAGGAAATATAAAAAACAGTAAGTTTCATGATCATTGTTATGAGGTGACATGTACAAATGATTTATTTAAACTTTACTCTAGAAATGGTTTAGGAAGAGGTGAATGTTATTAATTGTTACTGTAAACGTAATGAACGAAAAATCATTGTTATTTAGACTGATTAAATGGGCTATATTTGTAACTCAGACAAATATTTATGATTATCGAGTTTATGTATTGTATATTGTTTTGCTATTTAAATGTATCGTAAATTACATGGGATAAAACAAATAAATTATTACATTATTATTATTATATCATCCACATTTTTCTTCCTGTATCTCTAAATTCCTATTTTAATCTCTGAACCTGTCTTTCTGGAGGAATACTTGCTTATTCCGGAGATTCGAATACATTTTCATTCTTTTTGTTGTAATCACATGGTTGTATTACAATCCATTTAACTTTTCCATTCTCTGTGTACGTAAGATCAAGTTACTTTTCTTCTTACGCTTCTTTATGCAGCCAAAGATTCATTATTTAACCATCTTATTCGATATGATTTGAGTTTAATTAAATCAACTTATTTTAAATCCTGCTACTAACATTCAATCATTGACAATCATACAAGTTTTGTCATTTCTTTCCCACCATGCAGCAATATCACAGAGATTGCTAGTTTATTTCTCATGTTTCCATTTTTAACACTCCAAGTTTCATTAATCATGAGATACTAGGCATGAGTTTCTTCTCGATGTTCAGTTTCACTCTTTACTAGGTATTCCCAGCGGCACAATAACTGATTCTTTCTTATTAATTGTTTTCCAAATTCTCTTTGTTGTTCTATGTACACCATTGGAATAACTACTCTTTTCAGTAACCAAAAACATCAATCCTATGAATTGGTCATTGCATTGTTAAAAGAAGTTTAATTTTAAATTAGAAGGCAATCAAAAATATTTACTTAATGTTATTTATGTCTATAGTACCCTTAGTGTTAAATGAACTCTTGGCAACTTTACAGTAGTTAACGTACCGTATTTTTTGAGAATTTATTTTTTGTTTTGGTTTTTTAAGACGTTGATGGTATAGTTCATTTTACGACACGTTCTCGGCTATCTTTTGATACATTCAGTTTATGGCCGCTTTTCTGATAATTTTTTTTCGCCATACTTCGTTTTAATCTCTAACAAATTTCTGAATTTTTCAAGTCTCCTTTCTCAAGAAATTAAATAACTCTGTCTTTTTTATAAATTGTGGTGTACTTATACTAACTACACTCGGATCCATCAAACTTATAACATTGTACAGTTTTTTTTTATAAGAGCTATCAGTGACGTTACTACAGTCGGGTGAGAATCTGGAGCAAATAATGGAAGGAATTCGACCATGACCTCTCGATGGAACCATCTCTGCAGTGATTTTGGGAGACCATGGAAATTTAAATCTGGATGTTCGGACTGGGAATCGAAAGCGCATCCTTCCGAATGCGGGTCCCGTATATTAGCATCTCACCGAGCAGGCGTGTTGTTTGTTATTGAACGACTGATACAGTTCAGTCCTAGTACCTGTTTATCAGGCAGTTAGACCAAGTTCGGTGCTCCAAGTTGGACACCACAGGTGGTTTGTGTATTACTACACCGCGCAGTCTGGCGACTCATGTTGCTAATCTTGTGGTGTAATCAAGCGCAATATGAACATCGCGGAAATGTGAAAATTTAATATACTGCCCAGGCTACCGAACTTTACAGAAATCTGGAGGCAAGTAGTTGTGCCTTTTCGGCAAGGAACATAATAAGCTGTGGGCTCATCTACCAGCGAACAATTTGCGACCTGTGCGTACCTTATGTTAAACGACGCTTTTAATGCGAGTGTGTATGATGGGCAATAAAGAGTGGAAGTTAGCGTTAGTCGACCAGAGGGATTCATAGCAGGAATATCAACAAAGGCGGCATCTGTTCAAACATCAAAGGAAACAGTCACTGGCAGAGCAATGGAGGGAGGTATTGGTGCTTATCCGTAGGAACAAGTACTTCTCATTCGATAGAACTGACTTGGTGAATTGCTTCAGATACCATTGCCTAGCAACACAGGAAGGATTGCCGAGCCATCGCCGTCTCTTGGCTATTGCTCGAACTGCTCTAGGACAGTGGTTCCCAATTATATTAGGAGAGCTGGTAGACATTTTTGGGTATGTATTCTAGGCACCGTGAAAATTTGTATATTATTTCTTTTGAAATGCCGAAGTACAAAATCGAAGACCTAGTTTATGAGTAACGGGGCATAGCCGAATTATTAATCTTTAAAAATGTTATTTTATTTCAAAATTGTATTTCATAAATGTCGAAAAAATATATTTGAGGCATATTTGCACAGAATAATATTTACATCTAGAAAAAAATATTTTTGAAAATACAGGTCATTTTGGTGGGAATATTATTCAGTGCAAACCTCACCATGCTTCAAATTTTTTTTTAGATGTTTATGAAACACAGTTTCGAAAGTAATTTTTTTAAAGGTTATTAATTCGTCTATGTCCCCCTACCCATCAGCCGGGTCTTCGATTTTGTACTTAGACATTTCAAAAGAAGTGTTATACAAATTTTCAATATGCCTCAAATACCTACCCAAAAATGTCTACCAGCTCTTGAAGTCTTGAACTATTAGCAGTACGCTTACCTTCAGTGGTACGTCTATTAGCTAAGGCAAGCACTAAGTTATCTGAAAAAATACAGTACGCAAACATTACTATCACCAACATATATTTTTTTACACATTCCTTGATTTTTTTGTGATGTTTGTTATTGGATTCAAATTTAATAAATCGTGAAAAACTAATTTAATTTTTTTATTGTTCAGTACAAGGGTACGAACGGTTGAGGTCTTTCTTGAAATGGTACTAGGGGAAAACTAATCGGGAACGCCTGTGGCCACCGCAACCAGTTATACAAGCCACACACCTCTGGCGTTAATTTGACTGTAAACGAACTCTGTTCACTGCGTACTAAAATCAACTTAACACGTCCTTTGATTGGCAATGGCGGCATAATTAATTTCTCATGAGTTACCCACATTCATCCAAATTATTACTCCGCCAGGAGCAATTTGTTAAGGCTTCTTTTTATATGTCAAGTATCCTCAAAGCTCGTCAAAAATGACAGGTTGAACGGAGAGTTGCAAGTCATTTACACATCGTTGCTTAACTAAAGACAATTGTTGGAAAATAAACCTCAAAGCAGTTCCGTGTACCTCACGCCACAACAAAAAGTTTGAGTTATGATCCTGTTCCAGGTTGCATTGCAGTCTAATCACAAGCTCCTCTAATATTGCAGTTAGAAAATCAAAGCTTCAGTCATACGCGAATTAATACATTGACTGTACCGCATGTTACTGTCATCGTGCATCGCAATATAAAGCCGACCCAAAATCTTCTAAGGTTCTTAAATGTTTATTATTTCGTTATCTTTGATTCAAATTAATATTACAATGTCTGAACGGCTGAAAGAGTTGGAACTAATAACTAGCATGTTAATTAAAACGCAATAGGTACTTTTCTTTCAGTGTTTTGGCAATTGATTTCTTCGCGGAAACTTAACTAAATAAAACTGTTCTTAAATAATTTTCTTAACCTCAACTATATACTAATATCTCTGGCCGTTGTTAATCCAGCAATGAGTGACGTAGCAGCGTTACGGACACGATGACTAAGCTTAGCCCTTGATTAGTATTGATAAGCGTTTCTTTAATTTGTCCGACATAAGGCTTCATAAGTCCCTCAGCGATGTTCCTTCAATTATATTAACCGATTCTTTTAGTGTGTTCAGTCCAGTAATACCCTTCTATTTACATAATCATTTAATAATAATACTTGAGTACGGAAGATTTGTCGTATACATCCATACTAACAAAAAATTTTCAGTGGTTTTAAGCGAATAAGACTAAATTTAGATGAAAAAAAATTCAACGTGGGCAGCACAAGGGCTATCGCCCTACTCTCACAGTACGAAGGGTTTAAATAATGAAAAGTACAGCAGGTTTCGCAATGTTTCGAATCAAGATTTAAGCAACACAAGTCAGCACCCCTGCATAACAGCAGCTATGATGGAGAGCAGGAGCTTGAAAAAAATGTAACTACACGACCTCGATATGAACTTCGTGTACTAGCAAAAATAAAGTACGTAAATACAAATAGCTTTACTGATAGGAATAAACACTCATATTAATGGTTTATATTTTCCACTAAGTGCACCTCTAACTAACTAACATAACCTGGTAATCTAATCAGGTGCAGGGCACTTAAAGTTTACGTAAAATCCGAATCACAGATCGTCCAACAGTGCCTCACATCATTAAGGTCAGTTTAAGGGACTGTAAAAATTATCATCGGGAACGGGATTGGAAACGGACACATTGAATGCTTCTTCCTATGCATTTCAGATACAGACACCACAAAACAGATACAAAATGTATTTAAGAATGCCGATGCCCTATTCCATAATCGAAAGGTCCGTGAATTTGTGAAAAAAAATATGGTTGTGCACCTAGTTAAAAGAAGAACACTAACTTCAGTAGGGAGGAATGAAATTTTTAAAAATAAATAATAAATAAAAATATGTGTTGTGTATAGTGAAAAGGGACACTTTTACCCTAAGGTGTCAGTGCGAACCGAGTCAGGCGTGCTCGATTCTCGATAAACTAACCACTTCATACGAAGAAATCCCTACAATTTTTTTGATGGGGTTGATCTTCTTCAGGAGGTTTGACACGCGCGTCAATTGCGCCACGAATTGCTAAGGACAATCCTCTCCTGTGATTCGTGTTGTTGTTTTTTTAGTATTGGTGAGGACCTATCATCTTCAATGTGAGATCTGACCACGTAATATACCATCCTGATTTCGGTTTTCCATGGTTACCCGAAATCATTCGAGGTGAACGCCGGGATGGTTCCTCTTAAAGGCCATGGCCGAACTCCTTCTCGTTTCTTGTCCCCATCCCTTACCGTCTGGCTGAAAGGGTTCTCGTAACCCTGCTCCAGCCCGCCTCATGGGCTTCATCTGGAAGGAATAAAACCTGTAAAAATAAACTGCTTCTAGGAGCGAAATTCAGTAAAGTTCTATATAATGTAACAAGATAGTTTTTGAACAACGGACAAACGGTAGATAGAAACATAGTATAGCAAACTCTTTTACATTGGGCAAAACAACGGGGAACTGTCTTAATTATATCTTTCACAAACATTGTTACGGGGTAGGTGAAACTGAATTGGGAATTATCCGATATTCCATCTGTATTTCTCTTTCGACATTCCAAAAATTGTGGTGCATGATTGCAGGACTTTGTATAATGAAGTAGTAGGGCCGATACCATTTAGTGGTGCCACTGTTCCGTCTGACCGTCCGGCAGTCGGCCGTAGGCGTCGGGACGCCTCTTGGCGTAGCGGCGCTCAGCGTCGCGCGCGGCGAGGGCGGGCCGGAGGCCGGCAGCGATTGGCCGCGGGGCCCCGTGACGTCACGGGGGTCCTCGTTCGCGCCGGTTTATAAAGAGGGGGCGCGGCGCGTGTCGAGCCACACACGGGTTGCCGCCGACCCAGCCGCTACTTGCTCGAGGGCCATCAACTCCTTCCAGACAACCCACCACTGCGCGCACGGTCTGACAGGTGAGTACACGTCACCTCATTCACGCCCTCTCCTTTTCTTTTTTGGTTGACTAAGAGCGAAAAATGTTTAATTAAACTAAAATGACCGACTTCCTAGTACTTCTTTCAGACACATCTAGAAGTTTAAGACAATATTTTGCAAAGTTACAAATTTTTAATATGCCCTATTCTACCTCCAAATTAAGCACTAACCAAGGGAAAAAATGAATAATATTTTGATTTTTTTTCCTCTTAGAATTTAACTTGTTTCAACTCTCTATCTCCAAAATGCCGTGACAATTGCTGTCAATCTGCAAAGAAATTAATTGTTGTTGTTAAATTTTTATTCATATTTCGGCTGCACATCTATGTTTTATTCTTTTAAAAGAAAATAATTCATTAAACCACAGACATACATTAAAAGTGTATCCTGACGATTTTAGTATCAGGAAATAGAAGCAATTTTAAATCAACTCTAAGTCGGAACTATGAAGAACTTCTTTCGTTTTATTTCCCCATAGTTCTTAAGCGGATTAAGTGTGAGCCATTCTTGCTAATTTGTTTTTGTGTCCACATCAGGCATACTGAACTTCTTATAGATTTTGTCTGAAATGCTTCCAAGAATGTTCTGTGTCTTCCAAACACGTATCGTTTTCAAGGTCTTATATCCTTTCCATATAAGTGATTCGAGGAATGAAACGTGTCCAGTTACAACGGATTGCTTTAAAGTTTTGCATGTTTCATTCGTCATTCCGTGACACTGGCTGATGTTTTATCTACAGAATAGCGTCTGGTTTACTTATTAACTTTATCTACTGTCCAATAAAATGCCGCTCTAATTCAGATGACCACAACTTAAACACTTGAACATTGTCTTCAGACACTACTGTAGGATATATTATACTATTTTTTGTTGTCTTGTTGCGATCTCCAATACATTGCTGAAACCTGGTGTACGTGTAAGAAAGAAATCTGTAAGAACTTAAACTGGGACTATTTTGAATCAGCACAGTGTCATTTCAGCGTCTTTTTTCGTCGTTTGATAATTTGTTATGATTAACCTTCCTCACAACTATAATATGGTGAATGAAATGTTCTCCTTCTATAGCTCTGAATTAGTGTCAAAGTTCCAAGACTAAGTGCTATCAGTAAGTAAGTAACTTCCAAAACTAAGAAGCAGCGGCGCAATAAAAATGTTTTCCATTGAGATTTATAGCGAAACGTTGACATCATCGTCCAACTACATCTTACGGACGTCTTTATAGTAAAATGCATACATTGCGTGATTGCCGTATGTACAGGAACGTCTGTACGTTCGTACACCACAGAAAAACTGTACTTTCCTTAAATGTGGCAGAATTAAAAATTGTCATTAACATTTCATCTGGAAAGGCAATATCTGCTATAACAGAAACAGAAAATACTTCATATCTTCTTTAAAAACTGAAAAAATTTAAACAGAATCGTTACTATCCAGTATTAACTTTTATGATATTTGAGTAACCTCAGTTCTTCAAACAATAAGAAATTTGACAGTGACTTAATAATTATAATTCTTTCGCGTGAAATTATCTTTGCTTATCATTTAAGTCGTTGAATTCGATATACTTTCCGCTAAACCAGTTCTACATCATTTTTTAACATGGTTAAAAAATTTAATATAACTACTCTCGTCGTTTTATTTTTTTTAATTTTGTTTTGTATGAGAACCTACATCACATCTAGTGAAAGCTATATCTTATATAGTGCTATAATACTCTGTTGACTTCCTTACTGTTAGGAAATTAACAACATTTTTTTCGAATTTATACTTTTTCTTGCTATTTCACTGTAGCATAGAAAAGTTTTACACTGTACTATCTTGGCTAATAAATATTGAACAGAATTCATTAGAGCGTGTAAGGAAATATTTTGTGTATTTTTTGCCGGGTTATTTTTCTAAATGACCCTCATTTTTTTCCGGGTTTGACTTGAAGCTTAAGTTTGTGATGCAGATAGAATAAGCTTTACTACTGGAGGCTCAGATGCCGCTAAGAACTGTAGAGAGCTATGTTAGTTGTACGGCAATAACTTAAAATGTGACACTCATGGTTTTAAGTGTAATTGAAATAATTGATATGATTAATGATCGATCAGAAATGCTAATCCATGCGATTTCGTACAATTTAGTAGATTTTAGAATGCAAATAGAAACTACCCTCGTCCCTGTGTTCACATTTCTTGCGTGAACTACATTTCCTGTTATCTTCACTTAATCCTCCTGTACTCGTCTTTTATTGTCTGCATAATTATTTCTGCCTACACAGATATTACTTTTAAAATTTTTCATCTGTGACCTTACTTCTCATTCATTGGTCCCATATTTAGCTTTTGTATCAATGGTTCAGTATTCAGTGAGACACGTTTTTATCTTGGATTTTATGTCTATTCAGTTCAAGATAATTAACGATTACATAGACTAAGAGAGAATAACAAGTATTACCTTCGTTTTGGTAATGTTGTAAGCATTCGTGCAAGTCTGTTTTTGTCTATTTCTAGGAATGGATACAACCCCTTAACTTATGAAAAGACCCTCAAGAATGACATCTTGGTCCACCACAATTCGTCGTGTTCAGCTGACCGGCGCTTTAAGACGCTTCGCTAAGCTGCCGTTTTTCATACAGACAACTGTACCCTTCTTTCAGAGGGATCCAGTGCCACGGCTAGCGGCATTCTGCTCCACCTTCCGTCGGCTCTTCGTGCGAGTCACTGAAGCTGGGGGATATGAATACGCTCCAAGCGAACCGGTGAATAAACGCCAGGGCCGCGTTCTCGGTGATGTGTCAGACTGAATACGAAATGCCGAGCGAGAGGAATTTTAGCCTTTTGTTAAACAGACATCTCTGTTTTACAGTCCGACTTAAAAGGAAAATGTGTCGCATCGCCGGAAAATATTTCGCCTTTTGCAGTCATCGCAGCCTATGACTTAGTAACTGTCAGTGGCGTCAAACGATTAACACAAACTAAATTAAATGATAAAATGACGCTAATGCAACTGTTTTTGAAGTTTTAATGCCGTATTGGAAATGCCTAGCAGGGCAACAGTGGATTGAATCAGCCCTGTCAGGAATTTCCTATACGGCGTTAAAGCTACAAAAAATAGTTACAGTGGCGTCATTTTATCATTTAATTTACTGAGCAACTGCGGATAAATGGCTTACAACAACACTGAATGACACAAACGTTTCGTAGTTTTAAGGAAGACATAAACTGCATCTAACTTTAACAGAGTTCTGCATATTTCCACGCGTTTCTCAACATCAAAAACTCTGTTATTTGACCCAAATTATTATTGTTTTCTACAACTTAGTGAATGTGTTTTATGCAATTTAATCACAACGGAAATATAAATAAATGGTCAAAGAATTAGTAATAGTGCATGGAAGGGGAAAGACGACCATGACCACGAGCTGGCGCTCGATTTCATGCTTAGGGGAGTGAGAAAATGTTTTTTTGTTGGTTACTAAGTGAAGTGATGAATAATTTACCAGACACGCTTAAAGAATTTAAAATTTATAAATTGAAAAGTAAATGGGGGAGGAATTTAACACTACAATTATAAAAGATAATTTTTTTAAATTAAAATGAGTTAGTTAGATGTCTAGGGGAATCGCCACAGGAGTATTAGCTCCATCGCAATTGAAATAAATTTAAATTCAACTCAAATAAAAAAATTGTGCAATTCCTTTAAGACTGTTCCTACTACAAAAGGAATAGCAGATTACGTAATAGTAATCCTTACCTGCTATTAGAACAACTAACGTCTTATTACTGCACAGTAGTGAAGTCGTCATTTCAGGGGTATAACGTCGGCAAACAAATAAACGCTTTAGCGGCAAGTTTATGACGTAGCAGATTACACGAAAGCTGAAAATATACCACCGGCTTTTACTATTTGTCTTATAATGTGTGGTTACGTAGGATTACTGTATAAGCGTTTAAAGTCAAACTGAAAATAGGAATTGTTCAGAAATTTGGGATATCGTGAGTACTATGGCAGCCATCAACATCTGGATATATATTGCAAATTGCTGTAACTATTATGGCCGTTCCGTGGTCATTAATGACGGCTTATACTTCCGATGTTCCATATTCGCGTTTGCAAATAGTTTGGAGCGAATGATCGTAACGTATGTCCGTTTAAACAGCGTAGTGATATTTCCCGCCATCCCACGCCTCAGCGATAATTTATCTACTCACCTACTTTGGTTTACAAAATTTTTCGCTATCATTGGTTCAGTGTTTCAACTAACATCTTCATTATATTTATTCCAGTCCTAATTCCCTCGACTAGAAAAGAAACTCTTTGAACTTCACTTTGCCATAAATAAAGCACAGGTTTATGGTGATGGTCATTTGTTCCCTTCCATCTAATACTCTTAATTCTTCTACCAATACACATCTACCACTCATACTCACTGCATGTCCGAAGCCACAATTATATACTAAAACAGCTTTGCAGACGAACGAGTTTATTATAGCCTACATTTTATGAAGTAAAACCATCCTGAATTGACACAATGAGTATCCCGCGATGACACATCTACCACTCATACTCACTGCATGTCCGGAGCCACAATTATATACTAAAACAGCTTTGCATACGAACGAGTTTATTATAGCCTACATTTTATGAAGTAAAACCATCCTGAATTGACACAATGAGTATCCCGCGATGACACATCTACCACTCATACTCACTGCATGTCCGGAGCCACAATTATATACTAAAACAGCTTTGCAGACGAACGAGTTTATTATAGCCTACATTTTATGAAGTAAAACCATCCTGAATTGACACAATGAGTATCCCGCGATGACACATCTACCACTCATACTCACTGCATGTCCGGAGCCACAATTATATACTAAAACAGCTTTGCATACGAACGAGTTTATTATAGCCTACATTTTATGAAGTAAAACCATCCTGAATTGACACAATGAGTATCCCGCGATGACACATCTACCACTCATACTCACTGCATGTCCGGAGCCACAATTATATACTAAAACAGCTTTGCATACGAACGAGTTTATTATAGCCTACATTTTATGAAGTAAAACCATCCTGAATTGACACAATGAGTATCCCGCGATGACACATCTACCACTCATACTCACTGCATGTCCGGAGCCACAATTATATACTAAAACAGCTTTGCAGACGAACGAGTTTATTATAGCCTACATTTTATGAAGTAAAACCATCCTGAATTGACACAATGAGTATCCCGCGATGACACATCTACCACTCATACTCACTGCATGTCCGGAGCCACAATTATATACTAAAACAGCTTTGCATACGAACGAGTTTATTATAGCCTACATTTTATGAAGTAAAACCATCCTGAATTGACACAATGAGTATCCCGCGATGACACATCTACCACTCATACTCACTGCATGTCCGGAGCCACAATTATATACTAAAACAGCTTTGCATACGAACGAGTTTATTATAGCCTACATTTTATGAAGTAAAACCATCCTGAATTGACACAATGAGTATCCCGCGATGACACATCTACCACTCATACTCACTGCATGTCCGGAGCCACAATTATATACTAAAACAGCTTTGCATACGAACGAGTTTATTATAGCCTACATTTTATGAAGTAAAACCATCCTGAATTGACACAATGAGTATCCCGCGATGACACATCTACCACTCATACTCACTGCATGTCCGGAGCCACAATTATATACTAAAACAGCTTTGCATACGAACGAGTTTATTATAGCCTACATTTTATGAAGTAAAACCATCCTGAATTGACACAATGAGTATCCCGCGCTTTTCTGGCATCGTCCGAATTGGTGATATGACAGATGCTTTATCTCTAGAGAACCCATTTCACAAGTAACGTCAGTTTTTCGAAATTTCTTGGGGGATGAAAATCTTCGTATCATGATGGCTGATTGAGCTTCTGCGCCAAAATCCCTGTAAAATTACTATTGATAGGTGAAAACAATCTCTGTCTTCACATATTTTCTACCTCTCTTAATATGGACCGTTCAGATGCTGCCGTATTATAAAGGAGGAAAGCCTTATGGACCCCACACTATCCTTTGCAAATGCAGTATTTATCTTGACCAAGTGAAATCGATTTCACTTTATAACTGTCAGATTATGTAGAGATAAGAACGCAGGTTGTGATGCAGGTTTGCTCGCATTAATACACCTAAATAACTTCATCAGTAGCACTTATTTCTGGAAGGAAAGATGCCGGTTTGCTCATATGTAGTATAATTCAAATGGTATATTATTAAAACACTCATTTTTCTTTGAGCTTAAGTTCATGTAGAACTCCATTTAAAGGTGTTTTAACAGAAACAGAAAGAAGACAACGTGGTAATATATAAACAGGCTACTCTTTTAAGGACGTAGAGAAGAGATAAACCACTTTTCCTAAACAACTACGAAAACCTATTGAAAGAATTGTATATGGCTACTAAGAATTGTTACGCGCTGTCATCAAAATTCATTCATCTACTTTGAAGAACTTAATTTTATTATTATTATTGCTTTACTGTTCACATGAAAATATTTTCAATTTTCATTCACTTCCAATGAGTAATAATTTTTGGTTTGACATTTGAAACCACAACATACTCCATTAATTTCATAATCCTCCAAACAATTAGTATCTTTTTATATACGATTGTGGTACATTTGTTCTCTCTCCCTACCTCTGCTGAATGAAGTAAACTTAATAGTTCAGAAACAGCAAGTACCGGAGACACTAAGTTATTTTAAGGGGGAAAAAAAAAACAAGAGAATAATAACTGGTGGTGCTTACGTAATTATTCGAGTTTTTTTTTTTATTTATATTTTTTTATTTTTTTGTATTCAACTAGCCACACCTCCTCTACGCTTCTTGACTTGGATTTAAACTTTGACCGGAAAAATAAACAATGTATTTTGTTCCCAGCAGCCGGGCATAAAATGCCGTCTTTTATAAGGAAGACAGATGTTTTGACGTCAGGTTAAATGGCGATAAAACGAAAATATTCGGCTTAAGAGGCGAGTTGGTGGCGTGGTGTTTACAGCGTACTACAAGGGACGAAAAAGAAAGTTATATTAACGACGCTGCAACATATTTTTTTAAGAAGCTGTCCTCTGCAGAAAATCGCCAGCATGTCTGTAATAAACTGAATTACCACTCATTCCTAACATACTGAAAATAACTCTTATCCTTACCAATTTACTTAATAATAATCAAGTTTGTTAAATTAAAAGCTGCTTAGATTATTATCTTTTGAATTCACAATCCTTGTCGTTTAACTAGTTTATCTATGATTATGATGGACTCCACAATGGGAGGTGTTGGCTGTGGATTATAATCATCCTCCATGAAAAGGCTTAATGACTGTCATATTCAATAACGAGAAAGTCATCTTCATTTGGTGCAGTGTTTGACATGATATGTTCAACACTGCATTGTACAGACCTTACTGCTAATTCGAATTCTACAATTAACACGTTTATCTAATCTACCTCAGGTCAACAAACGTGAACCAAAAACCACCGTACGAAGCTGAAAAAACGATATCGTCACCGATGATGTATTGTTTCTTGTGTTTCAGGGACTTAAACTATAATGTTATTAGCATTTTATTCAAATTTATATTATTCTAACAAGAGTTATCATTCTATTTGTTAACATATTGCCCACCTATAGACTCACAAATAATCAGAGTGGTGATTTTTCGCAAGATGTTTGTCGGGAAACCACATTTACTGATAAATTGCGGTAGCGGGTAGTGTTTTTTAGATTTTGAACAGTGTTTATGGAAATAAACATAAAAAAATTAGAATTTGAAAACTGTAAACGTACCACAAAAGCCAATCATATTTAAATCTAAAAATAAAGCTGGAACTGATATTTCGCCTTAGAAATACTTTTAACAATTGAGCACTCCATCGAAAATAACAAACAGAAGCTATGATTTTTTAAATTTGCTATTGCTATTCACGCTTGACTGAAATTCGTTTGATCCAACGTCTATTCAAACTTCAAAACCTACCAACGGAAATATTAAATAACAATTCTAGAAATGATATATAAAAGCGCAACAACCAGATGTTAACGAAATCAACAACCCACAACTAAGAAATGATTATTACGCTTATCTTATAGAATTTGGAGAAACTCGGAAATTAAAGCAACATTTTCGAAATTTTAATTTAAGAAAACGCTTACATTCCTTAAAGTCGATTCTCTTCATTTAATTCTTTCATATCAATTTTGTTATTCCCGTAACATTACAGCGCTCTGAAGACATGTGTCTTTTTCTTTTATCAGCCATTTTCAATCATAAACTGATGAGACTTCATAGACACATGAATACTGTTCACCATGACCACTTAAAGATGTGAAGCGTAGTCACTAAGCCTACTTCAGTGGCGGAGTATTGACGCTCGCGCTTGCCTGAAGGAACCTACTCTAATCGGGTCAGATAAAGTATTGCCATCTGTCTGCGAGATTTGTAGCTTGTGTTCTGTATGATACTTTTTGTTTATGAGGCGGAAATTGGATATCGTCCCTGCATTTGCCTAGTTGAAGGCTGCTTCCACCGGAAATATGAATTCGCTCGCAATCAGAAAACACACATTCTCGAGCTACAGCGCCCAAAGAAGGTAACCCTTCCCTTGCACAATCAAACTCGACGCTCCAATTGTATTAATTAGTAATTTCTTCGTGAAATAAGAAATTAGTAGAAGCACAGAACATGTAACACAAAACACTATTTAACGTTCGAACTTACTTCTTAAAGCTATCATCTAGACAAACTCTCAAGAAGTAGATTATTGGTGAATAACGTAAAAACAGAACTGTAAATTAGTCTGATGAGCATCTCATTCAATTAGCTTCTTAAGATTCACTGTAGTAATCGATTACTGAAAATTTTATGACGCGGTAAAGTAGTTGTTTTGTGCATACTTAGAATGATAGAACTTCCAAGAGGATTTTTTTTATATATAATAATGATTAAGTGTCAAATGTACCGAAATTCATAACAGCTGAATTATAACCGAAACAATTTCCCTAGATGATTCAGTTGCATGAAACAAATTTGCTGAAAATTTAAGCATTTATTTCTTTACGACGGCCTTATTCTTTTTTTTTTCTATTACACCCGGTTGCAAACCCTCGAAGTTTACACAGCAATTGTCTTTTTCTCCTGTTCCTCACCCAGATATAATATTACCGACCATTTCCCTAAATTGAGCGTCCAGGAACATGGTAGCTGTAAAATCCAATCTGGTATCTCCACCTCCCAGAAATAAGGACTGCGTACCATTTCATGGCCAAGAATCTGGAATCTTAGTCTCTTTATAGCATTACGTATTTATAACAGATTTAACACGAGTATTTTAGCACCACGCCACAATAATGCTCCGTCTTTTTGAATTTCACTATCATCATTTTTCTTCATACAGAAACATATTTTTCTATTTAGATTGGTAAAAACTGGGAATCCCAAAACATTTATCGATGATATAATGACAATGTTCATGTGAGCCAACTTAACGTACCACACAAGAAAACGTGATATTTTCTTCCAGTCAGACACTAAACAGAATACTCAATATGAAATAAATGTGGCTTATGGGAAAAGCTTTTTGCTGTAAATTCTATTGAAAAACAAAGTCAGGTATCATGGCGTCGAATATCTCAAAATCGGATCACAAGAGAGGAATAATGAGACATACTTTGAAACTACTCAATATTGTTTTACCTCAACAACAGACTGAAAAAAACACATTAGCTTTGTAACTAGACAACATAAAGAAGGCGACGAGACACAAAAAAATCTCTTAACCCAATGGCAGTTTAAAATACCTTGAAGAATACCTTTTTTATTATTTAATTTGGTGAATAAGTAAGCTTCAATATGTAATAAATAAGGCCCGGATTCTTAGGTTTGAACCTTTTTGTACCCACTCCAATATTCTCGATATTTTAATTTTCTTTTTCGTCTTTTATATAAACTAATAATATTTGTAAATTTAATAGGACCTAAAAGAATCTAATTTCTATGTTATGACCTAATTCGGTTTTCAGAACCTAAAATGACCTAATTCGATGTACTTATCCAGTCTGATTGTATTTTCTTACTTAAATAAAAACAAATGACCGAGCGGATTAGCTCAATGGTATGAGCCGTGGGCTGGTAATCTGTAGCTTATGAGACGGCATGGGTTCCAACTGCCGGCTGTTCTGAAATGGTATTCCTTAGTTTGACAGATTAGGTAAAAGAAGTCTCCACTTCGGCTCATAACAAAAGATTAAATTGCATCGTACACCGAAGGACAAATCATATATCCAGGAGTACGTTTATTTGTTAAAAAAAGTAAAGGGTTTTTCAAATGGGTAGAGGTTTCTGTTCATTACTGCAATCAGCTTTGGAAGAAGAGAACTGTGCGTAAGTCACTGGCTTTAGAATTAGTCTACCTTCAAACCTTTCACTATAAACGGTTGTAGCTTCTGAATATCCATCGCCACTATCGTAACTTCCGATAACCATTACTTTCCGGCCCTGGTAGCGCGGGACTGGCGAGCTGATTTCGCGTTAGAGGGGTCGCCGGTTCGAATCCGGCTAAGGGCACGGGTGGTTTTTAATTAAGTTTTGTGTCTGTCCTGTGTCGTCTCCTCACTTGTCCTCATTCGATCAAAGCAAGTTGCTAGCGGCAAAGAGAATTGTCAATGAAACAATCAAGTATGAATGTAAAACAGTCAATAGTACACCTCATTAAAATTTATCACTAACGTAATTTACTCTTTAAGTTCATAAAAATGTACAAAAGAGAATCTGACAAAAAAATAAATAAATAAAAAGGCTAAACAGTGTTATTGTTAAGAGTAGAAACGGGTAGATAAAGCGTTCCCTCACTGATAACGCAATAACAGTATTCGGGCTTCATTATAATTTCTAAGTATTCATAGAATGGTTTGCTGGTACTCGATTTCAGGTGTAAAGGATTTGGAACTACAGTATTCTTTCATAGGATTCAGGGATTGAAATAAATTACTGGCGAAAGTGTTGAACAATTATCGAAAAAAAATTAACGGACAAAAGTAGAAGGATGCAGAATCGTCACTAGAAGAATTGAAGATAATAATAAAAAAATACAAAAATGAGAAATTGCCACCGGAGCATATGGTCCATCGCAATTAGTTAAATTAAAAATGAAATTCAAATATAATTATGGATACCAGTGCGAAAGGTTATTATGACATATAATAACTTACATGGTGAAATCTGCCACAGTTATTCATCAAAATCCATCTTCTACAAGAATAATACGTTCTCCTTGTATACCTATATACTGTAGGAATTATTCACCGTCCAACATAGCCAGCAGGTTCATTAAGAAACCAGTAATAACACAAGAATTAAATAATTAATTCATCTAAATCGATAAAAGCAACACTCTCATTTTGTTAATGACTTGTTCTCATACACGTTGCTATCTACGGGAAAATTTATTTTTGGTTAAAAATGGCAGCAACTTCTGTTCGTCAAGTTGTCCATAAAACTATGGGCAAAAATTTAGGAATTTTGATTCAATTTGTCTTTTTTATGGAAAGAGTTGCGCGACGAAACAGGATTAAATAAACGGTACAAAATACAAGAAAACTGTACAAATTTTAAATAAATTGAATGTCTAAGACCACTGAGTTAATTTTTTAATTTTCTGCCAATATTACAGTTAATAGCAGATATGTTTGTTAAGGAAAAGTTTTCGAAACTGTATACAAAAAAAAACAAAAACAAAAAAAACGTAAGCACACGAACTGTTAAAACTCATGACAAAAACAGTGAAATGAACATTACTACAATGGTGAAACGAGAATCTCTACATCCGAAATTGACTACAATTTTTCATCGTTGTCTGTTCGTGATAAATAGTTTCAGAATTATTCCCCACGCGTTCTGCTCGAACGTTGGTACTTCCAGATTTCGCAGCTATTTGTCGTGTCGGGGTCTAACAGGAAGTGACACATCACAAGATCTTTATCTCATTTCTGGAATTTCTTGTTCCGCCAAATTTGTGAGAGCAGGAAAGTGTTTTGTTCGCAGCGGAAACTTCTTAAGAAATTCTCAGTGCGCCATTTTAATCACGTTGAGTGGTGTTCGGTTCGTTGAGAGCGCTTTAATATCGCGCAGCGCTCCGCGCAAAATGGAATTCTGGATTTGTCTTCCCGCGTCCGCAGATGATGCGCAAAGTACTGCTTCACAGCGCAAGGACGGTACGGGAACAATGATGGCATTAGCTTACACCCGGTTTACTGCTCGCGAATTCAGTGAAGTTTCAAGTAAGCCTACGACCGAACTGCTATTATTCACATTACCTACGGGATAATGCAATTTTTCTGGTCAAATACGATGTTTTTTCAGAGTAACAAACCTGTATAAACTTAAAACCACTTGCAACGTAATTTTCCAGTCGGATAGTGATGTAGAAACATGACGTTTCGACTGCTGGCTCTGGCTTCTGGATGTTATAAGCTTGCTGTGACTGCATACACCAGTTGCGAACAAATGGCGCAATTTTCTTCGCTCCCTAATACATTCTCAGCCATCAATCTCTCCATTAGCTTGATAACCCAGTCTCTGTTCCTTCGCTTAGCTGATTTCTTTATCTTCGAATACCCACTACAACATAATTCCTTCAGTTCCTTTTTTCAAATAGCTTGTATCTGCCGGGAGATCCCAGCAAGGTTCGGTTGTCTAATGGCACAGTTTTGAATGCTGGCTATACTAAAAAACCAGATGACTACTTGTGAAACGTTTTGTATGTATTGTGCATGATAAAATTTTATTTATTTATGAACTATATAATTTATGGAGTGTAGCTCTGAGACATTCCTAGCATTTACTTAAATCGGTTCAAAAAGACGGTTTACAAGGTTTAAAGCTAAATCATAATGGCCGGTTCGCCAGATCCTGCATTTGTAACCTCTATAGTCCGTATGGGGTGCTTTAACATACACTGCCACACAGGGGGGTATACCTCAATTATTAGTTCATTTACTCCAACCTATCTTTTCTCTCCCATCAAACGGATCAATCCAGCATGGGGGCAACTAGACTTGTTTGTGGAAATTAGCCTGGGGCCCAACTAGGGACTTATATAATAAATGATCCCATATAAAAAGGACGATAACAGGTTAACAAAAAACGCCGTAATTGATAGTATCGGTCTTAGTTTTAGGCCCTTCAAACACGATTTTGCCGCCCCCCTGATTTTACACTGGGGTGGGAAGGGGGGTGGCAGGGGCCAAAGGGCAAATCAGAACCCTTGCCCAGTGTAAAATCAGGGGGGCGGCAAAATCGTGTTTGAAGGGCGGCAATTTATGCGGTAGCGGTATTTTTCTCGCCGGGCGGTAACAATGTGATGGCGACAATCGGGTGGCAGAATAATTTTCGAAGGGTCGGCAATCTCACAGTTTTTGCGCCAGGTCGGAAAACTCCTACATCCGCCACTGGTTACAAATTCTCCTTTCAAACTGTTTTATTGTTGGAGTTCTAATCAGTGTTTACCATTTTCCTCTAGTGAACAAAGCCTTCTCGAAATTTAAACGAATTTATTACACCCATATTTATATTTATACAAATCAACTGCAAATGTCAGAGTAATTTTTGTTTCCTAACACCACGCTGCGAAGCTGATCATACTCAAAGTTGTATCTCTATCACAAGGGGAGGATAAAACTTGCTGGCCACTAAATTCAACGAGTATTATTAGCACGTCAGCCGAGAACGACTCGGAACCGTCCTCTATAAAATAATTATTACTAACATTCAATAGCATTCTTTGTAAAGATATGTATTATTTGGACCATTTTCATTCGTGGACATAATTTCCGTAGAAATATATGGAAGACAAAAATTAATGAGTCACAGCAGATGTTTGGACGACTTCTCGTAAAAGTACAGCTGCCTATTCCAATCTGTTTGGATCAATATATTTCACAAAGCGTTTCGCCAAAACAAAAGCAACAATGGATCGTGGTAGATAACTATTGACTACACTTTTCCCGCTAGTAACCTGACTCTATAATAACAATCGCTGGTTCACTTAGCGTTATTTTTCTTTTTTTATCGGCCCTGGCGGACCACTAGACATCAAGACCTGTGCATAAGCGTCCCAAGTGTAACGATGATAGTGGGACGACTTGTGACTTGTCCGTGATAGAACTGGATTTATCAAATCCGTAGCATATACACAGTATTGCAAGAATGTTCTGTTGTCATCTGTCTGGGAAATGTGTAACACTATTTCATGCATAAGAGAGTGGGGAAATTTTCTTTTGTAGGTAAGGATGTCAGGTATTGGAACAAATTACCAAGTTAATTAAGATTTGTAAATCGTAAATGTGGATGGGAGAGGAATTTAACGATCAAATAATATGAGACTAGTTTCAAAGCCCGTCAAAAATGACTGACAATTAATTTCTTTGCAGTTGCTTAACTAGATAGAATTGTTATAAAATAAAGGTCGAGATAATTTTCGTCCCTTGTGCTGTAGGAAAAAGTTTCAGTTGACAACTTGGTACAGGTTGCATTTCAGCCTAACCACAATCTCTGCTAATATTGCCGCTAGAAAATCAAAGCTTCTATCAAATCCGAATTAATATATTCCCTGCGTCGTATGTCGGTGTCATCACGCATTGCGATATAAACTTGATCCCAAATCTTCACGGATTCTTACATCTTTCTTTCCTATTATCTGTGATTAAGGTCATAGTTTTAACGGCTAACACAACTCACATACGGGTGAAATAATGACCCCAGTCAAAACGAAGGCTGCTAAAAATATATCTTAAAAACATACGGTATGGCACGTAATATTAGTTTTAATTGTGGTTTAGGCCGCATAGATCGCGATCAGTTTGGAACTTTCTTTTTTGTTATCCGTGATTCAGATCGATATTCCAACCTTTGAATGGCTAACGCAGTTACATGCGGTTGAAATACGTCATCAGTGAAAGTAAATGAAATTAAAAATAAATCTTACCAACTTACGTCATGCCACGTAATATTAGTTTTAACTGTACTCTAGGCTGTATACATAGCGATCAGTGTGGAACTACTTTCATTTAAATGAAATTGTGATTTAAGTAACAGGACACTACTGAAAACTATTTAAATTATTTAAAAAAAAATTACTGATGCCCTCTGCTGTAATTTCAAGTTCCGGTTGTAATGAAAACTGCCACTAATCGAAAATTAAAGCTTTTATCTTACCTATCTATTGCTAAATATTTTAACGAATACTTTTACTTCCAACGAATATGAAATAAATATAAGCAACTAATAATTATTATGTCGATTTAAATGGAATACGCTTTCAGTGTTCTGACAGTTAATTTATTCGTGGATGCTTAGCTAAATAGAACTGTTGTTATATAACGTGCATAACCTAGAACAACATCTCTGGTCGTAAGTTGGGCAATGAAGGCGCAAATCGTGACCTCATAGCACTACGTCATGGTGTGACGTCATCAAGTGACAGAAAGTCGTGACAAAAGATGCGTTTTATAAGAATAGGACTTTTCGAATTGCCACCGGAGAGTGTGCTCCATCGCAATTTTTTTTAAAAGAAACTATGTATCATTAGGTTATTTACATTTGTGAAGTTTGTAGTTTATGAAGCAGAGATGGGGGAACTTGTCAGAATTCGCCAACATGATTGCAAGAATCCGTATAAAAACCGCAGTCAGATCGGCCGGTAGGCAGGGATCAGGACTCTGACCTGGTCCCGTCTTACCTCTCCGATCCAGTGTGTTGAAGCCTGGGCGCAGACATACTGGCGGTCTCTTATCTAACAACAGCTGGGGGAAGCTTGAAGGTTTTGTTCATGTAATTTCTTGTTTTAAGTGGACTAATTTAGCAGTACAGTTTATCCTAAAATCAGATGAGATTCTTGAAAGTGATTCAAAAAATGGATGGCGTGAATTGTTGTTTCGTGCAAGCAATATAGGATAGATGAGTTTGTCTCAAATGATATCCTTTGTAATGAACCAGTCGTTTGAGTAGTTACAATAAGAAAATAGGAGTTTTTTTTTAACTAAACTTATTTATTACTACGGCAACCAATTACATTCTGTATTTACATCACTTCACATCATATTACTGACAAGCAACCGAAGTATAGTCACAGGCTTGAAACGATCGGTTTATCTTGCGTCGCAGTCTTAACAATTTTCAAAAACTCCTGCACTCAACATGTTCCTAAACTCTGCTTTTTTTGTGATATATGGCAGTCTCTTTAAAGCGGTTCGTTCTACTCAGTCACGTCCTCATATTATTCGCTTCAACGCATGTGTAGCTAAGTGAAACTGTGTAGCTACTGCCACAATCTTCACACACTGTCCAAAGCTGCAGGTGTATTTTTGGGAATTGTTCATTTGTTGAGATTAACTCATTCCCAACTTCACACCTGATGAGTAGATGTCGGTACATAGAACTTTGTTGAAATATTTCTCCAAATATTTTTTTTCACTACAGACCGGCGGTATAACCGTGAAGATTTCACTGTAAACATATTCCGGGAATGTCTCCGTTGTTATATTTCTCAAGAAATTTCTCCTATTTGTTTCTGTATATTTTCATTACGTTCATCCTTTGTTAGTATTATCATATACATATTATTTCTAAAAGGTGTTTTTTCTTTAAGTACGAGCCACCTTTCTCCCTTTAAACTTGACTAAAATCCATAAACGATACATCATTTTAAATATTAAGTTCTACAGTTTGGTAACATCATTAGTTTAGAAAGGAATTTTTCGAAATTCATCCCGTAAGCGGAATAATAGTGAACAAGCAAGGTCGCGGGTATGTGATACTTTGAAGTCGAGCTGCTAGGCTTCACTGGCGTCGATAACGAGTGATCCTTTACCGCTAGATAGAAGCACCACATATAGAAATTTTTGCACGGGCATTAGAGCTAGATGTCTCAGTTGACAAGTAAGAAGTTGTTGCTGCAAAATGGTTAGTTCAGAGCTAAGCTGGCAGGCTCCGCTGGCTTGGATAAAGATTGATCGCGTTTCCGCTAGATACCAGCGCGATATATCACAGATATATTGATAAACTGTGGAAGTTCTTTACAGAAAGGAGCTTTTTGAATACTTTTGTTCCTGCTCGGAAAACATTTCATCATTTCTAATTGTTTCGTAAGAAGTTGTAAGTGTTTTGTGCTTAATTCAGTTGTCAAACAATCGTTACAAATAAGTCGGTTCTCCTTTCATCCTACTACAAACCACAGACCTGGCTAGTCATCGTATATTATTCCTGAAATTTTCGCGTGGGTCACTCAGTTTTATAATTTTTTGTTGTGGGTAGTGGAGGTCCTACTTCGGTCAAGGTGGTGACACAGGATCGGACAGTTCCGTCGATCTAGCTGTGGACGCCTCTGTTGCAGCCTGCGGCGACGAACAAATGGAAGGACTGCTGCGGTGAACATTTAGAGTGACGACGCTTTGTACTCAGAGTTTCAGGAGACGCGACGGAAAGTTGCGTTTTTTGTCGCGAGGCGCTGGGGGCGCGGCGGCCCGGGCTGGTGTGGAGGACTCATTACAGTGGCGAATACCGCACGAGCCGCAACGTGGCCATTACTGTCGGCGCCGGCAGACGAGAGGTGCCACACAGAGGAATGCGCCGCGGGTCGCTTTCATTAGACCCAACGCGCTGCCTAAAACACAATGCACCTGCCCCGCACACTTCTGATGGATCACGTATAATTGCACCTACTTTATTTCAACGTTAGAGAGTGCTGCAGGACAAATTTCACCGACAGTTCAAAAAAAAAATCTTGAAAAAGGAACGAATTTCGAAGTTGGTACCACTGCGAACAAGTGCTAACACATTACAGTCGTTCAACAAACATCAAGCAATGTGTAGCGTTTATACGTCACCCCTACCCACTTTAATAAAATGCGTGGTGTCTGGAAACTGGACTCACCTCAATGGCTCGGCGAAATTCCGCGAGTCTCGATGATGCCCGAAGTGATAGTTACGCCGACTGTCGCCACAGCACTGCTTGTTTAGCCAGGAAATTTCAAATGAATAACTGCACTGATTGTATTTGCGCTCATATTGTGAAAAGAAAGTGTAAATTTCAACTAAATAGTCGAATTCGATTTTATTTGCAATTACATAGTTTCAAAAAAGTCATCTGCGATGCCTGCTAAAATTCAATTGCCTATCGAAGCCGTATGTGGGATACATGCCCATAATGGGAACCAATGCCCTAGACAATTGCTTGAAACTGTCTAAAAAAAGAAATCAGGACATCAGGTATGTGGGATCCAGGACTGATCCCTTCGTAACTTCATATTGGCAGTCATATTGACGGGTCTAGTTTAGTTAAGACAGACCATTTCCAATGGAATGAGTTAAGTGTAACATTTGCAGCCATGAAACAAAACTAGTCTATTATCCTATAATATAAAACGCTAATCTGCAGTCTGAGTACGTCGTATATAGCTACTACAGCTATTGGCTAGAGAACGGTCACGTGCCAGCTTTCACTCGCCAATCAACAGCCACCATATTAAATTCGTACCATCATCTTGCTTTTCGTTTATTTACAGCTAGACGCAGAAATTCATGTAAGGAGAAGGAGATTCAATATTTACGCTATTTTATCTGTATCAGTAAGACGCTGAAATTCATGTAAGGAGAAGGGGATGCAATATTTACGCTATTTTATCTGTATCAGTTATAAGGACTAATCGCGAAATGTATCAGTCAAATAAATAACAGTTATTCGTTTTCGAAATTAGTCACCGTCATCTAACGTAAAATGAATTTATTAATGTCAAATCCTAACCAAGAGCTCTGATAATCTAACCAGAGTAACGTATTCATATAAATTCCTACTACCATCATAGATGACACCCTTAGTATTTGATAAACGTGTTAGCTATTAAATGAGATTTAATGTAACCTTTTTATCAGCTCAATTTATAAATGGCAATTATACAACAATATTCTTGCAGCCAAATAGTGGCGAGCAGAGATATTAGAGATTATTTACACAGTTTAATAAATACGCAACCGCAAGGTCTCTGCTATTGGTAAATTCCAAATCTCATTCCGGCCTATGCTCACTTTTAATTTAATTAAAACTTTCGCTAATGTTGCTGCTTGATTAAAGTTTATTTATTGTGGTTTATTTCCTTTTTGCATATTTTACTGAACACTTTCGTTAGTGGTATTTGTTCACGTTTATTCGTTTTTGATATTATACTTTCCGTCATTTAAAGTAAAGTAAATAAATCATGATTACTGGAGATCGCGATTCCACCAGGAATTGCCGCGGTAAAACGCAAGACTCCTCTAGAAACACTTTCTGAAATACATTTAACTGTATTATGCCGGTCCAGGCTGTAACACAACCTAATTGCTGCTTTAAAATAATGATACAGGCTGTATTACAACGGAATTACTGATTGAAAATAATATGTCTTGCTTTTGACTACAGCAGTATAATGACGTCATTACTGAATGTTGTTTTGGCGGAATCGCGATCTCCAGTCGACCCGATCATTATTCATTTAAACATACAAGATTTTCCTGAATAAATTCCTACAACCACCACAGGTGATACCCATCATTATTCATATGAGGGTAATAGAAGCTATGACTTTCGAACGCAATATTAGTGGAGGTTGTGGTTAAGTTGACCAGAATCGAAACTCATACATTGTTACAGCATAATTCACTCTGAAATAAGTTATACAAACCAATTAAACTCCTTTCATAAGCGCCATGTTAATAAAGTTATTAATTAATGCGGGTGGGAGTTGTTCCATATTTAACGTGCTGAATTGTGCCTGGATCCGGAACATAACTGATAATTTTGGGAATCCTAATTTGGTTTAATTTCATTGGTTCTTTACTTCCGTCATCATTAAATCAGTAGAAATTACTACTGTATGGCTATGTGAACTGCAAATGAAATATGTAGAACATTGTATAATCAAGGCCCTTAGCATTATGTAATATCAATTCTGTATAATTAACCAACTGCAAAAAATGAACTGCCAGAATATTGCGTTCAAACCGTCATTTTTGACGGGTTCGAAGCTAGTGGCAGTATATTTTGATACCAGGAATTTCTTCCTCTCTGAGTTCTCACTTCTAGTGCCAAGTACGCCAGATATACGAGACTGTAGGAGAGTTTCCGCCAGGTGATGTCGCTCCCTGCTTTGTATCAGAACGTGACATGAAATGTGTTTCACCTTGTTGGAGGCGTGATGCAATTTTGTTTCCATCCGCACATCCGGGTGGAATTGCATCGGGGTGGAACGGCCATCACTCTGCATAATATTGGAGGCATGAATCTGCAGCCAACTCCGGGAGCAAAACGACACTGGCTGCGGGCATCTGAGTACACAAAGGTCAAATCTACTCTAATGTAAAACCTGAGAAGTATATAAACATTTTATTGAACAGGTAAAATAAACCTACATATTTTATTGGTAATTATTTTTGACGTAATCGGAATTGCAGAACACTTGATATAATTTCGTAACCACTTATGTTTAAATTTTGTTCGTACTTTAAAAACATTATCACTTGTATTATCTTGGTTCTCCGGGTGGAGCCGCGTCGATTTTTTAAAACCTAACGTTTCTGCCATCGTGCTATAGATGTCTTCAGAGGACTCAGAGGTCCACTCGGAGAACCAAGATAATACATACAGTGACCGCGGAAGCGTTCGTAACCATTATCACTTGCAGTTTGAGATACATTATATTATTTGTCCTAATAAATACGTGGTAATATACATCTATAGTTGATATTAAAATTTTCAATCGACTGTGTTAAAAAACATCAAGAATATAGTTTATACGAGTTAAATTACACTTCGATATCATGTTAAAAGTAATATCTGGGGTGTGTCTATTTATAATTACAAGTCCATGTCCCATTCGTGTTATTCATTTTCAGATGGACTGCGGTGGTTTGCCTTCATTTAATCTTTGAAGCTATTGTATTTAGTTGTAACACATTAATTGTGATGGAATGGGTAGCGACTAAACTTCCTCCGTATTTTGCTGTTTACCCGTGTTACAGCGCTCAGCTATCATTTACCATTTGATTTGATTTTCTCCAGAATAGAAGTGGTACAGTGGCCAGCAACAGAAGTGACTTTCCTCTTGCATTTTATTAATCACCCATATTACTACAGTATGATTTATTTAACCATTCAGTTTGTTTTTTGTGTCATTAGACCAATTTTAAATATATTTTGGGACTGTAGCAGTTGTGAGTTGCCACTGCTTTAGATTACTTGTCTGTGAATTCAGCTTAAATCTTTGTTGATAATAGTCACACAGCATGATATTTCCATAACAGTTGTGGCAGATGTGGTAGGGTGAAGCCTTCAATAGCAACGCACTGACGGTTTCTTCCGTATCAAAAATCACAATTTTTTCCAAGGTAAGAGACGATGCAGTATGCTTGTTACTTCTCAGTGACTGACTTGTTGTACCAGATTCGAAGCCGCATGCGGGATCCGTGACAAATAATAAATGCTAGGATGCCTAACATGGCACAGAGCTCATCCGAACTATTTTTGCAATCGGTCCTCTAGGTATAAACAGCTCTCGAAATAATTTATCATCCAGACTTGGCCGGATTATGTAACATTTTGTGGAACGTCTGCTAGATGAGCATTCCTGCAGACCCAATATGAGAAATGAAATAAACCATAGATGCCCTTGAAAACAGATCGTTGGGCATGACGATATTAATGCTATTTGTCTCCTTGGATAGGTTATTCTCAATTTCTTTCTGCTGCTAGCTGAAGACTTGAATTCTACGAACAATGGCAGTGAAATTTAGATGCCTGCAGCATCATTAACAGAACTGTATACACAGCCTATTGGAGAGTTTGTATCAGAAACTACAGCTGTGATGGTTACTGCAGATTCCTCAATTGTCGCTGTGAGGTTGTGACGTGAAGAGCACCCTAGGCTAATTCAAGTGTAAAAAAGATAAATTCACACGAGAACTGTCGCGGGAGCTCTGGGTAATGCTGCTAGGGATTATCTTCGTTAAGGAAGGAAGACTACAAATACTAAATACTGTAACCCTAATAAATTCACCACCACGCGTAAAATACACTTTGAAGGAATATCGACTATATAAAGTCCACATAGCTAATTTGAGAATCATTTTGAATAAACTTAATAGCATTATTACTACTTCAGACCTGATATAAAATCTTGCAGAGATTTTTTTTTTAAAAAAAAAAGGTGAACGTTTTCCTAAAAGACAAATTTTAGTCATTTGAATCAGGTATATTAAATGTAGTAAGTATTAAACTGTTGTGCACGAAACAGATGTTGATTGTGTTTGTGAAATCCTGTGTTTTAAATTCAGAGCAAGTAAGTAGAAGCTCCCAGTAATCTAGATTTTCGGCTGGAGGTCCATCTCCAAGGTGTCTTTCGGAAGTGTAGGCCTAGATGTGCCGTTACTGGGTTTCATGATCTCCTTTCTTTCATCTATCATCCGCAATACAAACCATACATTATACTGAACACACACATTGAAGGATAGGGTTTGAATACGAGTGCAGCCAAGAATTTTTACGGTCTTCCCTTTGTTCTTATGAGATTCACTAAACAATTGATTAACATGTTGCTGTTGTTATAAAATAATCTTTCTCACTTCAAACATACTTTCAGCCAGCTAAGTATTAGCTTTAAAATTATTTCTGGTTTCGGATGTTTTCGGATGTCGAAAGTTGGACTCATTCTCAGTTACCTCTAGAGTATTGTTGCATTAATAAACGTTTAGGGGTAATAATATTCCATTAGACTCTATCTCGAATGTCGAGGAACTGCAAAGCTACAATAAAGAAACAATAATCCTCAACGAACTATCTTAAATCATCCAGAAAATAATGATAGTGTTTTTCGTTTTTATTCATTTGCAAAACTTGACAAATTCAAGTTGTTTCATGCTTGTGTCTATTCTTATACCTCCCGAACAAACTACAGTCGTTATTGATCTAACTAATGCTTTTTTCCGCTCGTCAGACAGTGTTACCAACTTCGTCATTTGCTTGTTTTATTAGACGCTAAATTTAAGATGCAACTGAATAACTTCGTATCCGAATTAGACACACAGACAACAGATGTGGGTGATATTAATAGGACAACATGAAAGCTTCATGTGGATGTGTCTAATGAAATGTCAAGGAAAGGACAATTTGCGACAGCTAATCTGAAATTAAATCCGTTCCTGCTGCCTTTGACAAATTTAACATTCATGGGTTTATTAATTACACCATTGAATATATAGAACTGGAGAAAATTGTGCTTTGTGCTCTGTACTTCATTTTCTGTTTCCCAGTCCTGTGCTGTTTCTCTCCTCGTTTACCATCCTGCCTCGCTTTGCCTCTTTCTTTAATACCTGTCTACTGCATTACATTCCGTTAGCACCCACTCCCTCACAAATACACCCACATGCTCAAATGGCATACCAGCCCAGGAAGCTGAAAGCCTGTTCGACAAAGCGGTAAGAGGGAGCCACTTGAGGAGTACGTCAAATGAAACTTTAATTAGCCGCTAAAAAAAGAAGAATTCGCTTTCTAAAGTAGCACACATCGTACGTACAAGCGGCTTTTCATGAAAGATGGAGTGACTAAACTAATTTTTTTCCTATAGTAAAGCAAACAAGTAGTGTGGAAAAGGCCTTTGGAGAACGCTTTTATTTTAATATAAAACGATAATATGTCCGACAGGACAATCTTTCCTCTTAATCACTTTGATTACGCGCTCCAGCTACGAACTCTCACATGTGTAATTCGAAAAAGTGTACGTTCGTTTACGTTCTGTGAGAGGCGGTTGGTATTGTGTTTCTGTGCTCGTTGTAGTGTCTTTGCATATTAATCTGCTAAGACACAGAGCTAAGCATAAATCTAAATACATTACACATTGCCGTTCGTGTTTAATGATTTGGCTACTGACCAAGCCCTTTCATCTTCCTCCTCAAATAAAACGTTGAGTTTCCATTATGTCCTTCTAGCTGCCGCCACTGTTTACAATCTCACCTCTAATCTCATAAACCGATAACTATGTAATTATCTTCGCAGCATAAGCTTTGCTTGCAAACGTGACACTGTGCAGTGTTTTGTACTAGACTCCATATGTGAGCTGTTACGGTTGTTTCTAAATAGTCAGTTGCTTCATTTGGAGCTGAGATTCCCTAGTTCGCTTACAATGTCATTTCCATGCACACTAAATCTTTTCGCATTTTTAACGTCTCAATCAAGATTCGCATAATTTCGAAACATTTACTGCCAACACTGCTTTCGCTGTTGCTTGTTTGTACGCCTTCTTCTTGTAGTACAGAATCCAAACTTTGGTTAGGATCATTTTCCACGTAGTTTTATGACCTTGGTGTGGTCAATGGTTGGATGGAAAGTTGTTTTATGCTATGTCTAGTCAGTGGCGTAGCTAAGGCAACAAGGGCCCCGGTGCAAAAAAATTATTTATTTTGGGTTCTCAGGCCAGATGGGGGACCTTTTTTTGCTTTGTGTTGCTGGTAGGGGCCCCCTGAGCTGAGGCTGGGGCCCCTGAGTTGTGCTTGGGGGCCCTCTGAACAGTGAGGGCCTCTTAGTGAGGGGACTCCTTGTGTCTCAGGGCCCCCTTAGACGACGGGGTAGAGCTAAACAAAAAGGTCACCAGTTTGTCGTGAAGGCCCGTGGCCCCTCTGAACTACGCTTGGGGCCCCCCTTAGGTATGCTTGGGGGCCCCCTAAGCGTAGGGGCCCCTGTGCACTGCACCGCCTAGCCCCATGGTAGCTACGCCCCTGTGTCTAGTGTCGCTGTATATATTTATTCAATATACTGTCGTCTAAAGAATGTTCTGTGTACCCCCCCTTTGTGCGTGAGAACTATGAATAGTAACTGTCAAATATGGCGTTGCCACGTGCCATGTACGCTAGAAATACCACGTTGCCTTTCAGATTTAACATCCTTGTCGATATACGAATGAAAAAACACCGTCGAATATATCTTATAATGTTAATGCAGAAATGTTTAGTAACCATCCGGAACAATCAATTTTTTATAAAGGTGAATAACACGCCAATGCAATTGAATTTTGTTTTATTTTGGTGTCGTACGCGTTTCGCTCTATATCAAGAGCATCATCAGCGACATCTGTTAGATATTTATTCATTTATTTAGTTACATTTGATTTACTAAACAATATAAAGTTGAGGTGAAATTAAATCTACTTACATGTTACTTTTTTACTTTTTTCTCATGATCAGGGTTGGCTTCTGTGTGTATGTTTTGTAGAATTTGCTGAAGGTATGAAGCACTACACTGCACTGACCAAATATATATATCAATGTGAAATTTGGTCAGTGCAGTGTAGTGCTTCATACCTTCAGCAAATTCTACAAAACATACACACAGAAGCCAACCCTGATCATGAGAAAAAAGTAAAAAAGTAACATGTAAGTAGATTTAATTTCACCTCAACTTTATATTGTTTTGTAAATCAAATGTAACTAAATAAATGAATAAATATCTAACAGATGTCGCTGATGATGCTCTTGATATAGAGCGAAACGCGTACGACACCAAAATAAAACAAAATTCAATTGCATTGGCGTGTTATTCACCTTTATAAAAAATTGATTAACTTGCAATTGAGGAAATGGCCCACAATATCCAGTCATCCGGAACAATGGTACACAGTCTGGTGATAATAACTGTAAACTTTCTACCTAATAGATCAGTGGTTAAAGTGCTTGCTTTTTCAAAATTCAGTGTCACGAAATCAAATTCCGGTGAAAACAGGAATTTTTATTTGCAGTGCTTAATCATGTTAGCTACACCAGAATCATGATTCCATATTAAATTGTAGGTTCAGCTCCGGCAGTAAATGCATACTCCTATCACCAAGCCATAAGACCACACGGATTGTCTTTACTTCATTATTCACTGCTTTTGAAATACATGTTAGCAGCAAAGTTCAGTTCCAGACGTCAGAGGTCGCTGTGGAGTCTGCTATCCTTCTACAGCAACTTCCATGGAAAATATTTTACGGGGGCTGTTTCCCACTGGCTACCTTACTTTTGAGTGTAATTGTACGTTCAGACGATTGTTTTTTTATTTTCCTTGGAGTTTTACATTTCGTTGAAATCAAGGCCATTAGAGGCGGAAGAATATTGGGGCAAGGAATGGCAGTGAATTCGGCTAAGGCATTTCGAAGGAACCTGTATTTCTTTCGGGAATCACGGAAAATCTAAATCTGGATGGCGGAACGGGGATTACAGACGACTGAGACTTGATGGTGTGTGCATACTCAGATGTTTATCTTGTGGATGCTACGTAGAGAGGTTTCATATTCTCATCCACTCTTCCGAAAAACATCGAGGGGCCGTAACTTTCAACGGATATAACTGATACTTCACAATAATAGTTCTGTATGCCCTCACTCAAAACGCACTGGGAAGAAATGGGAAGGTCGCCTTGTAAGTTTTTACAAAAGCAATGGAAGAAAAAAGATGGTACAAATCGATTTATTGTTCCTAAAAATATTCGACTCTAAGATTGCATGCGTTCGAAACAATTATTTTGCATCCTGATTTGGAAAGTCAAAAACATGGTTTAGGAAGAAGTGATGAAAATCGCTATCCTCGTATTTTTTGTTTGACATTCGGAAGAAAAATAAATCGTTAGGTGACAAATCAAGTGAATAAGGGCATTGAAGCATTTATTCGAAGTTTTTCTCCATCAAATAATCAATTGTTTTATATGCCGCGTAAGAGCAGGTCTTGTCATGAAGAATGATGCGACGTTTTGGGCTGTTTTTCTTGATTGCATCGTTGACTTCTCGCAAACAAATTGTTGTGTACCTTTCAGCATTTAACTGTTCTTCATCCTCTAAAGCGATGATCACAATTGTCCAGTATAACCAAAGAAACAAGCGGCCATTTCCTTGGTAGTGCTTCGCGAACCAACAACTTTTGTTGGATTCGGTTCATCTTGGAACACCCAAATAGGGGGTTTCGTCTCCTGTTACAATGTTGTAAACGGATTTTGCATTTCCTCGATCAAATTTTTTTAGCATTTCCTTACACCAATTGACACGAGCCTGTTATTGAGCTTCACTCAAATAATGCGGAATCCACCGGGAACCGATCTTTTTCATAGCTAAATGTTGATGTAAAATCGAATGTACTGCACTCCTCGATAAGCGTAGAGACGCATCTACCTCACTGTAAGTCCTCTTCAATCATGTTGCACACACGCATCAATATTTTTTTGGAACAACAACCGGTTTTAATAGACCTTCAGGCAATTAATCGTTAACGGAAAAAAATCATCCAGCGAGAACCTTCAGGTAAAATTTTCATTTCTCACAATATTTTTTTTAAACTCTCACTGGAAACAAACTACTCTTCCAATTTCTGAGCTACCACTGTTTCAACAATAACAAAGGACAAATTTCACATATAAATGTACCATCTTGTGATCTTTTGTAAAAACTTAAAAGGTGGCCCTCTTGTCACAATTCAAGATAGGCTTTGGGGCGCAGTTATTGAATACTATACACTGTCACGTTTCAGAAACCAACAGGTCAGATGCAGACTGATGAAAATTTCTGTCATCACGTGGACCATAACCAGCTAGCCATGTGTCATGGTGTATATGCCACCTCAGTCAACAAGTTGGCCACGAGGTGGTGAAACATCAGAAAAGTGTACTTAATGCATTATGATTAAAACTCAAAGAAAGGTTTATTCTGCCTCAGTTGAACGTTTCATTATAATTGGTCCAGGCATTATAGGAGACTTATAAATTTCTCGTTTATATGGTATATCCTTCATGTAATTCTTGTGTATCTCAGATCTACCACGTGATGATCAGAAACAATGTACGATGGCTAGCTGATATACCACGGCCTGTGTCTTTTGTGGTGTGTCTTTTATATATATTTTACCCTGGATGTATAGACCCGTGTTGGTATTTACCTCACGAACCGCTGTTATTTGAGGCCAGAGTTTTAATCATATGCTGCCAGACACTACACCTCCGATATCGACCGCAACAAATAACACTGGGGTCGAGTTTCGTCCGCAATTCATATTCTCGACGTTCGCTGTCGTTTCATTCCAGCTCATTTCAGAGAACGCAGCACTAAAGAGAGCAGCCTACTGTTTAAGATAGGTTTTCATCCGATTCGTACTACGACGACCCATTGAAACGGGTACGAGAAATAAAAAATACAGCGGTACTAAAAACTTCAGTTTTTTATTCCGTGGTTTAAGGTTATGAAAGATGAGTTGTGGTAACACCGGTCTTCAGTAATCTCTAAAATCCTCGCGGAAAATTTTTCCCCACGAAATAAATGTTACTGGTTTCATCCTAGAACAATTATTTAAATTTCTACCATGGAATTATTTTTTAAAAAAATTCTCCTGTAGAGGAATTACAAGTGTATGAACACACGATAACCAACTCGGAAGGTGTGACACTAAGTCTGTTTGGGTTAAAATCGAAGTAATGCCGGATTACAACTGAAAATCACGCGTTGAACACGCAAACTAATAGATTCCCTCTTGAAATCCAAAAAAACACTCAACGCTAACTTTTCTAATATAACATTTGTAAGAGTTTCACGAAAACATTAAAGTTTATTGCATTTTACGTCCTTGTTACAATTTGATTAGTTCGTATATATACGTCCTTCTAAGAATTTCAAACGGTCATCTAAGAATAATAAAGAAGTTACTAAAATTGTATACACCTAGCACAGTTGATCTTGTACTTTATAAATATCAAAAAGTAGGAAAGTTGAAACATTTGAAATGTTGTGTTGTAGAAGGATACTAAAAAAAAAAAAGTGGACAGATAAGGCATGGAATAATCTTGTTTCGGAAATGATGGACGATGAAGGATTTAGTGTAAATGTTTCCCGAAAAGAAGAGACAGCATATGCGGCAACATTTTATGACCTCGACAACTGGTTAACTTGTTAGTGGCGGGACGGGAAGGAATTCTAGATGACGACGTAGATTATAAGGTGTGTGCTAAGATGAAAAGACTAGCTCAGGATATGTAGACTCAAAGGATTTATTAGATCAGTGGATCGACTGATGACAATTAAGTTCTATCTAATTGAAATATCATTAAGGATGATCTAAACTAGGGGAGTTTGGCCATTAGTTTTAACAGTATGAGAGTGGTGTAAACGTCACACGAAAATGTGGTTTGTTTTACTGGATTTTATAGAAATGTGTAAATTTTGGGGTAGAAATCAAAGACTGACTCGGTATAGATGCCAGCGGAACTCAAGGCCCGTTGAATATCCTCGTTTTCAGTGGTGGGTATTATTCCCGAGTTCAATAATATTTGATTGGGTTTACTTATGCCCCCGAGGTCCCACAAGACTGTGAAGCCTACAGCGTACCCTTGAAGCAATATCACATTTGTACCAGTCGTAAATTCCACATTGAGGGCAAATCAACGAATAAATTATAATTTTTCCCTTGAATAAATAATTAAAATCTCTTGGTAGATAGAACTGAAAATTGCAGTACAACTACCGGTCTAGTGCAAAGAAAATTCTGAAATTCTAATATTTTTAGCGGTTGTATGATCTCTTTACCACCAGCTTTTGAATACTCTGCGCTTCTATCGATTTAATCACATTTATTTGTGTAATGCATTTGTTTCGCGTATTCTGTTCGTTGAAAATAGTTTGATTTATCTGCAGCTGGACCCTTTGCCGATATCCAGATGTGTTATTTATTTATTCTGTAATATTATTTTATGACTGACCTCTTTCAGTCAGTCATTAGGCATTAATTTAATTTCTTTGGAGTACGTTGCGTTTAGCTTTTTGCTATGGCGCTAATGACCACACCGTCAACGTGCCCCAGGCGCCAAAAACATCAAATTCAACTACTACAGGTGTTCAACTCAGTATCCTACAGTCCTTTGATCCAAGTGAATTATATTTTTTAGAAGTTTATTTCCACCTTTTTCACTGGACTGTTACAGAACTCCTACAGTGGGGAACTGCTGGATTTTCAAGTGCTGGGATTCGCTGAACTCATTTGGATTATTCTTTGCTAATTTTTTTCCATTGTGGCTTGTCTGTGTGCTACATTGTTGTTAACATCATAATTCTAATAATGAAAAACCTAATTATTTAAAATTTCGCATAAATGTCCCATTTAGGAATTTTTGATCGTATCAGAAATTCGTTTACGAGCTAACATTTTAAATCTTTCAATTTCCACTCTTTTGATTGTAACTTTATTTTCTATAACGCAGACAGATAAAGGTTAATAGAAGTTGAAATAATTAGTAATTTATGATTAACGGAGTAACAGTAGTAAAATTGATTTCTACTGCAGTTTATACCAGCTTGCAGTACAACATAGCGACGCCCATACAGACGTCCATGATTTGATAGGATGCTCGAGTATTAAGAAAATCTCTTGACACACTTTGATTTATTTGTGTATCTCGAGTGTGCTTTAATATTGAAACAGGTTAAATTTTTATTCACTTAAATGAGGAAAAATGCACTTGAACTTATACGTTTAATGACCGTTGATTGTACCCTTTGTGATCACTTAATAACAAGGAGTGCAATGTAGGAGTGAATATTAGAAATTCGAAAATCATACCACAGAGGTGCTGGATGAATATATCGACTCAATTAATCTTTTTTTTTAATTGGATGCTCAGATTTTCTGAGAAACAATTAATGGAACTTACCTTATGCTTATTCCAGTGCTACATTATTTTGTCTTTATTACCATTCTAATCTGTTTCTAGTCGGAACTGCTGCTAAAATAATCGAAGAACGTCATATGTTCTTTTTGGTACTGGCTAAAGTCTTGAATTTAATATAAGAATGGTTTAAGTTTTTATCAAAAGTGTTGATACGCAAATATGAATGCAGGACATCCACCAGACTATTAGCAACGGCACATTCTGTCTAAGAAAGATTTAGTTTACTTACGTTGGCAACACTATGTTGAAAATTGCGGTGGACTTTCTAAGAATCATTATTGGAAGGAGTCAGACTAGAAGTGTATAGCAAGACATTATATTTGCCACCACCACTCAAAAATCAAGTGACAAAGGACGGCGGTTTTTCGGTATTCTGTGATTGCCCATTAAAGTTCGTTTTATATTAGGTTCACGTTTAAGAAGACTACTCATGGAAAACAAGTCCTGCATATAGGCATAGTAACGTAACGTTTCGGTTTTGTTTTTATAAAAATGTAACTTTCGGGATTTCTGTTACCTTATTATGGGTCTTAATATTTCAACTATGCCAAGCTTTATTTAATACTGACCTGTACTGTTATCTAATCCTTTGCCCGTAGTTGTCCGACAGTCATTCCGTGGCAAGGATATGAGGTGGTAAGAGTTCTGATTTGTAGAATTGTTGTACCGAATGTAGAAGGAGAGAGGTAACGCTATGGCCTCGCATTCGGGAAGACGCAGTATTGAATCCCCATTCAGCCATCCATATCTCGATTTTCCGTGGTTTCCCAAAATCACTAAAGGAAGATTCCAGGTACTTTGCTTAAAAAAGCCCTTCGCTGATTTCCGTCCTGTTCCTTGCTACCAGTCCTTTATCGCCTATAATGATCTCCACGAGGCTTAAAGCAATAAGAAAAAAATATTTGAATTTGTCTTTGTACTATTGTATATTTTGGGCAGGATAGAGCTCTGATTGGTAAGCTGTTTCGAGAATGTTCCTTTGGAGACTATGCTTCCCTTCAGCATTCTTCCGGATCTAATTTGATTTTTTGCTCTTGATAGTTAGGACTGCGTGTATTCATTGTTGGAATCTATTTGTCTATTGTCCGGACAATTATTTATTCTTTTCGTGGATTATGACAGAAGAACCCTACAAGACAACTCATGGCTTTACAAGTAACTGCGTGTTTAATTCAGACATCCTGTCAGAAGCAAATGGATTCTGTTAAAAACCCATGACTGGGTTGTAACTATTCAATATAAATATTTTGGACTTTCCTCAAGTCAAAACAATTGTCCTTTTGTCTATCTGTTGTCATGGCCACCACGTGGTAGAGTGTACAAACTCTTAGTTTCGCTGCAGGGGAAACTATTCATTGGACTGCAATAAACGTGTAGCTGATATCTTTTCAAGAAAAGTACGTAACGATTTGAAATGTCAGGAAATTTATGGTGTTAATTTATAAGTTGAAGAGAAAACCGTAGACGAATTCAGTAATTAATCAAATAACTGTGCACAGACACTTTGTGATGTTAGCGTCCAAGCATACAGTTCATTTCTTTTTGCCGTTCTTTTTTTTTTTTTTGCTTGGGCTTTACGCCTTGTCGACGGCGGGACGGGATTGGGGCAAGGAACGGGAAGGAATTTGGCCATCGCCTTTTGAAGGAAGCATCCCGGCATTCGCCTGGAGTGATTTGGGGCAACCATGTAAAATCCAAATCGGGATGCCCGGACGGAGATTCGATCCCGCGTCCTCCCGAATGCGAGACCAGAATGTTAACGGTTCACCCACCACGGTCGGTTTCTGCCGTTCAGTGCCAAAGTTAAAAAGTTTGTTCAGCAATAGTTTATCGTCTGCGCACACTGACACAGTTCTCGTGTAGTTTTCGTGATCTCTGGCTTCAGATTGGATTTGCACAGTGATCGGTATGCATGTACCCATTGCACTGAGCCTCCGCTAGGCGGATGCAGGTCCACGGCAGGTGGCGCCCGTTTCATCGCCGCTAGGCATTATGGCGCGCGCACTATGAAATTCAAATACGCTTCATAAAGGTTTAATTTCCCCGGTGAATCGCAATGAATCAGGCTAAATTGCTTGACGGTCGTCGGGAGGCTTCATTAATTTATTACAGAGATTATCCAGTCGGTCTGCCCGCAGTCGTTTATGTAACCTGTGAATAACAGAACAGGGATGTCTCTGGGGTGGTAGAGAATACGGCATAAAGAAAACTATATCCGAGGTTGTCGTAATATGTTTCCTTCCAAGACCAAGATTATGTTATTGATTTACCGAATGATGCTACACAGGAAAGACCTCAAATCGTATTTCTTCTTCTGGTCCCTATCCGTTCCGGATGTCGACAACCATCTTGGCTGTCTCGTCTCTGCTGGTTGATGCTCGGATTAGCTCCGTAGTTGTCTTGGAGGTGCATGTTCTCAGATTTTTCAACCAAGAAGTTCTTCTTCTACCAGCACTTACTGGTATTTTTCCCAGGAAAACAGATTGCAAGAGTTCATAACGGCTATTTTTGTTCCTCAAATCATATACTACTAGCTTTTTCTCACGACTTCGTGTCAGTTACTTATATGCTGTCAAGTTTCATAAACTATTTGCTTCAACAAGCCACAAACATAAACAAATAAAACAAAACAATCATTTAATTGTAGTTATATTTTTTTACATTTACAATCACTCGAAATACTCTTCTTCTCCTCACTAATTTTGTATGTAGTTGTTTCGAGATGTTTCGTCCTAACAGCCAGTGACAATCAGTGGGCTCATTAGCTGATCCTTGGAGTCGTCTTAGTGAGGTTTAAATAAACCTGTCATGGAGATTTAAAAAAAATCTTATTGTTACATTTCGTAAACATTTAAAGAAAAAACAAGATTTTATTCGCTCTAGTTTAGGTATAAATTTATTATATTTAGCTGGTATAGCGCAGCTTCTCGTATTTTATTTAGAAATCATAGGTGAAATTTCATTCAGCGAATATTCAGAATCAGCATAGCTCTTCCGGCAAAAGTTATCAAACTGCCCAGGTGGCTCAAAAACAATCACATTAAATGGTTCTTCCATAAATTCTCTGCAAACAAAAAATAATTGATATAGACATGCCGTTAAAACAATCATTATTATATTATACAATTCTAATTATAAAACAATATACTTATATTAAATGAAATACATACATGAAGCTACATTTACTTTTAATAAAAATAGGTTAGGCCAAAGGTTATGGCCGACACAACTTCGAGGACCGTCATGTTTGCTTCTCCAAAACATACAAGCGCACTAGCAAGCGTGTGGATGTCGATGGTTGACTCCCCAAAATTAACCAAGTGTTTGTAGAGGCTTGGAGTTTGTGGCAAGTGCCAAGCGTGTGGTCCCGGGGTAAAGCTTCCGCGCCCGTCTTTATTCATGATTGATAGATTTTCGGGGTATGCCGCGTTGTTTATTTCGTAATGAGAGCTTTCGGCTGCCATCCCATAGCCTTCGTCAGAGATACTTTTTGTGTTGATAGTGGCCGTTCACTCTGCGATGCCAGGCGCTCGTTTCTATGTCAACATAAACAGTATCTCTGACGAAGGCTGTAGGATGGTACGCGAAAGATCAGATTATGAAATAAACAACGCGGCGTGACCGGAAAACCTATTAATCATCAAAGAAATGGACTTATCACACGCTGAACATGGTTATATGTATCACAGACAGATTAAAACAATTCACTTCCTCTATTAGTTCTTAGTATGCAGCATGTATAAACTGCTTGGTGTCAGCAAGGGCATTGCTGGCCTCAAAACCATAGCTCCAAATTTGACCATGACAGCGATAGGTAAAATCAACTGAAAGCAGCTTGTAAGGAAACAAGGTTTCCCTGCATATATGTGTATTTATTTTTCTGTATTTTCTTATCCAATGTTCTTTTTAACTTGATACGTTAGAGGTATGAAGCAGACAATATATGTAGTTAAGACAGTGCTCTAGCATCTCTGACCATGAATGTTGGCGAAATAGAGTATCTTTGTTTGTTGGTTGGTTGTCAAGAAGATCTTGTGTAGGAGAAAGCAAAAAGAAGTATCTCATTTTATTCGCAAGTAATTATTGTAAAAATTTTAATGTACAACAGTTGTGTGAGAAAAGTAAGCCATGCAAAATTGAGAACTGGCAAATTTTTGTGTTAATAAAAAAAGAGAATAGGGAAGTAATTTCTTTTGCAGATCGGTTATAAATTATCTAGTTAATCATACGTTGTGTGTTTTGTTTGAAAGTTATTTCTCCTTTGCTTTGACTTCTCTAGCTAATTTCCCTTTGAATTAGATGAAGTGTAGGAAATTCTACACCGATTAAGAACAAGACGAGCAGTACGAAATTAAGGGAGGCGTAAGATAAAACAAAAAACCTTATACGCTTACAAGCTGACCTCAGAATGTTGGGATAGATTGTGAAGAAGATGTTTCGTACTGGCTTCGAGTTTCCTAACTTTATTATGTCCTCTTGTTATCAAACTCTTTCCCACTTAAGGATCTGAAATAAATGATTTCAGTTTGTTCATCTGAACTCTAAAATACGCTCTACGCTTAAGACTACATGAAACCGAATGCGCTGTAATCTCTGTTGGTGAAGCGACCTGTGTTAAATTCCATTAAATCTTGTGCAGAGGAAACAGACTTTAATAATTAACGAGGAGACACTAGTTAGGGGGCTCAATGTTGGTGTTCCTTTGTGGACCATGTAAGGTCTTTGCTGAAGTGGTTTCCTCTTTGTGGGTCATGTATCATTGAGGAGGAATGCGGGGCTGACCACCAACTAACATAAATTACTACAGAAACGCTTGTCTCGAGGGCCGGAATGCGGGATTTCACTCTGTATAACCACAAAACGCGCGGATACCACGTTAACCTGAAGGTGCCCCATATCTAGTAGGATTACCGGGTTATGCTAGGTAAGGAGGAAAGGAACTGACCATCCTTCCTCTGATACCGGGCTTAGTATTGTAACCTCCTCACTTCTTTCAATCGTTTTGTAACTTATTTATTACTTGTGAGTCAGTTGGATCCTTTTCTCGGACGCTAGTTATACGTACTGGCAGGATGAACGCCAACGGTGAAATATCTGCCATCGCTTAGTATGATTTCCTCAGAATTCCACACACTACAACGAGGAAAAGCGCGTTCTTTGAGACCTAGCCCTGAAAAACAGCCTCGCAACACATAGATGCCTGCAGATACTTCATACTATCAAAAGCACAGCCATTGCATGCTGGCGAGAATATCATCACTGAGTCAATAACGTGTTAATTTCTTATTTTTAGAAATTAGTACACGACACGTATATGCGTTATAACGACTTTTAATCGCATATGAAGTTCATTGCAACAGTAATTATTACAACATCCACATTTACATTTCATAACAATACTCTCTCTAATAAAACTCACAGAAAAAAAAAAAAAAATCCTAAACTAATACTTAAACTAAGATATTAATACTATCCCAATGACATACGATATAACGTCTGTGTGAAACTCGATACATTCAATTTTACAATGAAATACACAAAGGTCATTAGATGTCTTTGTACAATAATTAATCCACATAGGGAAAACAATCATTTCTTATCTTTTACTTGTAAAAGTGGTGCATCAGGGAGTGACCATATTTCACAGTATGACTCCTCCGTGGGATCGAACCAACTGTCCGGTAGAGCACCACGCACAGCGTCTTTTTTTTAAAAATGTATTTTCAGGTCAGATACTTCTTTTTGTATCATTCTGTATAGTTAAATATTTCGTGGCTATTGCTGGAGTCCCAAATTTATATCTCATTTATTAAAAATACTAAATCAAGATGAATTGATTAGGTATTTTAAATAATGACAATCGCAATGACAGACATTATAAAATCAACGGTGGAGTTCGTTATTTCTTTGAATGAAAGTTTCCGTAAAGATCTGTTAAACAATTTTGTGGTTTATATCTATATGGAAATTAATATTGTGAGTCTTACTAACAGACGAAGGGTTGTCGTTACGTTGAACGCTGCCCTGTTCTCACTGATCAAAAGTAATATTTACGCATCGAACTCTTTAGAAGAATTTAGGCAAATAATACAGGAAAGAAAGATGATGAGAAGTCTAATATAATCGTTGTTTTCTGTATGGACAATTTCATTAACTCAAATTAACCAAACACGTTATTAGATTGTTCGTGGTTTAATTAATATGATGAATAACTAGTCCATGATACAATTCAGTTTAACATTTGTTTTTATTTACAAAAAAAAAAAAAAAAAGAAACCACGACGTCAAAGATACTGGTTACATACACCCATATAATCCAGAGATCGCATACAACACTCCTTCCACAGACAATACAATCCTTTGCCGTCGTATATTGAGTCGGTGAAAACTGCCGAAAAAACTACAGTAACTGTTTCTCTGTCGTGGATGATCGCTTTATATAAACTCTAACGAAATTTCTAGAACACTTCAAAAGATTCCGACAGATATTTCTCGAACATTAACAATACTTAAACAATTGAAACATATTAAAAATAATCAGAATTAATACATAATCATTTACAATCAATATCAAACGGTCAGAAACGTAAATTAAAGATACTTAAACACAAAATTATTCACAGAAATCATTTTAAACTGTAGCAAATTGTCCTTTTGACATCGTAACTTGCATTAATACTTGGAATTACGAACATTTAAGCAATTCTCTTGCATAATTCTGTTCTTAAACATATTAAATGGCCTCTAAATAATTTCTTTTCATAAAACAAAGTCGGTATACACTGATTTACAGGAAATTGCAAAACAAACCTACCAGATCATATTCAACCAAACTCTAGCTTACTACAAATGATTCATAAAATACAATTCCATTTCATTTTTGGTTTGAGGGCTGTTACAACATCCCCTATTGCAGAAATTACTGCACCAAAACCGTAGCTGCACGTCATAGGACGTGAAGGTTAATTTCCAACAGTCGCTGTTGATACTGTCAGCTGTCCTTTACTGAGTGCTGCAAAAATGTATCGTAGCTCATGGGCTGCAGTGTGCCTTCCTCTTTTGCGTTCTGGCATAAAATAAACGTTAAACGGAAATGATACATTTCTTTTCTCTTTTTTGGTGTAAAAATTCTTCGTGTAAAGTATACAACCGTCGAATACAGTCGTCATATTTATTTATTGTATGAAGAGTGCACATATTTTTTCCCGGATAACTCCAGGCTAACGGTGGGATGGTTCCTCACAATAGCCCATGGGCGCCACCTGCCATATCCCGTATATCGCTTCCAAACTACTACCCTCTCGGATAGGCGCAATGCACCCTCCACCACACACTTTTAGTGAATCGCGGAGTAATAATAATAATAATATTTTTATAGAAATGTACAAAAATACGTGGTCAATTGTACACAACACAACCATTCAGTTGCTTTAATCGATGCATGGTGAACTTCTATTACTGTTCCTTTGTAAACCCGAAGACAACAATATGATGGATCGTCTGAAAGTTGGCTTCACAGTCATAATTTGCAAAACTGGCCCAGCCCCATTTGATTTGTGTAGTAAGTAATCGCATGTGCCTTTATATGTTGCAATCGTATTGACGTTTCCATTGACGTATGGTGAGATCGAATAGTAGTATCTGCTTGAAAGACTTTTCGGCCTGATTTTTATTGACTATCAAAGACTGCTACCTTAGAGGTATTCACATCTTGCTGAGGCTAAAAGAGGACGCTGTAAGGTTATTTGCTGTACTCCTCGGCGGTTTCCTCGATTTCAAGCGTTGGTGTTTTGTTTGTGTAATATCTCGAATTATGGGCAACTGAGGTTCTCATTAATGTTATTTCAGACCTACGGGAAAGCTTCTCATTTTACATATGGAGGTAAAATATTGCTGAGAACTGGAAGCCATAAGATGCTCCGAATACATCGCGTACTTACTCGCATTGTATGATTGAGTTGCACGTCTATCTTTTTAGAGTGAACATTATTGATCCAGGTCGGGCAGCAGTATTCATCAACAAAGTGATATAGAACTATTGATCTTAAAACATCATCATTAGCTACCCATGAAATTCCAGCAAGCTTTTGGAAATTATTATTTCTCTTTTCGATTTTGGCAGCCACATTTGAGAGATAGTGTTTGAATGTCAGATGAAACATAGAGTTTATTTTTTACGTTTCGTTATTTAAATACATATTACATTTCTCTTAGCTGTAACCGATTCTAAAGAGAAATAATATGAATAGTTCCAGTTCAGGCTCTAGCATACGCAAGGAGACATCGCAAGTATGGGTCATATCCTGACCCCTAACACACAGGCATTTAGCTTGAGAATAAATGTTGATGCTTGTATAGGGCTGGAAAAATGGTGGCACTACATTTTTTTGTTGTCTTACTATGCAAATAGGTCTTCGAACCATTCCAGATCGATGGATTTGCATTACGCGTCCAAAATAAGAGAGCCTTGTTTCAAAATGTGTAATATTCTTACTTAGCAGTTCTTTTATTTCGTGTATTCCGACATGGAGTTTTGTTTTGCAATAACAAGAAATTATTTCCGAGTTTCACGTTGACGATTTTAGGTTTTCGTGTGTTAATTGTGGTCCCTTTAATGCGCAGTAGTGTTGGGTTTTTCTATGTGTATTACTTTGGGCCTCGGATTTTGTTGTGTATGTTTACGTGTTTATTTATGTCAGCTATAGCACCTGATTTTATTTTGGCATTGCATCCTAGTTCCTAACAACAAATTTATGATTTCTTTTGCGTAAGAGACAAAAGGCAAGGAAAATTTGAAGTCACTATAGAATCGACATCAACAGTAGTGTATGCTCGACCGCAATACAGAGGTTTGAAATATAAACAAGGAGTGTTTTTTATCAGAACTATACGTTAGGTCATTAGAGCTGGCAGAAAATAGGGGACGAGGAAGGGGAAGAAATTCGTCGACAGCCTTTCGACGAAAGTATCCTGGTATTCGCGTGTAGTGACTTAAAAAATCAAGATAAATGATTACTGGATAGTGGGATCTAGGATCAAACCCGCTTGCTTTCAAATGCCAAACCTTAAATTTAAAAACTCTTCTACCAGGCTCGATTCATTGCCTTTAAAAAGGAAATTATAAATTGTGCATGACACTTCTCCTACCCTATTGGTTAAGTTCGGAATTAAAAAAAAAAATCCACCTCCCAATGCAGTGACAGACGCTGGTCTCAGTGCCTTAGTGAATAGTTTCAAGGTGCTGCAGCAATGGAGTAAAAGCTATTGAACCTAAAAAAAAAATATGAAAAATCCTAAATAATCCTGTAAACTTATGCAAAATACCGTCAGAATAATACTGTCACATTAAGACGTGTGCCTGATGAATGTTTGGAATTCTTGCAGTGAACGCTGTGTAGGATGGTAAGTCGAGGATGGTGTTTGTCGAACGTGACTCACAGGGATGTTGATTAGTTCCTCTAAACCGTTTCCTTTACGTTGCTCCCAGTAATTGCGTGGTAGGTGGAATAACGTCTTCGCTCGCGGACGACCATCACGTTGTGCTGTGTTGCCTGATACTTGCGGAGAGAAGGCTAACTTGTTCACCCTTGTCGCGTCCGTGCAATCAATCACTGTGAGTTGCCACTACGGAAAAAGTGAATTTTCTAGCCCATCCATATTATACGGTTTAACCGTGAAAAAATTCTTTTCCCAATATGATCGCGTTTTGACTTCCTAGTTATCTCCTAAGAGATTATTTTTTTAACTTTTTTTTACATACTACTGCAAAGCTCATAACACGAGAATTAATGCGTGTGGCTGCAGATAATTCACGCTATTTCTTGCGCATTTGGGAGTTCTATGTTTGATTTCAGCTCAAACTTTGTATTTCAGTATTGAGGGAATCCATTTCTGCTCTATTTTTGGCTACAAGCTTAAAATAATTTTAAAAAATTCAGACACAGTTTAGCAAGTGTCTATTTCTAGTAGTTCATAACACAATAAATTATGACTAACATAAAACATTAAAATAAAATCGTGCGGTCTAACGATCTGGTGGCAGAGTTTCCATATGCTACGCATTCCGCCTCTTTCGTGGTTGGACACATAAAATATTAACAAGTATAAATTTTATAACAGTTGCTCAAACAAAAACTGTGTCGTAGCATTGAAAATTCACTACGGTCAAAGTCATCCAACACTGTTTAGGTTACAAGGAAAATTCGTGTTACATCTGTTACATTCTATTACATCTCGACTGAATTATATCTACGCTTTTTAGGTTCTAATTCATAAGTTTTGCCTAGCAACAACTAACGTAACCGGAGTTTGGTGTTCATTATTCTAACATCGTTTTAAGGACATGCTTAACATGGGATTTGTAGGTTGTATGGTAATAACATACGATTCAGTGCCACAAATGATGTTTTTGGCCAAAGGTATGCCTCATAGCTACAGATAAACATTGTTAACTACAATAAATATCTGCAAAGATAAACAATGGCGCCATTAAATTAAACAGCATAGGGCTTACAAGTCTATATCGCTTATTACTCTCAGTCTGAAAGCAAGACTTTGGCTACAAGCTCGTCAAATTTATTAAGAACATATTTCTCACTAGATGCTGACAGTACTAGGATTAGGCCAGCGATCGTGTTTCGGTATGGCGAGGGATCTAGAATAGTTCCTAGATGACGAATTTAGTATCACACGACGCAAATTAGTAATAAGTAGCCACAACTCTTTAGATCGACTTAAACAAACAAAGAAAAATGCATTGCTCAATGTCAAAAAGTGACAAAAAATGAAATTTTAGGCATAAAAAATTGGTTTACATGGTCAATAGTGATGACCATGTGAACTATTCGGATCTATTTCTTGATTCTAATTATTGATGTATCTCTTAAGGTCAATCTAAATCAAAAATTAATTGCCTAAAGTTTAAAAGTGACAAATAATGACTTTTGGGGACGAAAACGAAACTTTATGGTTCCGGGTTCATTCTGCAAAATTTGTATACTTATATTGAATTTTAAAGTACTTCATAGTTTTAAAGTGGATCAGTGATGATTCTAATATATAATATATATTTCTTGAATAGTATATTTTTGTAAATAGAAAATGATCTTCAGGTATGTGGAATGAATATTTCAAAACATTTGCTCTTAAAGCACGACATAGCTCAATAATTTCTGTAACACCACACTGATCAAGATTCCGTTGCATTAGCGTCTTAAAATCTTCATCTCCCCTTCTCACAGCACGACGTTCATATTTCACTAAAACGAAAATACGCTGTGTTTACACCTTAATTTTTACGTCGGTGTCTTTTAGCGCTATCAAGAAAACATCTAACTGCCTCTTGTTTTGCGAGGTAATGTGGAAAAAAATAAAGTTTGTTAATTACCGAAACTCCTTCGAAGGCGGTAATTCTTACTCAGAAAAAGTGTTTCTGTATTAAGACAAAAAGTCGTCCCCTTCTGGAAACAATCTTCTTACTACTCGTAAGAGCGAGCTGCATGAATGTAATTAGTTTTAATTTCCAGCTGTGAAACGAATAGTTAAATTTTCTGACGTTGTGAAAACTTCTTTATAAAAGTTAATAATCTAGTAACGACATTACTTTATTTCTGTAACAACTTCTGTTAAATGAAGATTAATGAAAACTTTCAAGCACATTATTCTTAAGGTGAAACACCCCCCGCCAGTTCTATAATTCCTTCTCCGTTTAAATGGCTGGCAGAATGTAGTCGAAATCTTCTTAACTTATGAATAAAGATGAGTACAAAGAAATATTTTTTTTTTCAAGTATACTTTCGATATTAACAGACCTTCAACTGTTACAATCTGTCCGTCTGTCTGTACGCCCCCGCATTTATACTTTTTTCAATATTACTGAAGAAATTAGTAAGGAATTTCTTATTCCGTACAGATTATAATTTATTTCCGATTTAATCTTACGAAAAAAGATATAAATCGAAATTATAAATTTATTACTCCTTCAAAATGTAATTATTTATATTTAAAAAAACTGGCATTTTACTTATTACTCCTGAAGAACAGAATTATTTTTGGTGAAGATATTTTCATACGTCAAAACAGTAGCACATTATCAACATGGTTTTTACGACCTCTGAAATCTTTATTCACTGAAACTTTCTTCTAAAAGTCCCACAAATTTTTGATGTCTTGATGTTTTTTTTTTTTTTTCTTTTTTTTGCAGCTTTTTTTTTTAATAACAATAGGTTAATTCACAATTGCACGTTTGCTTCGGTAGCACTTGAGTCTTTAGAATTAAAATTCGTAAATTAATATGGGTTGTGAAACTGCGTTCAAAGAACTGAAGATTATTAAAAAATAAAAACATTAATTGGGCACATCCTCCATCGTAGCTAAATTAATTAATTAAACATCCTTACGCGGATCATGTAGTAATACGAACACAATAATTTGTTTCCTATTTATTTAATGGCACTTGTTACCCTTTAAACAGGTTAGCAGCGAAGGTAGTAATTTTTTAATGATTCATTCAGTGTCACAGCACTTGCTATTTTAAATGAATTTTCTTCGTTTTGTAACTGCATCGAATGCTGTTGCAACGTTAACAACTGAAGTTAGTAGTATATTTTTTAATCGCTAGATAAAGTTGTACTTCTGTCCTCCTTCCGAAGTGGATTTGTCACATTGGCACATCATTTAGCGCTACGTGCTACTGAATGAACGTCCGTTCGAGCGCGAAAGGCCCGCAATATTTGCTTCCTTCGTAACGTCTTATTCGCCTTTTCTGCAGCAAGTCAACCGTGCCGCACTTCCTTCAATATCTTCTTTCACGGAAGATTTTATTCCACTCGATTGCTCTCAAGCACTACACAGAAGACCCAGTGAGACATCAGAATCAGAGTCGGCGAGCTCTTCTCGAGCAACCAGCAACTGCCTGAAAGATGTTTGCGTCCAGTGGCGGCAGGGGACACTTAGGCTGACCCGCGACACTCGAGTGCTTCTCAGAACGGTCACTCCGCTTTTCCTCAAACAGCAATCGGAAAAAATGTTCTTTAAAACCCTGATTCTTTCTCTAACCTCTTGGAAGTGAAGTGTCCGATGAGTTCTAGCAATTTTTCTACCATTAGAAGAGCCTTTCTGAGAAACGTATTACTTCGTAAATATTTGGGAGTAACAGTACAAAGGAACATGAAATGGGACATACACATTAATTCGTTAGTAGGTAGAGCAAATTCTAGGCTGCGATTCATAGGTCGAATCTTGAAAAATTGTAATGAACAAACAAAGGAGATAGCGTACAAATCTCTTGTGCGTCCACATTTGGATTATTGTTGTGCCATTTGGGATCCGTTTCGTAAGGGGTTGATCGAAAGTATAGAGAAAGTACAGAGAAGAGCCGCTCGATTCGTGACCGCTTGCTACAGTCCTTATGAAAGCGTCACAGAACTGATTAGTAGACTAGGTTGGGAGTCTCTGGTAGATAGACGACACACGTTTCGTTTAAACTTATTGGTAAACATGCATACTTCCACTTTCACTTTTGAGTGTAGTGAAATACTTCTTCCACCAACTTATTTGAGCCGGAAGGACAGGAAAGATAAAATTAGAGAAATAAGGTGCCGGACTGATTCTTATATGAATTCTTTTTTCCCTCGTACCATTAGGGATTGGAATACACAGCAAAGAGATTAGCTTTGGTGCTGAGCACCCTCTGCCACCCACAATTTTGTGAATTGCAGAGTATATATATAGATGTAGATGTAGAATAATAGTTACGAGACCAATAATTTTCATTTTTTTTATGGTATTTTAACTGAAGTTTATCGTTTAAGTTGGATGTAGAGTATAAAACAGCACTATAATACAGTGTGTATCGGCAAATTATAATTAAGCGCTGATTGGTTGGACCTTTCCCGAAGGAGGTATACTTAGTATGGTATTGGAGGTAGGTTGGCCAATTAACTTCATCAATATGTAATGTAACCTGGTAATCCTACCGGATATAGGGAACCAACAGTTTAACGTGGAATCAGAACCATGAAATGTTCTGGCGTACTTCACATTCCACAACAAGCTGCGCCAGTTATAAATCCCCGCCGAGACAGGGATTCGAACCGAAGTCTCTTGATCTCCAGTCAGATAGGTTAACATTTGAGCCACCAGAGTGCTAAATTCGAATTATGAGCTTGTAATGATACTGTCAACTTTACATCTCTAAAATTAATTACTGAAATCTAACTTGGCATGTGGAAGTTTAGGTAATTTTTGTAAAAAAAATATCCTGTAATGATTACTCTAATTAATTGTTTTGGTTTAACTTATTGTGTAGCCTTTCACACTACTGTCAGGCAGAACCATCCAAAATACTTCAGGCGAGACATGTAAAGTACTGCAAATTGTATATTTTGCCATTTGTGAAATAGCTAGGTCATATGTCAAATGAACCACGTTGGGTACATTAATGGAACATTATTGTATATTATTCCAAATGTTCGTGTGGTTGTAATGACGTGGTGACAGGATTTTTATTGGATGCACATTCAGCCGCTGTCACAAACGCCTTAAAATAGCCCTGGAATCTTACCTGGTAAAGGGAAGCAACAGTTTAACATAGAATCCGAACCACGAAGCGTTCTGGCATACTTCACATTACATAACTAGCTGTTTCTGAGGTGAAGGCCGGGTAAAGTGCCTTTGAAAATCTCCACCGAAAGAAGTTTACGATCCGGGAATCTTTTGATCTAAAGTAGGTTCAGATAGCTGTGATTCGATTCTGTACCTCAGGGAAGCTAGTTCTTGTTCGATGTTGTGGAATACGTGTCATTAAGCGGTAACTGAACTGTTCAATTCCTGCTGGAAAACCGGAGAGCCAAAAAAAAAAGCACACAATAACAAAAAGATTTTTATTGTTCGGTGCGGCCAAGGTATGTACGTATAAACTGTGAAACCGGGAAATTAAGAAGCTAAGAGCAATAATCGCGAAGTAAAACATTGTAAGTTAAAATTCTTCTAGAGAAATTATATTTACACTAAGGTTGAGTTTATGCATCAAATTAATGAAATGCTTTAGATTTTTGGTAGCTATTCTCCACAAATCAGTGAATTAGCAAGCAATAGTGTTGCTGATGTTGATCAGCAGGAACTGGAGCCATAAATATTAGGCGCATCTCTGATGTAAAGGTGTAGCGATTAAATTTAATTTCGTCCATGACGCTGAAGCTTAATTAGTAGATGAAACAAGTAATGTCTTATACAGGAACAGTCACAGTGCTTTTGTAGTTAGTAGTAACTTCTGTTTTTATGTATTATTCAACTATTACATAGCTACCTCTGGTGTTCGTCTGCCGTCCGTGTAATACTTCATACTTTTTCCTTCCTGTAGCAACAATTCAATGTGAGTGCTGGATGCCTTCAACGCCGCCAACATACAAGTAGATATTGGATGAAATTTTCTAGGGAAACCAGCCGAGTGAATATGTTTATTGACAATGGCGGCAGAGCATATGACAGCCGAAACATCGTGTTATAAAAACGTACTCACTCGGCTAATTTCTCGAGAAAATTTCATCTATATACAACGCCGAGAAAGCCTGCACTCTTAACATAGATATTCTTACAGATTAACAACTTAAATTCTATCTCTCTCCCCTCCCCTCCCACCCAAGACTACAATTACTCAGCTAATACATGCGGTATACTATTTACAAACATAAATACCTGATATACAGCAATTTCACCACAAGTAACAATAGCATATATGGTATTAAAAATAATATAAAATATCTTAGTATTTCTAGTAATATACATCCCTCTGACACAATGGCCTTGTATGGCTCCTTCGGGAGGATCCAACCAACCTTCGGGTTGTGGACTAAGTTAAGTTTACAGCCGGAGCTAGTCTGTGGACATTCGTTTCCTTCCGATAAATTTGTTGTAATTTTCGACTTAGCACTACTCCATGTCAGTGACGGAATTTTTTACGAGGGGGGGGGGAATCTATTAGATCCCCCCCCCCCTCACTCTATATCCGGCACTACACCGTGTTGGAACCGCTGTTCCTTGTTACATCGTCCTACAGGATTTTTCCCATTTACAAGAATCTCAGGCTGTTCCACATTCATCACAGTTTTTATGATTTTTAAATTCAGACTTATCTGTAGCCGTTTCGATATCACCATTTGGCGACTATGTTTTGAATTTCCTTAACGTAACCTAGAATTATATCCAGATAATAATAATAGTTCTGAGATATCTTTTTTTTTAGTAATAGTGAACGTAAATTGCTGGTAGTACTGCAGAGGTAAATAAGGTTAACCATTTTATTCATTTTTTTCAGTTTATAGCTTATTAGAGTCGTAATCATTTTCTTAATTGACGGCATTAGCTTATTTCATTTCTGCAAGGTCTAAACACTGTTTCATCGTCAGATCTTGTTTTAACGATAGCCTGTTATAGGTATATGAGAAGCTAAGTTGGTTTCAAATTTCTTGGTTATTCTATGGCTTCAGTAATGCAAATGGTGCCAGTACAGGAAAGGTTTCCTTGGTTGATAACTCGTCGTCAATAATTTTTCATTAATAGGATTCGTCTTTCGTTTCTAATTCCTTCGGATATTTAAATTATCTATGAATTATTGAGAAAAATTTATCAGGATATGAGTATTGTAATTCTGAATACTTTTTAAATTACTCTCTCCAGAAAGTAAGGTCAACACATATTTAAAGAATTGCGCATTTTCGAGCACTGATAATTGCCGTCGGAGTTTGATAACGGCAGCAACTGTAATAAGTACTGAGTTTGGTTTCTCAGGCTGTAATAGGTTTATGACATCAGACCGTTTCGTGAGTTCGATACGTATTTCCGTACCATTTAGTACAGACGAAAGATCCGATAAACTGGGAGTGTTGCGCGTGGCAGCGCCTGCTGGCACTGACAGGGGTCAGTATATCAGGCCGCGCGGGACACGCCCCGAGCTCTGCCTCCAGACGGACACATTTGGCTACTGACCAGCTCGCACTCCAACCCAGAGTGCACATCGCACTCCTCCACCCCGATAGTGCAGCACTCCACGTCCCTAATGCTGGCTCGCAAAAATTTGTTTTTACTATCCGCCTTCGCACAGTGTAAAGAAAATAGTTAATCACGGAAACTACACGTGTTACGACAGACAGTAGTTTCTGCAGGATCTTGAAATCATTTTGAATATTGTCAGCAGCAAACTGAAGTTCATGACGGAGTTTCACAATCCAGTTAATCAACTAGCTGGTGACAACATTACGAAATTTTATGTTGAACATTGTTAATAGATCAATGGGTTACATTTTCGATGGTGTTTCAATGGTTTTCGGAATTTAATGACATATGTTGTCATCCTTTTGAGCGATATCATATATAAAATTTATCGTAAAATCACGCAACTCAAATTCTGATCTATTGTGATGATCCTTCTCATTTGAATCATAATTTTGAACGTTGATAAAATAAAATACATTGAAACAATCTTTCCGCAACTGACAAACAGTTTTGTAGAAACAGATACAAATGAGAGAGTATAATTATTGTTAAATTTCTTGCAAAAGAAATTTTGAGATGGCCAGAAATTTGTTGAATAGCAGAGGTATTGTTTCGTATGAAATCTTGTTTTATGAGGATTTTTTTTAAGGAAAAAAAAGTTTTCTGCGCACTCTGCTATTAAACACCGTGAAGAATTACGTCATCTTTGTTGGTACGAGTTCAAAACAAAAAAAAATCATTTTTATAACCTCCAATTAGAGGTTCAAATAATATTTCTTTGTTTTAACTTAACTTTAATTCTTCAGTCAGAAGTATTTAATAGTTTTTGTTCTAATTTAGCTGTAAACAGTATCTTCAATACAAACCCATTTACATTTCTTCCAGAAAACGTTGAGGAAATTGATCAAAAGAATTTCAAGTGAGAAAATGACAAATTCCTTTTAAACCAAAGCAAACAATTTCCTTCGTTCCACCGAAAAAATTGCCACCCATGAAAATTGTCCTCAGTTAGCACACATTTACATACTTTTTAGAAGTTTCTACAGCCTGATCTCTGTAAATTAGGAAACTTTTAGTCAGCATGCGTTTGACTCGCTCTGGGTACTGCCTTTCCGCTGAAAGTCAGATTTATTCTGACTTTAACTGTTGTATTAAATTGTAGTTGCTATAATATCAATACCTCAATGCTTTTGCCAATCTGATACAGTGTCAGCTTACTCTTCTTTCTTTCGCAATTTCTTCATCATAGTGTTTATCTCTCTGATCTTCGAGACTTTTACGTCAGTCAGCTTTCTTCGTTTGAAAATCCCCTTCGGTTACTAGTAATCAAACCAGATTAAAAAAATGTGTATGTTGACTTTACCGTCTTTACATTTAAATCTCCATACCGCAGACATACTTTTCTCAATCCAGTTCATGCTATGCGTCATAAATTAATGTCACACCTCTGATATAAAGATCATGCAGCACAACATTTAATTGATATTTTTCATGTTTACTCTCTGGTGCATTATAAGTAACCAGACGTCTAAACTATAAGTGGTCACTATCGTATAAGGCTGTAACACTATCCTATCAGGTGGTGCCAAGTAACACTCCTCCCATTTATTATTTATTTGTTTTACTTATGGCTTTACGCCTCGTCGACGTCGAGGTCTTTAGACGTGGGATGGGACTGGGGATAAGGAACGGGAAGGAATTATTCCATGGCCTTTTGAAGGAAGTATTCCGGCATTCGCTTGGAGTGATTTGGGGAAACCATAGAAAACCCAAATCTGGATACCCGAACGGGGATTCGAACCCGCGTCCTCCCGAGAGCAAGGCCAGAGCGCTACCACTCACCCCCCCACACTCGGCTCCCTTTATTAACCTGCAAGTTGGCTCAATTGCTTCTAGATCTTGATGTAGCTAAAAAAAGTAGTAAATTTTATACGGTTGGCGGCTGTATTCAATAAAATAAACCAAACAGAAATGTAATTTTTTTCCAAACTACTGTAATAATCCGAATACATTTTCATGGCAGTCTGAAACGCTTATGTTTAAAACTGTCCTCTCTTTTTCAAACAGGCGCGACCGACATTAAATTGGAAATATTTTTTTATTCTAATCATTTGCATGAGCAACTGTTCGGTACAAAATATTACCTAGCCGTTAAGAAAACGCTTCAGAAAAAGTTCCCTATCTATATTTACATTAACTTAAAGCCCTAATTATGTCTCCCAGAAAGTATCATATGAGTTACACAACACCCGTCTCTAGCAATTCAATCTCGCTTCCCGTATTTCTATTTCACACAAAGTTTGGCGCACCTGTCTATCTTCACTTTTCTCAATAATAATCAGTAGGAAAAGACTTTATGATTACACCCTCCTTATAAACATTTTCGCTTCTTTTTGCCTCTTTTTGTTATTGATTTTCAAAAGTTTCTCAATAAATTTTTAAAACTTTTTCATATTTCTTTCCCTCTAATATTTTTTGTTACTTATGATCTCGGGTATCAATGTCATACAGTAGATGTATTTAATGCTGCCAACGCTGTGATATTGTAACTAAGTATCAAAGGAATGTTTCAGACGGATCATTGAATTGCTTTTTATTGAAGGAAAAGAAATAGGTATGAGAATTATCGCAGTGTCACCCTTCTGTTTGCTTGGCATGGATATCATAGAAAAATCATCGAGAGGGGATTCGAGACGGAAACAGATCGTATACCAACGGAGACACGATATGAGGTCATAAGCTAGCTGGTAGGAACAAGTGATATCCACTGAATTTATTATTAATATCAGTTCTTAACGCATCGTGTTTAAGTGTTGTTCCAGTTTTTACTTATTTCTTTCACAAGTTTCGTAACTTTTCCGGCTGACGCGTTCTGATTTCTTATTTCCTTAAAGACATTTCGCATTTTTGTAGCTGCTACTTTGTTTTAATAGCATGATGTATAACATATACACAACTCTTCAGAATATAAGTTCCAGGAGATTCGTATATTCCTATTTTACTACCGAGTTTCGTATATTAGTTACGCCAAATTAATATTTTTTAGGTCGCCCAATATTTGCCTTGTTTTTACTGCCTATAGTTTATTTACTGGGATGTGTTTTAATTTCTGACTACCAGGTCATAAGTAATCATACTATTCTATTAATTTTCAGTTTGTTTATAAATAGAATCTAGTGAATTTCTTGAATTGATTTTACGTTTTTTTAAGTTTTTTTTTAATTATTTAGTGACCACTTTACTTTTCATTGCTAATGAATAAATATTTTTTATTTTTGTTTCACTACTACATCGTTCGTAATACAAACAGTACTTAAGTAGATACCAGTCATTCTGCAAACCAATATATTTTTCAAACTTTCTTTTCATTTTATAGTGAGAAAAGTTGGTCAAATTATTTTTCATCAAACCATTTCAGATTGAAAGTAAGTATTATTTTTCTTCTTAGTATATGCAATTAATTTTTAGATCTCGGTTCATATAACGTATTAATATTGTAAAGTGAAGTATGAAGTGATTAATAACAGCCGCTGTAAAAGGACCATATTTACAGCTTTCATTTTTTGTACTGGTGAAGAAAGTTTGGATATTTAACAAATGCTTACCTCAGTGATAAAGCTTTCCTTCTACAATGTTAATAAATAAAGAACCCTTTTTAGCGACTGGAAAGGAAACTGTATTTCTCTCAGGCGCGTTGTGAAATTTGGTATAAGTTCCAATTAGAGAAAGTGTAACATGATAAACGCAGGCAGTAAACTTAGTCTTTTATTAACACCAAACCCATTAAAATCATTTTACCTAGGCCGAATGACGAGGATGTGGAAAATATGAAATCCCGTTAAATTTTTATGATTATTGTCCGACACTCTTAACGTCGGCAATAACCTCGAATAAACTGTAGACTGGGACACTGGCTTTTACAGCTAAGTTACATATAATTAGAGTAATTGAGCATTTCTTCCAGCTGACAGCTCCTGTTAAACAAGGTGTTAGAAATCACTCTAATCGAAATGATTGAAGCATTAACAGAAAAGAGAAGCACTGTATGAAATATTGCGTAAACTGAAAACCATTACTTGTATTGCGGCGTCAAAAAAAATGTATTGTAATAAAACAACCATACAAACAAACACAGGTTCATACAGAAGATTGCTACTTGTGGTATACGAAACGTCTTGTTCTGCTTGCACCGAAGATTATTTTTACTAATTTTTAACCAACGCTTTCCACTAATTTCCAACATTTCTATATCAATTTCATTTCTTCTATTTGATTCCAGAATGTAAATCAAGTTAACGAAATATCTGTAACTATTACGATACGTTACCTGTCGTAGATATTTCATAATATAAGGGGCCAAGAGTTTATACATTTGCTGAACATTCTAAATTCTGAATTTTAATATTTTTTATATCAACTAGGACAGCGATTTCATCATAGGGACACTTTATTCAATGTTTTATTTTTATTATTATTATTTTAACAGCTGTTATCGTGAATAGATTATAGTGCTATAGACAGATATTCTACTTCAGGAAGGCATACTATTGTAAACATGTATTATTAGAACATACCATTTCTATAAAGAGCACTTCAAACCTTCAAGCATCAGGATTAGAATCGACAATAGGCTCAATTTGTGTAAACCATCCAGCGTCAGTTCATAAACAAAAACAAAAAATGAGAAGACCAGTCCTAGTACTTCCACACCTGAGGAAGGTGGCGGAGACAGCCGGTGAAATATCGTGTTTTTATAACACAATCCGGCGATACATCCGTGAGGATTTCATTACAGTATCACTGAAGTCATCTGAAGCCTGTAAATCTGTGAAAAATAATTACTTCAATCACTTTTGACATTTACGTATGGAAGCGGGAGTTGGTCTTCAATTACCGAAACGTCAGAGCACTAATCTAATTTTGCTTTTCTTCGTCAACTGTTGTACACCACATGATTTGGAGTGAACAGTCAGATCTAACAAGCGATTTTCGTTACCCAAATCCTAACTTTGACATTCTGATCAGTCTTCAGTCTTGAATGGCGTCAAAGTAACACCACATAAAATCTGACGATCAACCGGCTGTGCCTAGAAGGCACTTATCGCTGACCTCTGTTTGAAAACACTTAGTCCCAAGATTCCTACAAGAGAGCAGTAGAAAAAGAGATTAATTAACGTTTGACGGTTTTCTGCCAAACAGTATGTAACATGATCCGTTCTCTGTTCAAATTAATGAGACGCGAAATGCAATCGCCCTGTGGCCCCTCACTCGGTGAAACATTAAATCGACAAATCAAGAGCTTCAGTATCACAAATCTCTCAGTGACTGGGAAATAAACATTTTTTTTTCTCAATCACAATTCGAAGAGTTTTCGAGTGGAGATCTTATTTGAATTTAATTTAATTTAGTTGCGATGGTGCCCGAAGGCACAGTATTTTTAATTATGCTTCATTATACTAATTTACAATACTTACAAATATGGTTTCTGCTGTCGCTTAGCGGCGTCTTCTCAATGCAAAAATATTTTTCTCTAATGTTTTAGAACGTTCAAGATTAAAGAGTAACTAGCAATTTGTAAGAAAGCAATTGTTTTATCCTTATATGCAAAACCAGTTTTTAGATTTCAGAAAATTAATTTTGTTGAAATACTCCAAACAGGCATCTCCAAATCTTCTGATCTAATCTACGCGTAACTATTTACTTAAAGGGAACACAATCATCTTTCAAACTTTGTTACTATCGGTTTCCATTTTAATTTGATCTTTCCCCAGCTTGTAAAATTGTTGACGCTTATATCGAAAATGTTACTAAAAATGTACTTAAGAAACATTAACATCAACTTTAGTTACGGAAAGATACACTGTTTCTTTGCGAATCATCTGGTGTATTGCACCAGTTAGTAATAGATGATGTTAAAATAAGATCATAAGTACTACTACTTATCAAATCCAAAATTCAGAACGTTCTGAAAGATACGAATCTTCTTGTGTTTTTTCATTTTCGTATTCAATGTAGTAGAGGCAGTGGTAACCAGTTATCAAGTAAACGCTGCAAACTCGGAAATGAAACAATAACACTACTAGTAAATCAAAGTTCGGCGATTCATTAAGGAGTAAGTAGTCACATATGTTAGTTACGATTTCTTTATTGTATAAATATACAGATGACAGAAGTCTACTTTCATCTGAAAATATTTTCGTGAAATGAAATCAATTTACTGCTACTCGGCTAGAAAAAATTACTTTCAGTCTTTGATTTTGTAAAAATGATAACAATAACTGTATTTTAGAATAAAGCTTTTGTTCTTTTACAACAAAATTAATTGGTATTCCACCATAACCGGAGCGTCGAAATTTCTTGGTGGATTGTTAGGTAACTCGACAAGACAAATCAAAAGCGAAGAATAAAATTGTTTGACGTCTCGCTCTCTAGATATCATTTCTCAAAATTGATGTTGTTAGGTGTAAATGCGGCCTGGATCAGAAGAAAATTTTCACCAAATCGAAATCTGACTATAGATTCTTATGTAACTGGAGAAATCAAATCGAAAATGGCAAATAAAATAGTTTGGGAGATGTCGTAACTCAAAATCGAGGTGGTTAGAATAAAATGTGGGAAAGATCCGAAAAAAAATTCACCAAAATTCGCCATGAAATACGTGCTGGACATGCACAAAGGGTGTTTTGTTTTCTTCACAGTGGCTGTGGTTAGTTTGAAAAGCGGCTTGGACCAGAACAAAAACGTCGCCAAGGAAACAATCAACTATACCTATAGTATTTGGCTTCCAATATCTCGAACACTAAGAGAGATATACAAAAAAATTATTGTTTAATTTAGATTTTTCTCATCGAGTTAAACAAGAATTAATCATAAAATAGTGGCATCACTACTATAGTATTGCTGCCCGATTATCCAACAGACCTTGACTGACACCATGCTCAATGTGAAATTCAGGGAAGAGGTTTAAAATGTCTTCGAAATAAGGACAGGGTCAGGTAAGCAGATGGAATTCAAGCTCTAGAATTCAATTGTGCACTCGAGATAGTCATCCGTGAGAAGAGAAAAGAACGGCTTAACGAAAAGATCGGAAATTGGGTCGGACTATAATACAGGACTATGATCCTTTAAATTTATTCACTAACCTTCTCAGACGACCTTGTAATTTTATCCGATCCTTTTCCCACAGCCACAAAACAAATCAACCACCTCAAAACAAGCAGAAAGTCTGGCCTGTAATTATCTTGAGTAAACCTGAGTTCATTAATAATTTTAAACCGGCACCGAGAGAGCTACAGGTGGGATAAAGAAAAATCAAGCGGGCAGAAAAGATCAAATATCCTGGTGGAATCTCAGAAAGAAGCCTTTGTGTCAGCGAGGAGCAAAATGTAAATGAAATATCAACTTACCAAAGGTGTCTACAAACCAGGCTCAGATATTATTACACTGTAATCCTACGTGAGGATGTATATGCTGCAGAATGCATTTCGATGATAGGAGACTTCTGCTTGAGAGGTTGCAAGAAAGAAAGATCTAGAGAAAAATCTTTGGTCCTGTCAAAGAAAATGGTGAATACCGAAGACGTCACAGCCATAAATTAAAAAAATATTGTAGACAAGATTCTGAAAAAGAATAAGTGCTTTGTTATGACCAACTGAATCTTTCGCTATTTTCTGGAAAGGAAAACCAAGGGGGACTGTTTCGCTGAGATGGATAGAACTATGCAAGAAATTATGAGGACATAAAAGATGTTTCCAGGATAAGCCGAAGGTAAGCACAGGCAAAACGTGGACTGACGCAAAAAAATGAAGAACACCGTAAACATATGTGGAAATATTGGGAAAAAGTTAAAATCCAAGGATAAAACACCTCAAATAACGTGGTCCACAGTAGGTGATACTGAAAAAATACTATTATAAATGAAACCACTAATTTTTAATTAGGTTTCGTGCATACTTGTTTAATTGAAGCACCTGTCGCAAGACCCGGTACCAGCAAGAGTGAAGATGATACATATGTTTTTACTTTCTTTCTACTGACATAACCGAATGGTCAGAAGTATACGCTAAACATGCGTCAGTGGTACCATAAGCATTTCCCTAACACTTAACTCCTGAAGTTGTAGTGTTCAGGATTAAGTAAACAGTATCACCATAGCAAAACACCGAGCGTGGTGGATGAGCGGTTAACGTCCTGGCCTCGCATTCGGAAGGACGCGGGGTTCGTATCTCTGTTCGGCCATCCATGTGTCCCCATATCACATGCCAGGATGGTTCCTTCATGGCCGAATCCCTTCCAGTTCCTTAACCAAATTTCTTTCCCGCCTCTAATCACCTCGACGTCTACGAGGCGTAAAGCCATAAGCAAATAAATAAATGAGTATAACTCATGACTGCGACGAATATAACGTGGAGTAGTTTAATATCAATGTAAAAGTATCTAGAAATACTTGTTACTAAATTTTTATTTCCTTTGAAGTATAGCATTAAAATTTGAGTTACAAAGAGATTCAAAGTAAAGGATTTTAAATCGTCTGAAACAGGAGTTGAAGCTACTAATCGTGTAGTCCTACGTTAGTTACCATGTTCAAACTAGGTTACCAAAAAAAGTTTCTTTTCTAATTTTTTATTTTTATTTTTGCAAGTCTTCAGCACAAAAGCTTTAAATGCGGCCTTGTGTGTATATATTACATTTACATAGCGGAATCGTAAATTTGAAATCTTCACTCCGTTATTGATTTTTCGCGTTGAAGAGAATGTTTCACAGCAATACAGACGCGTATTTTTTTTTTTTTTTTTTTTTTTTAAGAATGATATGGATAATAGACAAAAGAAGTTCAAGCTAACTTGAAATTTAAAAGCAAATTGTAATCTAAATATTGTAGTACCACAAAACTTTTCCGTATGATTGTCTATGAATATGATACCACCTTGAGTTGTAATTTCATTAACTTAGTATCAAGACATCAGTTCTAAAAGTTTGCTTAAAACAGTGGCATCGATCAAAGGTTTCTCATTTTACTTGCAGCGATGATTTTCTAAAGCGCTTCATATTACTTTATGGCTGTAGACAGCATTCTCAGCTTAAACGATTCTATCGTGGAGAAAAAAACTCGTTAATGGTATTATAATTAAAATTATTTCCAGACATTAGCTAAACAATATGAAGCATTCCTTTTTAACACTTTTAATTCATGCTAAATGATGTAGTTAACTTTACTTAACTCCATTAGCACTGTAATTTAAAGTCTAAATTGAGAAGAATTCTATCAAAGCTTAACCAGTCAGGCATAACAATGCTGGAGCGAACTCGGCTGCAGCACAAAGACACAAGTTGAGTGACTTTAATAACCCTCTATACAGCTGAGGACGGTACACTGTATGAAGCAAAGCCGTGGCAGGAACAGAGGGAGACGTTGGTCCAATGAGGAAGTGGGAAAAACTGAAAGTTCATAAATCTGAGCATGAACTGTGAAAAGAAGATTCTTTGAGATTAGGAAATCTTCGTCGGCTGATTAACTTCGATAGTTAAAAATCTCGAGAAAACTCTCGATTATTGAAAAGCCAAATACCTGAATTATTTCATAAATTTTCCACTGCTTAAAACGAACGTGGTGGGCGAGCATTCGGGAAAACACTGATTCGAATCTACATCCTGCCATCCACATTTCGGATTTCAATTGTTTCAGAAAACACTGCAGGCAAGTTTCGGACTGGTTGTTTCAAATGGCCATGACCGAATTCCTTGCTGTTAGTTGCTCTCAGTTCTTTCCCGCCTCTAACCACCTCAACGTTGACAAGGAGTAAAGTCATCAGAAAAAAATCCATTGTTTAAAAGAATTGAAGAAAATATTTTTTTTATGTTATGCCTCACACATGTTCAGGAGTTGAAATCGAATATCCCACTGAACAGACTATTTACGTCATTATTTACTGAACAACGATGAAAAGACGGAGCAAATTAATCGAATGGTCATAATGTCATACCTCTACTGAAGTAGTAGGCTGAAACGCCTACAAATTCGTAGTTACCCGAAATTTATAGAGAAGAGCGCGCAGATGACAACAAAGACGGCAGAATATGAAAGGCAGGATCGGACAATCTTAATGTTGGCGTATCCTTATTTGTTATTCTAGTAAATTAAAATGAATAATGTTTCTCCGACGAAATTAATGAAATCACTGTTGTACTTACGACGAAACGAGAAAAGATAAGTAATCATATTGATGCACTGTAGAGGACAGCTTTGGACTGGAGATTAAGAATAAATCATATCTGAAGCTGATGGAACAGTTACGATCAAAGAGATAAAGATTTGTTCTTTAAGGACAATAAGTTCTAAAACAGATCGAGTAGCACCCACGTATAAACTTAGATAATAAACAAATATTTGTTTAGTATATTTTTTTCCAGATTATGGACTGTTTCGGAGTACATAACAACTCATTTAAACTCAGCAAACAAATTTATACGAAATCCTAAAATTTATTTAGTTGTCTGTGTTAGTTTTCATTAACACGTTTTATCCTAACCGCAAAGACTACTATTAGATTGTTCGTGGTTTTAATTAATATATTAAGTAACTAGACCACGATCCAGTTTCAAATTTTAACTTGATTTTATTGCTAGTGACATCGCACCTTTAAATACAGTTCACATATAAACACAACACTCCAACGATTACAGTCGACACTTCTTCCAAAGACAATACTACCAAGTATTCGTACAAAACTGTCCTTGGCCGATGTAACCTGAGTAGAACTCTGTAAAACTCTGTCGAAAAATTGTCTCTTATTCTCTGCTGATAGCATTATATAAGTTCTATCAAAAGTTCTAGAACACTACAAAGGCATCCGACAGATACTTCTCGAACATTAACAATACTTAAACAATAGAAAACATATGAAAAACAATCAGAATTAATACATAATCATTTACCATCATTACAAGATGCTTAGAAATGAAAATTAAAGATACTTAAACACAAAAACACAAAATTATCCACATAAATCGTTTTAACTGCAGTAAGTCGTCCTTTAAACATCGTGGCTCATCATAATACTTACAATTACCAACATTTAAGCAATTCTCTGGCATGGTTCTGTTCTTAAACATTTTAAATTATATTTACATAATTTCTTTTCACAAAACAAAATCCATTTACACTGATTTACAACAAAATACAAGACAAATATACAAAATCATTTCCAATCAGACTCTAGCTTGCTACAAATGCTTCACAAAATACAATTCCAGTTAAAGTTTAGGTTCGAGGGCTGTTACACTACACAAACTGCTCAGTTAGTGGAACCTCTATCTAAACTAAAACATTTAGTACACTATTTGAAAATAAATGTTTTCGAGATACATCAGCATCGTCACTAGCATTTGTAATACTTCTTGATGAATGATAGCGAAGTCTTAGAACAGACGTAGTTGATGTGTAAGATTACATATAGATAAAATCGAAGGACGCGTACTTCAATACGATTTTGAACATCTTGAATAGATCGTTACAAACGGAGCATGACTAACTTCTGTAAACATAATTTTAAGAACTTCTTTTCTTGTATGTTTGTAGATGTTAAAAAAAAACATTTTTTTGTCACGAAAATAATAATAATTGGTCATGAATTATGATTGTACGCCATTAAAATGAGGTAAGAGATTGCGCAAGCTGCACTTTTATGGGATTGCTGCAATCACGGAGGAGGTGTTTAAACACTCGGCGCGTTTGGTAGGCAGTTGCTATTCCATAACAGGATCAGCTCCTCGATCGCAGATATTATCGCCGTTCTAATTGCTCCTGTTTGAGGCTTTGCAACGCAGCCTTTGAAGCTTTATTAGAGCGAAATTTCACTTTATGAGCAGTCTGTGATGAATCGACGTCAGTTGCAATAGAGCTGTTAACAAGAACAGGCACGACAGAATGAGCATCTGCGAACTAGGCGCATTGTCCATGCGGCATAATGTCGGAGGTTTCGGTGTAAATAAATCCAAATCCTTACTTAGTTAAATACGAATATCTGAGCCAGAATTTTAGGAATGTCGTTGAAAATGATATTTTAAATTGAATTTTGCGTCTAATACAAAATATGCTAGCACTGCTTGAGTCTGTTGCAATTGTTCAGCGTATTGCGTGCAGTTCCGCTTGTTTAATATGTATGAGTGATACATAAATGCATCCTAGCATAAAACATCTGTGGAAGCGAGTAATGACTCCCTATTAGTACAAGAAGATTTCCTGCCTAACCAACATTTTTAGTATCAAATGCACGATCTGGAGGGGGTGCAAAGAAGGGCATCTAGATTTGTCTCTAGAAGTTACCACGGAACGCAATAAGTGATGAAGGAGCTAGAATGAGATTCAATGGAACATAGGAGGCAGGAGAAGACAGTTGTAAAAGTGTACAAGGCGTATATTGATGGTGAGACTTGCAAAGATATTGATCGAAGAATTAAGGTATTGCATGGAAGAGAAAAGCTGGCACTCGATTTCAGGCCAAAGGGAGAGGTAAAATTTTCTTTTGTAAGTAAAGGTGTCAGGGATTCGAATATTTACGAAGGAAAGTGATAAATAATATACGAAAAACGTTGAAATAATTCATAAAGGGAAAACGTAGGTTCTCACAAGGAAGGTGGGAAATGGCGTTTAGTGAAATTGCCAAAGCCTGCACTCTATCGCAGTTAAATGAAACTAAATTAATCTTTCCAATTGATACAACGGGGAAAATTCTAGATTCACATAAAAATGTTAATGAGTGTTCCAGAACGCCAAACAATGACATAAACATTTTTTTCTGTCATCAGCCTTTCGATTGGTTTGATGCTATCCTCCAACTCTTACTATCTTGTGCTAACCTCTTCATGTCTACATATCCGTTACAACCCACGTCCTCAATTATATGCTTCATATATTACATATATTCTTATAATCTAATAAACATTATTTTATTATTAAAAACAATTAAAAGATTCTTAATATTAGTCAGAATTAAAAGGAAATAATTCAAAATAAATTCAAAGAGATTTACCATTACTTTTAAAATTATAAACGTTTTCGAGTTTCTAATAGTCAAAAAACGTCGAAATATGACAGTTGGACCTCAAATTAAAATGTTAAGTCTGCTACACTAGTTCAGAAATATTCCTTATAATACACAGGACAAATTTCCACACATTAAGAAACAAGAGACATGTAACTCCAACAATTAAATCATTTTGTTATCCACACAGATTTAATTCCCTGAAAAAAAAAAGATAAATTAGGTAAATAAGCTTCTATCCATAAATTACGTCACACCTTGAAAAAAGGGGGGGAGACGACAAAGTATGACATCGCGTGAAAAAATGGGGGGGGGGCATGTGTCATAAGCTTTGTGACGTCACATGCATAATTTGTATCACTTTTTGGCTCGTATTGCCCCAGTGTCGAGGCATACTTTTTTAAACGATCGTGTGGCATCTGTGGACTATATTTTTCATCATACAAAGCCACTAACCAACACAAGCAATTTCATAAGAGGCAACTAGAGGTTTTCCCCATCATGAAGATTCGTCCACAAAGCATTGCCGCTAGACGAAACAGGGAAGTTCTTTGCTTATTAAACGATGACGATGCTTTATGGGTGGATGAAGATGATGTTGCCACATCGAATGTTCCCAACACTATCGAAATCAAGAATGAAGTGACTATTGTGCCAATAATAAACAGTATCAAGGAATGGATTCAAAATACATGGACACATGATGACTCATTTTCTTATCATTAATTAAATTTTTTTATGTTTTTTTATATTTTCTTAAATGTTTGACTTATTGCTGATATGATTTTTTAACTAGAAATACAAATATCATTTTGGAAGTGCTGTTTTAATTTATAAATTCAAAATTGCAAAATATGTGACGTCACACCAGGGGAGGGGGGGGTCCCCACAAATGTTACAACCTGTGTCATGGGAGGGGGGAGTGGTCCAAAAATCATGAAATTCGTGTGACGTAATTTGTGGATGGCCCGTAATGGTACAACGTTTCTTTCACAAGCAATCGGCTGTCATAGCAAAGTGTTTATAGCTGCTCCAGTTGGTCGGGGTGGTATTCCGACAGCTGGTGCGGGTGAAGCCATTGTGGGAGTTGAAACAGCACGACATAGCGCAGACAGCACACCTCCAGTCCGCCGCTCTGTCGATCGCTACTGAAAGAGTCTGCCGGCTGCATGCCCTCCAGGGGCGCCTTTCAGCCTGATTGCACTGCCCCTTCGCTTCCACAGAATTTACTTAGAAAGGCGGCGCCCGCACCAGCTTTAATATCTGCGGCTCCCAATCGCTCCCTCACACGTGTTGCTTCACTCCGCCGCGCCGAGGTGGAAGCGAGGTTTTGGCGTTTCCGCAACAGCAGCCGTTCTAACGGAAACACGCTCGAATAGCTCGGAACGACGTTTAATCCCTCTGTTAACCGCGTAGAACGTTTCCGTAACTATCCTCATGTATTGCAACAGTCAGCAATCAAATTAAATATTTCTCGCAGAACTCTGGCATACTGTTCTTCTTATTTTTCAGTTTATTCTATCAGTAGAATCAAATTCTCAAAGTAGAAAATTAACTTAATGCGTTTACTGATAAGCTAAGACGGTGATCTAAATTCTTCGCCTTATTTAGTAAAAAGAAATAAAAGTTCATTCGTTTTAGATCTGTTTTTATGATGAGGAAATATCACCAAATATTCAATCAACCAATATCTTGTTAATATAATACATAGTCACTTTAAATATATATATTTAAGAGAATTGTCTGGTGGCTCAGTGGGTAATGAATTAGACTGGAAATATAAAGTTTCACAGGTTCGAATCCCTGTTTTGGCGGGGATTTTTATAAGCCCAACCTTCACCTCTGACACAGGTTACTGTGTAATGTGAAGTATGCCAGAACGTTTCGTGGTTCAGATTCCAAGTTAAACTGTAGGTCCTAGTTGTAACACTGATGTGTACACATCCATAGAAAATTCAAGACAAAGGCTTAACGAGGTCCTAATTGGCTCAAATGAACATACTTAGATGACAGAATTGTATAAAAGTACTGTCAGTTGTGTTATCTTTAGAGAGTAGATTCTCCGGTAAAGGAAACCCTCTGGCGGTTAGACAAGAATCTATGTTGTTGACGGCAGTTGTCTGCAACTATACTCTGCAATTCACAAAATTGTTGATGGAAGGGGTTGTCAGATTCTTCGTGGTCTAATTAATACGGTAATTAAGTGTTCCACAATGTATTTCAGTTTAGACGTGTTTTTTATTCTCAAACACGATGTCAACGATATAGGTTACATGCATTCATACAATCCAGAGATTGCATACAACGCTTCTTCCGCAGACAATACTACTAACGTAGTCCTTGGCAGTCGCAAATTGAATCTGTATCAACTACTACTGTCCTTCTGTTGATTTATTTATGTAGGCTCTATCGAAATTTCTAGAACACTTCAAAAGTTTCCGCCAGATATTTCTCGAACATTGACAATACTTAAACAATTGAAACATATTAAAAGCAATCAGAATTAATACATAATCATTTAACATCATTACAAAATGGTCGAAATGGAAATTAAAGATACTTAAACACAAAATTATTCACAGAACTAATTTTAAACTGTAGCAAATTGTCCTTTAGACATCGTAACTTGCATTAATACTTGGAATTACGAAAATTTAAACAATTCTCTTGCACAATTCGGTTCTTAAACATATTAAATGGCCTTTAAATAATTTCTTTTCATAAAACAAAGTCTATATACACTGATTTACAGTTAATTGTAAAACAAACATACCATATCATATTCAACCAAACTCTAGCTTACTACAAATGATTCATAAACTGCAATTCCATTTAATTTTTGGTTTGAGGGATGTTACAGGGCGCTTTCCATCAGAACTTAAATTCCATTCCTGAATAGTACGAGAGAAGAAAGAGTTAGTAAAAGCATCGGTAGGGCGCCTTATTTCTCTCATATTATCTCTCCCGTTCTTGCACCTAAAATAGATCGGTGGATAAAATATTTCATCGCACTTGTAAATAAAAGTAAATGTTCACGTGTTTTAATAAATCAAACGAAACATTTATCGACTTTTTGATACTCTCAGCTCAAATTATGTATAAATTCTGTGACGCTTTCTAAAAGGCTATCGCAAGCAGTCATGAAATTAGCGGCTCTTATCAGTAAATCCCTTGCAATACTGGTTTCAAACGGCACTGCAGTAGTCAAAAGTGAGAATTTTGTACTCTGTTTCCATTGTATGTGCATTAAATTCCTCAAAATTCGCCATGTGAATTTTTGTGGACATCCGGGGAGTATTTGATAATATATGGTAAGGGACCCAGTTTGAGTGGCTGTAAACAATGAAGAGAATATATGCTACTTAAGACAACTGAATTTGTTATTACGCATACTTCTTTCGCCAGGATTCAGTTGATTTATCAGCAGTGAGAACATTGAGGTCTTGAGTTACAGCCAGGCAGTTCTCCCTGACCTGTAGAGGCGAGGCCTGTTTGCTGTAGGTCGGAAGTCATTTGCCGAGCAGCGAGGGGGATCTTCAATCTCGACAGGCAGGCGAGCGGATCCCGGCTTAACTGTCTAATACCGACACGACCTCCAAAAATTAAGTGATCCTGGAGCAGCCTACCAGCGCAGCGAAAGCACAGACGTGCGCAATCAAGGGAGCACTCGACAGTACAGTGTAATTTTCTGTGTACCTGCGGCAATAAATCATAAAAAGTCTGCTTACTTCGCATTTTAAGATGGGCATTTCCAATTCGAAATAACTGATTATGCATATAAGCGATATAGCTCATTACTTTCTTCTTATAAACTACAGTAACATTGATCTAAGCAGCAGTTGCGATGGTATTATATTGAGCAGTGAGGCCAAAAAATATTCTGGATATCTGGCAGTATCACCGCTAACTTTCTCCAAACAGCAAACAGTGATTTTCTGTCATCGTCATTACCCTTGCTTGAATTTGGTATTGTAGCATGATAGCCACATTTTGGGTATCAAATATGGGAGTTGGAGGGTATGCAAAGAAGAGCTACTAGATTTGTCTGTGAAAATTTCTGCAGAATATAATCAGTAAATGATATAATAAAGGGGTCGGGATGGGAATCTGAAGACAGTAGGACGAAGAGAGTTGAGGGTATTGGTGATGAAGCGTGGAAAGTTTTGGTGGAAGAATTGAGAAAAGTGCATGGGAGGGAATAGAGGACCATGGCCACAAGCTGGCACTAGATTTCAGGCATATCGTTATGGGAAAATTTCTTTTCGTAGGTAAGAGGATCTGGTATTTGAATAAATTAACAAGAAAAATGATGAATAATTTACCAAATATTCCTGAAAGAATTTAAAATTATAATTGGGTAAGTGAAAAGTAGGCGGGTACAAGAAAGAGTAAATTTTCACAGGAGCGTGCGCTCCATTGGAATCAACATGTAGAAAACATCATGCGGAATTGATGACATGGGTTCAAGTCCCGATGAAGCCCAGTATATCTCTTATATGTAATTTTCCCCAAAATGTGGCTTCCATACTTCACAACCACATTACAGCAATAGTTTGACTAAAGATTTATATAGATTTATTTATCGTATGGCAGTTTAGACACTTTTAAGAACATTGATAAAATATATACACTGCAGCTTTACAAGATTAAAGACATATATCTAGTATTTATATAGAAAAAAAAAAAATCCCTCCGTCTCTTCTCTAGATATGGAACTGGATTTGAAACACAATGCTGACGCTGTTCTTAATGGAGTCCAGACATAGAATTAATGCTCAATGAGTATATCATTTCAATCCATCATGTATTATGCAGTCTCAGGTTAATCTTCCACCATGCGTTTGTCACAATGGAAGTTTGTAGACGTGTTAAAAATTCTACATTTACAACAGAAATCTTCCTAGATGAGGTTTCGGAACATACAGAGTTCGATGCCCCACTTCAGCTACTCAGATTCCAATTTTCCAAAATCATGCTGAAAAATCCTTGTATGATTGTAGAATTCCGCTTCATTCCGCCATACTCTCCTGGCTTCAGTGATCTCTGACCTTGAAGTTGGCGACTCGTAAAGCTCAAAATAAACCTATGTGTACGAAAAATTATTAAATTTTTACCAATTATTACATTATTCATGAATAACCTTATAGGATGTAATAATAAGATCTTGAAACTTACATCTGTTTGTATGGAGTAATTGTCACTAAATTGTAGTAAAAAATTATGACAATGTAGGCAGTGTGGAAAATTTGGAAAATTTATCTGGACACAGTTTAATGCATGAGTGTCAAACAAACATTTGCGCAATACTTCCTTTTCACATATGCTTCTAGTTAAGTATACTGCATACTTCGAAGCAACACGATATTTGCAATGTGCTAGAACGGTTAGAATATTCTTCTTAAGAACAAAATTTAATACTCGGTGTCATACAAAGTACGAAACTAGTATAGAAAAAATATTGTAGGAACAAAGTGTTGTATCAAGTGTGCATAACTCCAAATGCAAAATTGTTAGTAAAACATTACTTCCGGTGGAATTGCTGTTTGTTATATTAGTATCTGTAATGTATGCTGAACAAAAAATGCCTTTATTCAACAGCGGAAACGATAGCACAATTATTAAAAACTTACAAAGTGTTTTAATGCCTTTTCCCCGTGGTTTGCTTTAAATTTTACTTGCAATAGTTTCTACCTAGGCAAATTACTAACAGAAATACGAATACAGCAAGCATGTAAAACGGAGTGATATCACACAAGTATCAATACTGAAATCTGTCTGTATCAAGCGACAGTACATGTGACAGTAATTGTAAATTTGGTATATATTTTATGGGAACCAGCAGAATTATTATTAACAACATTCTGTTCATAGACACATACGCAGAAACGGTTCCTAAAACCTAGTCATAACGTCTGAGTGTACATAGGTACGATAAACTATTTTGAATCCTGGAAATTCTTGTTTTTGCATGCATGTGGCTGTAGCGAGAGACTATTTCCAGCCGCTTTGCTGACTACAAGTTACCTGTACAGGTTAAAGTCAATAACCGATGCCTCCTGCTATTTAACCAGCCATCGAGTTCCGTGTTAGCTTCATCAATTCTCTACTTCTAACTGATAGCATTGTGCGTTGCCAGTATACAGCATTATCAGTACTTCACGGATCCCTCCGACTGTCTGCACAGCCGTTTACTGCCTTAATGAGCCCTAATAGCCACCTGTCAGAAGCCGTCATAGCTATACCAAATATTGTTTCAAGCCCGCAGCTGTAGTAATATAGTGCACTGCATCGGTTCTGCGGAAGGAGTGTCTTCTACTGGCAACAAAATCTGAGAAAACAGTTATTAGTTAAGATACGAGTTGGTCATTTTCACTGGAATCAAGTTCGATAGCAAGACCTTGGTAAGTTTTACAAACAATTCAATTTGTAGCATTAAGTTTGTTTTCGTGTAAATATTTTTGTATTTAACATGCATCAGTTAAAAAGGGTGTGAGACAAGGTTGTAGTCTATCCCCGTTAATATTCAACTTGTATGTAGAAGAAGCAATGAAGAAAGTCAAAGAAAAATTTCCATGTGGCATAAGTTTTCAGGGAGAAAAAATCAGTATGCTACGATTTGCTGATGACATTGTCTTGTTAGCAGAGAGGGCTGAGGATATTGAGATTTGAGATGTTGTTGAATGGCATGAACAAAATGCTGAAGGAAGATTTTGGACTAAATATAAATCAGAGTAAGACAAAAGTGATGAAATGTAGCAGAAACGATACCAATACTAGCAGATTAAATATAAAAATAGGATCGGATGCAATAGGAGAAGTGAGTGATTCTGTTACTTAGGAAGCAAAATTACAACCGATGGCCGAAGCAGGAATGATGTTAAAAGCAGAATAGCACTAGCAAAAAGAGCCTTCATGAAAAAGAGAAACCTTTTAGTTTCAAATATTGATCTATGAATTAGAAAGAACTTTTTAAAACTCTATGTGTGGAGCATAGCACTTTACGTGGAAATTAGGTGGACAGGCAAAGTAAGAAATGAACGAGTTTTGGAAATGATGGGTGAGAAAAGAAGTTTATGGAAGAAGCTTACAGGAAGAAGAGACAGGCTGGTAGGTCAAATTTTGAGACGTGCTGGATTGGTTAATTTGTTAGTGGAGGGAACAGTCGAAGGTAAGAACTGTAGAGGAAGACAGAGATTAGTATATATGAAACATATAATTGAGGACGTGGGTTGTAAGGGGTATGTAGAAATGAAGAGGTTAGCACAGGATAGGAAGGGATGGAGGATTGCATCAAACCAGTCTAAAGACTGACGACAGCAAAAAAAAAAAATATAGTATTCTTGGATGACTAGTCGAATGAGCAGGGTATTTTCATACGATATTTCGGCGATCGGAAACTCTGCCGCCATCTGTTCTCTCGGCGAGACACCCGAGAAGACTATATTAACTTTCAACGCCGATAGGAACCTCGTTCCAATGTATTTTTGTATTTATATATGTTCCTAATCTGCGGTAACGCAATAAGTTATGTAGAAAAATCAAAGTTAATTGAATGGCAAAATGGAAAAGGGACTAAAATTGAATGTAATGATGGTCAGATCAGATTTTTTTGTCGTCATAATCTTTGATTTTATCTAGTTAGATAGAGCGATAGACTACTGTTCGTCACCGCTGTTTACATCTTAGGTGCGACTGCAGGTAAATACGCACGTCACATTAAGCGGCCTGAGTCAGCGACGTATACGTGCAGGTCAGCAGGTGCCGGGCCTGAATGGGCACTGATTGTTCCGGCAAGCATATTGAACCCGTGATGTCAGCACTTGACCAGAGTGGTTTTCGATTATTAACGGGGACGGACGAGGCATTAGCGTCAACCTGCTTCCTCATTCTCTATTATTAACTTGTCACTGTAGGGGCACTCTGAAAGCTGGTCAACGTACTGTCGATATACAGCACTCAAAAAAACAAAAAGCTGAGAAACAATAAACAAGGCACCTATAGCACGGCGGTGTCCGCACTGTGCCAAATACCAACATTAAGAAAAAAAAATATTGAACAAAAATATGCAACTACTACCAATTCCCGTGACTTCGTCCACATGGTATAAAGAAACTTTACAAGTAAACACCTTTTATTTACTAAAACTTTGTTATTAATCAAAATTACAGATTAATATGAAAGAAATGGGTTCACAAACCAGAGGGTCTCTACACCTCAGAATGCTTTTACTCTATGAAAGCAGTAGAAATAGAAGAGTTAGAGGAAAAAGGAAAATTCTTGAGGAAAAGCTGTGGACCATGGAAAAATGAAAAAGGTGAGTTTATACACCCGGCGAATAAAGATCTATGCAAGGAAAGAGAAAATTGAAGGATCTCAGACACCATCAGGAAGAGAAGAATCAGGTTTTTGGTCACAAAATGCGAATGGATAACATCAGACTTACAAAAAGAATTTTCAACCGCGTTTACAAGAGTAAGAGCGGAAATCAGTGGATCCAAGGAGTAAAGAATGGTATAATAGAGATCGGAATAATTGAAGATGTAATGCAAGATAGAGCAACTATCAGAAGATTGATACAAAATGTCAAGGGTTTCCAGGAGAAGAGGAAAGGTAATAACATCTGGATCCAAGAAAGGAGGAAATAGCAAAGTAAAAGAATGAAGAACTATTGTAAATCAAGAAAAGAAACATCAAGATTAATGCACGGTATTAGTTTTCTTGGATGTCCGATATCGAAGAGAAAAAGATGAAATTGGCTTTTGAGAATACATCAAAAATAATCTTAATTTTTTTTTCTCACTAAGCTATTAACAACTGATACGAACGATTTAATGATTCAGTCCTGCATATGTATCGGACGTCTTTATATTCAATCGTGGCGAATATTTCTACCACAAAAAGGTTTCGCAAGGCAATATTAAATTCGTAGGTTTTATTACGAAACAATTAAATTAGTGTAGTTTTTTTACTTATCACCGTGTCGATGTCCCATAGAAGTATAACGCAAGCTACTGCTAACGAAACATCTTCCACTATGTACAGTGTCATTGAAATGGCTAGTTTTCAATTGATCTGCGTACATACATTCAAAAATTCGCTGGAATTCGGTTTTGGACGTTCTATCAAGACGAAATGTGGTACTAATCTGGATACAAAAAGTATCCTATATGTTAACTGAACAATGGGCAGTTTTGTGCAAATTTATTCATTAGTTTTCCATCAGATGCGCCCTCATACAGGCAAAGATTACAGAAATTATTTTTTGGCCAATGTTTCATCGAGAATTATGTTACTAAGATATTTAAAGAGCGTCCTAGATGTTAAATGATGACATAAGCTATTACTACGTGAAGTTTCGTTGACATGCGTTTATTAGTTTTTGCGTGACGCTAGGACGGAAGGAAAAAATTTCAAATTTTACAGTTTTGAGCTCTGATTCATCAGGAAATTTGTTACATATCGGGATAAAAAACATCCTGTATATTAAACCATCACATAAGCTCTAGCTGCGTGCAGTTTCATTAAAGTCCGAAAGTTAATTTTTGCATGATGCACAGACAGACAAAAATTGAATGTTTCGCGGTTCAATTTAATTTAATTGCAATGAGCGCTCGCAGCTTCCCTATTGCATCTCTGTCATTAGTAGTGCAAAATGCAATTTGAAATAAATTCTATGAACAGACACAAAATGTCTCACATTTTATTACGTAGTATAGATTTCCAACTGAAACTTTCCCCATGTAATTAAAACTCGAGCAATAAGAATTTTCTCTTATCGTAAGCGTTCGAAATACATAATATTTCAACTGTTTGCAACTAAACAACAGATAGTTGGGAGGTAGGATTTATTAAAAGCAACAAAAAATGAATCGTAAAAAGACAAGAATATTTACAAATGTATATATGGTTTCTTCCTTAAATGAATGATGTGAAGGAGTTTTGGCGATATCTGGTATGCCACTGGGTCACCTTTTCTGGTCCACCATGTTATTACTAGAACACACAAGACACTTTTTACACATGCCAAAAAATAGAGATATCGCTACTGACTTCCGTACATCAGCCGATTCTCATCCTTCCTTTTTATCAATAAATTCCTCTTTTGTTCTTTCGCCACGATGTGTCTCGATGACATATTTCAGGATTATAGATAACTTGTGGAGTACTGCCTTTGGACGTTCAAATTTTCAGTAACGTAATCTGAACTTTTCAGTTTTGTGCATTTGTACTGCGCTTATACATACTTATATTTTATCCACTCTTTGTTCAGCAACTTTGCGACAAAGGTGTATGTCAAAGCGTACGCAGAGATACGAGAAATTAGCTGGATGATGCAGGAAGTTATTGTTTCGTTCTGCACTGAAAGTATCCTCAAGACATCACGATAACTTGGATAGACGAACCACTCAACTTTTCTAAAAGTTCATAATTTTTTTGTGGTATTCTTTATAGAATGAGAGATATCTGATTTTATGAATCCTAATAAACGCCGTCATAATCATATAAGTATTGAGTATTTTGCTTCGCGTTTTTAGTTTCAACCCTAATGACAAATCAACGACCAAAGGCTGAAATTTACTTCATAGCAGCATAGAGGCCTTCGTCCCAAATTAAAAATATCAATTTTTTTTTTTTGCCGTAATGTTTTATTTGTAACTAACAACAAGAATAAATACTGGAGTAACTAAAAGTATCTAAATCGTTCTTATACTATTATTTTATGTGGACTTCTGAAATTTAGGCTTATTATTACAATTATGGGTGATGATATGGACAGCGAAATTGACTGTGTAAGTGATTGTCGCAAGATCATCGTTACTTATACGTATGATAATTATTAGAATGTTGTAGAGATTTATGCGAGTCTAGTTTCGGAATTCTTCAAATTTGTGAAGTAACTCTACATTTTATTTTTAGTATAACGAGGTCTCGTTACTGACGTTCCACTGTATGTCAGTCTGTTGCAGGTCCCTAGCTAGTAAACTAAATTACTTTCAGACTTCAAATTTGCATACGTTATGAATTTCACTGGCTCAAAATTGAATATCGCTTTTAAAATAATATTCTGTGAAGAAACACGTGGAGTATAAGTAAATGTTTAGAGCTGGTGAGGAAAAGGACTAAAAAATTTTTTACTGAAAAATAAAGATGTGAATATTCATCAGTTTTATGCCATTTTTTCTACCAGATCTATCTCAACAACGCTTTTGCTTAGGAACGTGAAAATTGTTCCTAATATTGACCATCCAATATAAAGGGTGTTACAAAAAGGTACGGCCAAACTTTCAGGAAACATTCCTCACACACAAACAAAGAAAATATGTTATGTGGACATGTGTCCGGAAACGCTTACTTTGCATGTTAGAGCTCATTTTAGTTTCCTTAGTATGTACTGTACTTCCTCGATTCACCGCCAGTTGGCCCAATTGCAGGAAGGTAGAGACTCTTCGTGCTCGTATTGTGGACGGCTGTGATACAATACGCCATTCTCCAGGGCTGCATCAGCGCATCAGGGATTCCATGTGACGGAGGGTGGATGCATGTATCCTCGCTAACGGAGGACATTTTGAACATTTCCTGTAACAAAGTGTTTGAAGTCACGCTGGTACGTTCTGTTGCTGTGTGTTTCCATTCCATGTTTAATGTGATTTGAAGAGAAGTAATAAAATGAGCTCTAACATGGAAAGTAAGCGTTTCCGGACACAGGTCCACATAACATATTTTCTTTGTTTGTGTGTGAGGAATGTTTCCTGAAAGTTTGGCCGTACCTTTTTGTAACACCCTGTATAAACGACAGTAGTAAACGTTATTAACAAAATAAGCAAAACCTTTAATTTTCAGGTTACTTTCATTTATATGAATAATTTTTTTAAAAAAATGTTTCTAATTCAGTGTAAATTGCATCCAAATGAAGTTCCAAAAGATTTTCTTGGAACCATAGTATAGCACAACATACAGAAAAATACGGTACTTAACGTGAAAAATGGACAGATACTGATTTCATGCGCCAAGCGACCGCCATCTGATCTGCCATTCTCAGGATACGAGTTCAGATCATTTGAGTGCAGAACCCTAACTCACACTTGCCCGATTTTTCTTCTTTGTTATTATTCTATCACTTCCTTACCGTTCAGTCAACGCGTCTGTCTTATTTAAGATTTAGCTTAAGAATCATGTTGAGACGACTCCTTTATTATTTCAAAATATTTTATTTCATGTACCAGCATTCGTCCAAATGACCAGGGAAAAAAAGCTAAAAGCCACCATCAGTTTTGTCGGGAATCAGGTGAAGAGGAACCGATGCCATTCCAGTCGTACTTGCCCTATTCGACCTAGCTTATCTGATTTGCAACGTGTTTAATGAGCAGTGAAATTATAGGAACTGTACGGCAGTGTTTGAAGCCGCGTGATTGCCGCATTACGGTCCGTGTTAAGCCCTCATGCTACAAGACGAGTCACTGCAAAGTTAATCAGGTGGTGCGGTTTGCGACACTTGCCTCATCACGCCCGCCTCTCTAATGAGGCGCTTTACACGCTAATAGGCCTCCGAGATGCGCCTTATAACCCGCAACCCCGCACTACACCTTTATGTGCTCAGGGGATCGGTTCGGTTCCGAGAGAGGGAGGAGGGGGGAAGAGGCGGGGTGGGGTGGGGGCTGAGCTCAGATTACAACACGGCGTCTGCAAGTAGCGACGTGGGTACTTGTCGACTTAAGCAGCAGGTACAAATGTTCTGCATGGCAGCGGCATCGTCGTATTGGTTCCTGCGAGCGGCTAATACCAACCAACCAGTGTGAACCCTACGAGAGATGTGTGATATCACATTGAACTATTCTGTCTTAAGATAAGTTATTCAAAAAGAAATTTAAACAACGTTATTTTTCAGTGTGGCCACTCCATTTATCCATGCACTAGTACTGTCCTCAGGCACGTCTTCAAAAACAATCTTTGTGCTGTCGACGTTTACAAATATAATGATTGAGTGAGGTGCAATCTCGACACGTTCTCAACAATGTTTATAATCATTATTTCATTTAAGGGGAGGCGGAGGTGCCCAAATTTTTTTTTTTAAATCTGACCAATAATTAGTTTGAACTTGCCTCTCCAAAGGAAACTTTGATTTAGCATTATATTCGTCCTATAGTGCGGAAATATATTTACAAAATTTCGAAGCCATTTCCCGTAAATTAGATTTTTCAAATTTATGGAACATTTTTTCAAAAAGTACGCAAGGCAAGGAAATAATTTTTTTTATGTTACTCTTTGTTGTCCAAATTACATTTTAATGCGGGCTTGTAATAAGGCTTGTATTAAATATGAAATTTAATTAACCATCGTATTTTACAAAATAGTATTTAAATGTTATTTTTCAATGTGGCCACACCATTTATCCATGCACTAGCGCTGTCGTTAGGCACGTCTTCAAAACCAATCTTTGTGCTGTCGACGTTTACAAATATTGAGATTGCGGTGCAATCTTAACACGTTCTCAACAATGTTTATAATCCTTATTTCATTTAAGGGGAGCCGGAGGTGCCAAAATTTTTTATTTTTTTTTTAAATATTTTTCCGAACCAATAATTAATTTGAACTTGCCTCTCCAAAGGAAAGTTTGATTTAGCATTATATTCGTCCTATATTGCGGAAATCTGTCTACAAAATTTCGAAGCCATTTCCCGTAAATTAGATTTTTGAAATTTATGGAACATTTTTTCAAAAAGTAAGCAAGGTAAGGAAATAAATTTTTTGTATTTTACTCTATGTTGTCCAAATTACATTTTAATACGGGCTCGTTGTAACAAGGCCTTATTAAATATGAGATTTAATAAACTATCATATTTTAAAAATGATTTTTAAGAAATTATTCAAATGAAACTATCCCTCCCGCCTAACTTTAAAACTGAACGATTATATATGTTGAAAAAGTTTCAATTTACTATATTGAATAGTTTCCTCATAAACGTTCCTCAAGTTTATTATTTTTACATGGGTAGCATAAACACCACGGGCTGCTCTTAAAGAGTTTTCTGTCTGATGAAATTTCATCAAGCTGTGATAATTTGTTGATAGTTTCACTTTTTTTTGTAGGAAATTTAATAAAAATCCATTTTTGCACTCTAGAATTAACAGTCTGTTTCACAATGCCGGCTAGCCATAAGGCTAAAGATGATGGTACTTGTTTTTGACCAGTAAGCGCTGCCACAATGTTTGTTATTTCTTTCTTTTACTAACCGCTAATTTAAATTGCAGTTACAGTTTAAATGTCCACCTTATTATGATAATGTCTTGCGAGTGCTTTACCGGATAAGAAGGTAACGGTAAATTGCCAGAATATAATTCCTCATTATTATTTTAGGCTGTATTCACCAGACACGTCGTGGCCTTCTGCTTCAAAGGTGTAGGACTGAGAAAGAGAGAGTTAAGGTAACAGTAATTTTAGGCTTGTCTGGCTCGCAAGTAGATAGCGTGCCAAATTACCCGGCTTTACTTACAGAATGATGGACTTTATTATCTATAACCATCTCATGAACGAAGATGAAGAAATCTTCTTTCTTTGGCGTATAAAGCGTTAAAGTTAACTGAAACTCTCACTGCATTTCATTAACTCCACCTGAAACAGCAACAGCACTTAAAATGTCATTTACATTATTCCCTTTGTAAATTAAATTAATAAACAGTTGTACCATTCTATTTTTAGTGTTTCTTACGCTGTATAAGTATATTACCTAAAGGCTCCTCTACACAATCAGCCATGATGGGCGACTATAGACACGCACGATTGTGTAGAGTGCATAATCGTCTGTGAATGGCCATCATCGCCTATAATCAAGAGTAATCCGTTGGTTTTCGGTACATCAAAGGAATGCGTGCCGATGATCGTGCGCGTGTCCACACAATCGCCCTCCATTCTGACGCACGGCAGAGGTCCAAACTATGACTTTTCGCAACCAATCGAGATATTTTTTTGCAGTAGATATTCAAAGTCGCTTGATGACATGCTATCGAAGTTATCAAATTCTGATGATGGTTCTGCTAGAAGTTCAGAAGTTCCGCTAGTTGTTTATTCATGGTTTGTCGGGGGGGGGGGGGAGAGGGATCATGTGAATGGACGGAGAAGTGAATACGAAGTCGCAGGCAAGAGCTGCCTAATACCTAGCACAATAACAGGAGGCTCTGTACCTTGTTCAGTTGCGGTGAATAGTCAACATCCACCATCTTCTCTTCCTCTATCTATTTTACATGACTTTTTTGTTTTTGATGCTCATTCTGATAATGGTTATATGTACTAAGCGAATAGCCTGTGTTATTTTTCTTTGTGCATCGTTTCTGCCTGGTAATTATTTAATGTTTTCCAGTTATTTCCGGGATATTGTGGTCATCTTCTTTATTTACACCGTCGACTTTTTTCTTCTTTCTTTAAAAATACGTTATAGAAATTATCTGATTGATGAAAGATTCGTAAGCCTTTCTTTGTACTTATCATAACTTTAATTCAGTAAATTAATTATTTTACAATGTTCCGCCAACACTAGCCGAAAATTCACACATAATATTTACATCGGACTTCCTTCTGAGGTTACACGGTTCGTAAATGGAATTTGCGATGATTGAGTTCAATATCACGACCCAGCCATCAATCAGCGCAACAAACAAAAACCTGACTAAAACAAAACCTCAAGGAATCTATAAAGTTATGATTGCGTAATATAGAGTAACTTATTAATCCGTGATCACCACAAGCCGCTATCACTTTGACATCCATTTTCAACAGTCAGTAAATGAAAATTTACAGACAGCAACTCATGATCGCGACGATGATGGTCACTTTTTTAATCCCCCATCATGGGCGATTGTGTAGAAGAGCCTTAAAGTTTGTGGGCCGAACTGGTTTGCGCGCTTCCGCTAAAATTTAATTTCCGCTAAAGTTCCACTCTAACTATCGAATTATAAGAGAATCTTTTCCGACTTCTTCATTTATATTTTTGACTCGCAGAACGTCGTAAGGAAGGACAAAGGCCAAGTAGTTAGTAATGATCACAGCATACATGTTTATAATACAAGCTGTTCTTCGAGTTTTCGCCAAGAGCAACACATCGCAATTTCTACAACTACTCTGCAATTGCCCCAGTAGCAAGATATGTTCTGAAAAGTATCCCCTATTTTTGATTCAGTGCACATGGTAGTATCACCGATGTATATTTTCAATTTTCATTCTGTTATGTCACGAAAATAAGAATGTATCAAAAATTGCGTTCTGTTAGTATCCTTCAATATACTCTAAATCAGAGTTTCCCACCGGGGGAATTGAAGAGATCATAGGGGCGTTTCTGGTTCAATGCAAATTAAGGGTGTGTTGAGGGCCAACCGCCACCCCCCCCCCCTCCCCCCGGTTTCCAGTATTACATCCGGATTTAAGAACTTTTTTAATGCATTCTCATGATCGTATGTAGTCACAAGAATATTAAGCGTGGCTATCAAATTATCAGGGAAAGATTGATTGTCATTATGGAACGCGGCAATTTAATATTGCAGATGACAAATAAGGCACCAAATATATATGGAAAAAATAGTGTCATTACATCGAAGCCTGTAATTGAATACTCTAATTTTTTTATTTGTTAATCAAACTGTAAACAATACACAAACTTTGTTAATATCTTTTAATAAAGTAATTTTAGAAACATGTCCTTGCTTTTTTTTATGGCATTCGGCTACTGGGCCATACAGCCAGCTCAATGTGATTCGTTGCTATCAAGTATTGACTCAAGGACACTACAACACGGACAAGACATTCACAGACACAACACTAAACACCCATGCCCTCGGCCGGACTCGAACCGGCGACCTTCGGTAAGCGGAGCTAGCACTCTAGCCCCTACGCTACCGAGGCCGGCGTCCTTGCTTTTATGCATATGATATTGTACGTTTCACCTTCGAATCACTATTTCAAAAGTGGGTGCGAACCAAAGATGTTACTACATTGCCTGTCTTTTGGACAGCTCGCCCGTCTGTTTCGAACACATAATTAGTATGTTACTTTCCTTAACTCCTAATCTTCCAAACAAATTTAATTGTTAATAATTTTTCAGTTCCAATGAAAGGTTCCATTGTTAACCATTGACTACACGTAGTTCCACGTATTTCAGTTTATTTTATAATTTTCAGTAACAAAAACATAAAAATCTCCACAAAGCTCTTTTCTAATCAGTCAAGTTCCTCAAAATAACTGCTAAGCTGTTACAACTTTCGTCCAGTCCATTCATACTATCTAAGGTTTTTTGCCCCAACACAACCATTCTATCCTGCCGCTTCGTAACGACTTCTGAATTATCGATTGCTGCCGCGCGCTCGTCAAGCAAGCCTGTACTTGAATAACAATAATGTCACGCGCTGTTCTTAATAATGGGTTCCCGGCAAGCCAAACAATACATTATTTGTTAATATTGTTGGCAACATTCCTTGAAGGCTAAAAAAGTTAATTTAAGTGTGATGAAACTAAAATTATCGTAGGTTACTGTATTTATTAGGGACCTGGAGGTGGTCTGATAGTATGTGACTGCACCTTGTAAGAAATATGAGTTGCGGTATTTATTACAAGAAGGGAATTCAGTGTGATTTATTTTCTGAAAAGGGAGCAGTACTTTTTTCAAAAATGGAGCGGTGAGTAATTTTTCTTTCGTCAAGGTGCCAAAAATGTTGGAAACTTATGCTCTGTACTTTGTGCCATAAAATATGGGCTGTGCTGTGCCATTTACGAAATCCGTATTAGTTCAAGTAGACGGGTCGCACGCAGGGTGTAGGCCCCTGCCGCCCCGGCTATGGCGAGTCTCCGGGGTGGACATCCGCCCGGCCCTGTTGCTAGCACAATGAAGCTCCCGGACCGCAGTTCCGGAACTGCGTGCTCGCGAATGGCGTAGAGCAGGTTGGACGCTCTGGCAAGTGTTTCTGCTGCCTCATGTCAGCTACACACATTACGTGTCAGCTGTTGACTAGCGGAGAACTACCTCGTGACAACACACAAATTCTATTTAACTCATTCGATACTAAAAATGACGTTGCCACTACAGTTCACAATACTGATTTTTATGAAAACAAAACTATTGCCAGAGGCGACGTATTATATGCGTTCATTTTGAGAATAGGTAATCATGAAGTCTGCCTGTCATTCTGTTTTAACTTCCGTAATAGTCATAGTAATAAGGAAGGATATATCAGGAAAAGATATCTCTTTTACTTTTCAGAAACGGGCTAGGAACTTCCGGCAACATTTTAGCAACAATCAAATGAAAGGTTATAGCTCAGACCATAATTCGGCTTCCAGATGTCGGTTTGCCATGGCATCCAGAAAGTATACCAGGCGAATGCCGTGGTAGTTCTTTAAAAATGCTATGGCCAAATTCCTTCCCGTTCCTTGCCCAGGCTGCTTTCTCGGCTCTGATAAACTCGACGTCGATGAGCCGTAAAGACCTGATGAAGGAATTTGTTACAAATCCCTGCTTAATTGACTACAAAACATCTGTCACGTTCAGATTATGTCTGTTTAGAACATCTATTTCTCAAAACTCATTTTGTACACTCAACTGGCAGAATTCCAGGTAAACATACAAAGGATCAACTCCGAACAGGCATAAATCAAAACAAACACTCTTCCCAACTGATCAGTACTTGCACCACTGATCTTTAACCTGCACGTGCTTGAAATTGTCTCTCACAGAGTAAGCTAAACGAACGATTTGGCCAAAGATACCCGAAACATTGATTCCTTTTTTTAATGCCATTCGGCCTTCTTAACAAATTCAGCAAACTCCGATAGCTCGAAATATTAATTTTTTTTTTACCGGAAACAATGTTAGTTTTGAACGACGTTTATTACGATTAGCACAAGACGGGAGGAACACATTTCATTAAAACCACTCATGCTCCAGACCCGATTCGATCCGGCTAACACTGCAATGATGTAATATTGCACTGTTCTTTCAGTATTTAAAAATCTTTAATGTGAATTGTTTAGCTGCAACACCGCTTCTAATGCAACACTTTGCTTTGTTTAGTTGTAACCCTTAACTTCGCACGATTTATAGTATAATGATAATTCCGTGTGGTCGTAATGATCTGGTGACAGGATTTCTATCGGCTGCGTATTCCACCCCAGCCGCAGCCAAATTTACCTAACCCGGGTATAGGGGACCTATAGTTCAACGTGGAATCCGAACCACAGAAGCATTCTGTCGTAGTTCCCATTACACAGTAAGGTGTACCAGAGGTGAAGTTCGAGTTAGGAGCCTATGAATATCCCCACTAAGACAGGGATTCGAACCGGGGACCTTTCGATCCCCAGTCAACTGCCTTAACCACTGAGCCATTACACAACTCTACAATTTCCAGTGAGTTTATTTACAATTCCACTTCTCATTTGTAACTAGTTTCCTTTATACTGCTGTAGAAAATTTTGAAAAAGAAGTAATAATAATTAAATCAATAAGGTTATAGTATGAAACTGGAGGTCGAAAAACCGACTCTTTAGCTGTTATATGAAAGAAGAACATGTTATAAATAATTGAGCTTAAAATATAGAAACTAATGAGAAAATTTATACAGTTGCAAATTGAGAGATAAGACCCAATTAACGTGCAGAATTAGTGCACAAAAAATCAATAAAATTTATCACTAGACCACACTTGTCAATGCTGAAATTATTAGAAAACCAAAACTTGGGACGAACGGGCTAGATGCCAAGTTTATAATAATCTTGCTGTTATTAGTATTGTCCAAGGTACCCTTTCCTTAGCATCATGCATCATCCAACGTTGTAGCTTCCGTCTGAACGATTGTTCTGAAACTAATTACAGTTATTCACATCGGTCAGCCACGAGTCATCACTAATTTCGAAAATACTCGAATAAATTTGAATCTCTGCTTCCAGAGGATTCTAGAATAGAGACAGAAAGACTTTATTAAATGTACTCTCCACAGTTGTTTGTCTGGTCGCATAATGTACTACTCAGTCTAGTTAATGCTTCGATAAGTACTGTATGGATTCGCCATGATTTGCGTGCTATACTGTAGGTCGCTTTGCGGCACTGGTTGCTGTGTGGAATAAAGCGCCCACGCTCGTTGTTTGGTGCTCGTGTTCTGCACGCTGGACGTGTTTAATGAGCCTACAGAGTGATGGAGAGGGGGTCAAACGCCAGCCACTGGCCGTCTCTTTCACGTGGCGCCCCCCACCACTCTGTCCCTAATGGCCATTACTGCCCTCTGCCGGATTGGAACTTAACGAGGTTAGCAGCCGACCGTGTGGGCCAAGTTCTTTTTACCCCGGAACGCCTCTAATAACCGTCAACCTTGCTTTAACTTTGAGTCTTTTATCAGGAAACACCTCTTATAACCTCCGGCTAAGGGGAATATTAGAGACTTTGCTACTACTGTGACACTTGAGCCCCAACAATTAACTTCCTGTTCCTTACAAAAGCACAGTTTAGTGTTTCGAACGACCTGTTAGACGCAAACTGCTATTTAGTTTGTTCCTGGAAGTCAAACTTGCCGTACTGGTTCTCACCACACCACCTACATCGTAGCTCAATATTTTTTTTTTAATGGAATTCGGCTACTGGGCCATACAGCCAGCTCAATTTGATTTGTTGCTGTCAAGTATTGACGCAAGGACACTACAACACGGACAGGACATTCACAGACACAACACTAAACACCCATGCCCTCGGCCGGACTCGAACCGGCGACCTAGCCCCTACGCTACCTAGGCCGGCTAGCTCAATTGTCATGGATGATAATGTTTCCTTCATCTATCACTTGTCCACTTCAACCACATGGAGGCATGGATATTTCACCTTTATATTCAGATTATTTAAGTGTAGTGATTGTTTATTTAAGAAAAGTATAAGACGTCATGTGATGGTAGCATTTGCATTCGGTGTTAGGTGTATAAATTTGTAAAAAACGTCCATTAATCTCACATTCATTGTAGGTTAGTGATGGCATACAACTCTCATTTCTTAACTAGGACCAAAATTTCTTTCTCTTTCCAGCGATTTTTTTTTTTTTAAAACTTCGTTTGAGTGGAAGTCCTTAAATTCTTCACCCATAGCAGTTTATACACGGCTTCTCAACTCGATTAAGCGTTTGGGGTCTTTGACGTTTTCTGTTCTTAAATCTGCGTCTATTCTCCTAAGCGATGAGTAATTTTTTCACTAGCCGCGTGTTTAACAGTGGGTCCTTTCTGTATAGGGTTGTCAACTTTCGTATATGTCTGTCGATATCTTCTTCATTTACACAAAACAAAAGCAAATCTCACAAGAAGATCTGGTTCTTATAATCATTTCAAATAAATCATACTGATCATTTAAAGCCTGCTTTGGTTTCCCCAAATCACTCCATACGAATGCCGGGATGCTTAAAAATTCGTGGCCGAATTCCTTCCCGTTCCTTGCCCCCAGTCCCATCGCGCCTCTAAAGACCACGATACCGACAAGGCGTAAAGCCATAAGCAAAATATTTAAAAAGAAATAAAGCCTTCTTGAATCTGTAAGCAATATTTTTTTATGTTGGACAGTTAATTTTATGAAATCAAAGGCAAATAGTTTTTTTGTGCAGTGTAAGTTCATCAAAAAATCAGCAAAAACCTGTTTTCTGATTACAAATTGGGTATAATTTCATTAAATAGGCAACATGTACAAAAAAAAAGAAATAAGTACCCCTTGACTTGGATATTAATTACATTCATTTGAAATAGTTTTACATTAACGAAATTCAATCATATTTTTCTTACACTGAACGCTGTTCCGTTGAATTACTCTAACTATTTTAATAAGATTTTTTTTTAGTGGCCGTAGCGTATTCCAAATACTTATTAAAAGAGTTAACTAAATATTCTAATAAAATCTCTCATGTCCTCAGTTGCCTTGTTTAGATTTCATTTTATTCATATCAGCTCTCCGCCAGAATATTGTCTTTTCCACTATTGACTCGTTCCCCCGGTATGTTGTTGCACTAGCCTGTTGAATGAATCATTTCAACAACACGGTAGTCCAGCGGGAAACGCGGGTGCTTTTAATAAAAGAAAATTTGAGATTTCAGCAATCAGTCTTATTACCCCAGAGCCGGAAGATCGTCTGGGAGCGCCAGCTTTAGCGACGCCACTTTGGAACGAATATAATCTCGGAAACTCTATATTACTTCCTTCATGCCGAACAAGTTGACTTTGAGTGCATCAGTTTTGTTTTAATTAACACAGCTCACAACGTGGCACGAGTCTTAAAAGTTGGCCTCCGAGTCTGTTCGAAACTCCTTCCCCGAAACATTTCCCAAGTCGAGGAGAGTTTTGGCACACGAGGCTAGCAAGGATCAGAGCTGAAGGAATCTGAGATACGTATAGGGTCATTAGTCATAAGGCAGCAGAAAAGTCTTCTTTTGTAGGTGACAGACTCGGGTCTGGAATAAATTACTAACGGAAATGATGAACAACTTGGCTGAAACACTGAAAGATTTAACATTACAACTCGTAAAAGACAAAAGTGAATCGTGAAATTGTCCACCAAGTAATTAGCGAAATTGTGATACCCCAACCCCCGCCCCTTATATTAAAATGCTGAAAATTACACTGAAATTATCTCCAAACCATATTTACAGTACTTACGCCATCACCGAGCGTGAGGGGAGATAGGTAACACTCTGGCCCAGCATTGGGGAGGTGGCGGGTTCGAATCTCCGTGCGACCAACCAGATTTTAGTTTTCCACGTTTTCCCTAAATTACTCCAGGCGATTGATTCGGTGGTTCCTTTAAAAAACCACGACCGAATTCCTCCCTGTTCCTTGCACCCCATCCTCTATCGGTTCCAAAGAGCTCGACTAGGATCAGTCGTAAATCCCTAAGCAAAGAAAAAAAATTTGACCTTTGTCAGAATTCGAAGCTTTAGTCAAATTTATTCATCAAGACGTCACAGTCTGTGAATGTGTTTCTGCATCTTAATGTTTTTATTTATTTATTTATTTTACTTCTAATTACAGATTGCCGACAGATGTGACATTCGATCTGGGATAGGCTTGTTAACCAGGATGTCGGCCATGGTATGCGGTTTTTATGGCTTTATGCCTCGTCGGCGTCGAGGTCATTACAAGGGAGAAAGGATTGGGGCAAGGAACGGGAAGGAATTCGCCCATTGTCTTTTGGAGGATGCATCCCGGCATTCGCTTTGCGCGATTTGGGGAAACTATAAAAAAAAACCTAAATCTGTATTCCCCGACGGGGGTTCGAACCCAGGTCCTACCGAATACGTGGACAGAGAGTTACCGTTCATCCACCACGCTCGCTATGGCGTACGGCTACGGTAACTGTGAGAAGCCGAACCGGAGATCGAACTCTCATGCCTCTGCTCATCAGCCAAACCGTGTTGGGTAATAGTCACTAAAATGTTCATATCGTGCCATGCACATTACATTGCCTCTATACAACAGAATATTACCACGTGACGTAGTTTCATTCCAACAGAATGAGATGTACATATTTTGCACCAATTGCAGAAATTTCTTCACATTATTTGGTTATTACAATACAGACAACATTTTATTTCCGGCTATTATTTTCTGGAAAACATACTTTTACAACTCTAAAACTAATGTTTCTTGCTCGCGTGTGGTGGATAATTTGAGCCAGTAAAGTCTCTTGTACGTAATATCTTTTATGATGTTGGTGGTTTAATTAATATGATAAATAACCAGTCCACCATAAAGTTCTCTTTAAACTTGCTTTTATTTTCATAAAACACGAAGTCAACGATACTGTTTACATGAATACACACAATCCAACGATTGTATACAAGACTTCTTCCACAGACAATACAGTTCTTGGCCGTCGTGTATTGAGACTGTATAAACTATTTCTCTGTCTCGGATGTTTGATTTATATAAGCTACATCGAAATTTCTAGAACACTTCAAAAGATTCCGACAGATAGTTCTCGAACATTAACAATACTTAAACAAGGGAAGCATATTAAAAACAATCAGAATTGATACATAATCATTTACCATCGTTACAAAATGGTCAGAAATGGAAATTAAAGATCCTTAAACACAAAATTATCCACATAAATCATTTTAAACTGTAGCAAATTGCTCTTTAGATATCGTAACTTGCATTAATACTTTGAATTACGAACATTCAAACAATTATCTTTCACAATTCTGTTCTTAAACATATTAAATGGCCATTAAATAATTTCTTTTCATAAAACAAAGTCTTTATACATTGATTTACAGCAAATTGCAAAACAAACCTACCAGATCATATTCAACCAAATTCTAACTTACTATAAATGTTTCATAAAATACCATCCCAATTTAGTTTAGGTTTGAGGACTGTTACAGTAGCGTTCAATGTAAAGTTAAGACCGTCTGCAGTTATGAAAAGAGAAACTATGTGGCAATCACAAGAATTGCTTCTCATGCGTAAACGTGCTTGCGGAATCCTAACGCATATCGCAACCATATTATCTCCTACCTGAATACGTCTACGTTTTTCCCGTTTTATTACCTGTTAGATGTGATTTGTCGACACGGAAGCACGCTAGAACTCACAGCACCAATCCATAAATCCTAACTGGGTGCAAAGTTGGCGCAAGTTGAATATGAATTCACCATCGTATGTTTTAAATCAAACGTTTCATACAACTTTCTCTGCTGTAATAAATCTTCACTTTTGTGCGTGACCATTAGTGATTAATAAGAACATTCGTTCTTTATTATTTTTAGGTGTTTAATTACTACTCACAACAATTTCATTCCTAGTTACATCTCTATAGAATTATTTTGTTCTTTTAATATAAAAAGAAAGGAAAGGAAGAGAAAACAAAGGAACTAGGATATAAAGTCAACATTCGGTCCAACTGAAGGTTTTATGAATTTATTCAATTAAATTGTGATACAACATGTTTGTTTTTTTAATAAACAATAATAATCAACATTTTCAAGTTTTATTTATTTATTTATAAAATGAAATAATGACAGAACCTTTCTTTTTTTAATCAGACCAAATTCGGCACCATTTGAAGTTTTTTTTTATATTTATACCTAAGCAGTAGGCATAGATACTACCTGAACAAACCCAACCGTATCCTATTTCACCCCTTAAAAATTATTCTGCCATTATAAACTTTAGCGCCATTTAGATATAGCAGTAAGTTATGGAATAGAAAATCTAGTTTATGAAAAAGTACGTTGTTTCAAATTTGAGTCAATCGCCTAATCTAATAAACAAATATCTCGCTCAATCTTTTATTCCGTGTTTTACAACGACTTCGAGGTCATTACAGGCGCGAAATGGTTGACTACAAAGAATGGATGAGAATCACTTCGATGAGACGTATAGCCATCAGCGGTGGAAGAGAATGTTGTTCTGTCTCTTACTGGTTCTGTCAGTTCGAAAATCTCGGTGTAGGAGGTGGTTTAAATGATGAGAATTTAGAAAATTTGTTTGTGGTCTGATCTTTTATTTTAGATCACCATGGCATCACCAAACAATAAAGCCACTATTTATCCAGAATTTAAAACTTTGCTCCTTGTTATCCAGATCAGATACATTCACTTCGATACAATTGTACAAGAAGTGAGGAATTTACCAGACAACTATTTACGTCGTTTCATAACAACGTGTTTATTATTTTGAAGGTCCGAATAAGAACTTACTTTCTCCCACCTATATTTAATGTAACTGCTATTATTTAGAAATCAGATTCCATTCATCTTATTAAAGTGTAAGACTTGAGATAGACAGCTTCGAACATTAACACACAGCCAGTCAATTAAACTTCAATATTTTATTGTTAGACCTCCAGCAGTGTACCACAAAGTGTGACATTTTCTAACAGCCTGTAAGACTGAGTCAAGATGCCGAGGCACGCGAGTAGTAATTCTTAATGGAATGGTGTGGAAGGCGAGCTGTTCGTCAGCCAATCATAATACAGGCATTTCACAGAGCGTGGTGGGTGAGCGGCCTCGCATTCGGGAGGACGTGGGTTCGAATCCCCAAATCACTCCAGGAGAATTCCACGATGCTTCCACCGAATTCCTTCCCGTTCCTTGCCCCCGTCCGTTCCCACTTCTAAGGGAGCGTCCATAAACCACGTAGCTCCATTTTGACCTCCTGTGAACTTCTCCCCCTCCCCCACGTAGCCGGTCGTGGCTTTCGTCTCTACCATCCCCCCTCCCCCCTCCCCCTCCTCCCTCCCCCCCGCCTCCACCCGCGTAGCACGTAGCTTTTTCCATATTGATTCCAGAATACATTTTACACTGTTTTCTCTTGTCAGACTATCGTAAATTACATACTGTGTGTTCTATATCTCATTTTAACTGTGACAAATAATATGAAAGCAAAACTACGTGGCCTGGCTCGGAACCCCCCCTACCCACACGTAGCCCAGCGTAGCTTTCCAGCCAACCCCTCCCCCCCCTCTAGACCGGGCCACGTAGTTTATGCACAATCCCTAATGACGTAGACGTCGACGAGGCGTAAAGCCATAAGCAAAAAAAAAAAAAATATACAGTATTTCCTAGGAACATCGAAAAAGTTAACGATATTCAGAAAGCATTGCCTACAGCGTAATAGCATTAATATAATCACAGATACTAACTGAAAATATAAATTAATAGTTCGTAGCTAGACTATTTGTTAAATTGATAAATACATTAAAATTAATGTGGTTATTGCTATTGTCCAAAAATTGCTGAATAGTCCGTTTAAAATAATAATAGAACAATAGAAAAACTACTGATTTATTGCAATCTACTTAGAACTTTCCAACACGAAAATTCTACCAGCAATATGCTGGATCTACAATTCATAAGTAAAAATGAAGTGACTCGGAAGTCTTGGAACAAGAAAATTTTAGCTACAGCATAAGTTTTATGGTAAACAAGGTGTAATTTTTTTAACAACAATAAATTTCCGATCGTTTTCGTTAAATTTTTAAAGGTTTTATAACACTAATTGTCAATTAATTTTGTAAAACAATAGCTTTTTTACTAAATAAAATTATATGAATTAAGGAGACTAAGTAATTTGGGTTTAAATACATGCCAGCAAAAGTTTGCTTCTACGCTACTGCATGGAGTATTTAGGTAAACAGTTTCTACAGGCCGTGCCCTGTCACTCTTTTTGCTCTCGTGTGACGCTGTCACGAGGGAAGATATACCTCCTGGTGTAGGTAAAAAACCTGTCAGGAGGTGTCCGATACACAGCCACTGACGACAGACACGGGCAGTTAAACAGAGCGACTTCACCCGCCCAGATTTCGGTTATTTAGGCGCTTCAGTGGTATGGTACACAATTTCAATCTGTACCTTACTAAAACGGAATAATACAGTAGACATCTGGGCATAACTTAAATTAGCCGCGAAGAGATGATAACGAGATAAAATTTGCTGATTTCGAAAAACGCCTTAGCCGAACTAAACGTTCGGTTTGTGCAGTTAAGGTAAAAATATTACTTACTGGCAGAGTAACCGGCGCTTCTCACGGACTGGATACTAAAGATCTGATAGTTTATTCCATTTGATCCGATTTTCGTAAACATTCTACACCGCCATCCACTCAGACCGATTTACCTACCGTTTTCGAGATATGTGCAAAAAACAACAGAACCGTTACACGTGTAAATTTTCCTTAATGTTAATGCTAGTAATGGGTGAGAGAGGATGGGTTATTATAAACAAAATTTAGACAGTGTTCTTCTCTTTGTTTCAAAGAATACGTGTGAAAAGTTTCATCGCAATCGTCTAAAAACTGTAGTTTTATACATGGAACATTTTTAAAAATTAAAGTGGTAAAGGGGAAGAGCGGTTGGGTTTTTGTAAACTAAATGTAGAAGGAATTTTTTCCCCTTTGTTTTAAAGTAGAATTGTGCAAAGTTTCACCGAGATCGCTTTAAAACTGTGTATTTCTATAAAGAACGTACAAAGATTTGGACGTCAATTTTTATAGGTGTATAAATAGCGGTGGTCTTTTCGCAAGGGTAAAATTGACACTCATATGATACAGGATTTTTACGTTTACCCGGAAATTAAAGACCTGCAACACTGGATGCAATGAGTGAAAAAGTTAATTGTTTCTGAATTCGTTTTCAATTTACCTGCAGAGAAGAGTGTGGCAGAACAGTTAACAACACAGGTAGTTTTCAGTGCAAGAAATATGTTTCTAATGACGTAATTGGGCAGTTATCTATCTCGATCTAAAATGCTGATCTTATTTGATGCAAAAAGCATAGCTCGTGATTTGTCCCAGAAAACCGTGGAGATTCGCAGAGGTAGAGTTTCGTAGTCCCTGCCTTGATTTGCGATACTAGAGATGGAAATCGGGCTCAACTTTACACTCCAAAGAACTTTACCTTCCTCGTAAAGGTTTGTCCAAGGTCATTTGACAACAACTGGGTGGATCGGGGGAGCCATTCTGGACTAAAAATCCTTCGCCTCCCCGGGAACTGAACTCAGTCATCCAGGCCGTTGTCAAGATGTTCTACCATCTAAACCATGTGACAACTTCCCTTCCTCCCTCCCCGAACAGAGCAGCTTGAACATGCTGTAATTCACATGAGATAAATTAACAACCAACACAAAAGGAAAAAAATCACATCGGTGAATGGACGTTCATTGTGATTTTTTATTGTATGTAATCTGAATCATTTTTCTAATTTGATTGCAAGATTTTTTGGTAAAAGATTCGACGAATTTTTTTCAATCTATTCTCGATTTGTTTGAAACTCGTGTAGTGTCTAACAGAGTTCCGTATTCAAGCTGTCTCACTGATGGATTGATTGCAGAGCCAGTCACACACAAAAAGCTTCGGATGGTAATGTAAAGAGCGTAATCGACAGCTTCACACAACTCCAGGACCTGAACAGTAGCTTTGGGAATGATGACAACTGTTTGTAAACCACTGGTATCCTATTGGCGACGAGCCTGTAAACTGGCTTTGTTATACCACAATATGGTGAAGTACGTAAACAGATGATGTTAACAGCCACCGCTATATGTACACAGTTACCACAAATGGACAAAGTATTGACAGCTCAAACACTTGAGTTAGGAAATACGTGATGCAGTTCCTTATTCAAGTAGTTGATAACTGTCTCACAATTCATTTACCCACGCAGAACATATTTTATAGTCAAGTAAGAAATTTTGTTCTGACTGTAAAAAATTGCAAAAAAAAAAAAAAAAAAGACAGGCTTTTTTTTTACCTTGAACTTTACAACTCCTTGATGAAGAGTTCATTAGAGAGGGGAGAAGGTTGAAACCAAGGGACTGGAAGGAATTCAGCAATGGTATTTTAGATGGCCAAACAGGTATTCGTCTGAAGGGATTTTTGGGAAACTATGGAAAATCCAAATATGGATACACAGACAGATAGTTTCCTCAAATGCCAGGCCAGACCGTTACCGCTCATACAACGGACTCGGTCGAAGTACTTGAAAGGGAAGAGATAAGCATGACCATGAGTGGCATTTCATTTCAGGCGTAATAGCGTCAGGAAATGTTCTGTTGCAGTTAAGTCTTGAAGAGGAATAAATCAGCGAAGGAAATGATGAACACTTTTTCTGAAAATAAAATGAAAGATTTTTTCAAATCTCTTAAGGTACTTGGATAGGATAATTCCATTCACAGAATTTACATTAAAATTCCAACAATGCGAATGTGTTTTACTGAAATCAAATTAAATTAAGTCCGATACACATATTTTCAGCAATTTACCTGAGCGGTCTTGTGGCTTGGTGGATGACTGGAGATCGAACGGTCCCCAGTTCTATTACCGGTCCCCTAAATCCGAATACCGAGGTTAATGTGGCTACTACAAGTGCAGACTGCGCAGCCAGTAAAAGCAAAGTCACCGGGCCATACGACCACATAAGCCCTATATCAGCAACCTACAAACAATTAAAAAAAAATAGACAAGTTTACTGATTGTAACTAATATGTGTTACCTCTAATTACAATACCGTACAAAATTTTAAAGTTCTTTCTCGGAACACTTTAGTACAAAATTTAATTGTACAGGCATGTATGTCATTTAATACAAAGTGTTTTGACATCAGTCAACTGAGGTGTACATCTCTTGTAAAGAATTAAATTACTTTTTGTTTGCATAAATTATCAATAAAAATATTATTAAAGATTAAAATTGCTGATATCAGGAATTGAGGTATCGGTATTTTGCTTTACATACTAACAACGTTGTACCTACGTTTGACATTAATACACGTTTATTACAAAATTATTCTTCATCAGATATTATTAACAATAGTATGATACAATTAAACGAAACATCTTTAAAACTGACAATAAGTTCATCTTACATCAGTTTTCAGGCTTTCTAGATGTCAGCTCGTTAAGCTCAACGGGACAGTGAGATTTTCTCTAGGGTAACACTGGATTGATCGATATGATTTGTGGTGATCACCATATCAGCGGGGTTACAGTTTAGCCGGAGGCACCGAGTCTCCTGCCCGCAGACGTCCGACGTGATAGTTCCACTTGCTGCAGGCCGTCGAGAACGCTCGTCCACTCGGATAACGACATGGATCACACGAGCAACCACACACCGCAGCGGCGTTAAGTCGCCGTACATTTCTTTCTGCAGGCTGGCCACGCACTCACTACACAGCTCGCAATCCACTGTACTCTCCCTACCTCGTCACCCTAGCGGCCATGCTTTGTTCCTTCACTGAGGGCTACCCGGCCCAAGGTCACATTCCGATACACAGCCGGTCAGTTGCCGTACTTTCGTTAGCACGGTGCACCGGTGCGAGATGCGGTCCAGCTTCTCGCAAATATTTTGCATGCAGTGTAGCAACACACCACACCAGATTCAGCAAATCTGTTTGGGATCAATGGATTAAAGTGTATATCATCATTCTTCCAGTGCTAGTCCACAACCAGAAGGTTGGTTGAATCTTGCCGAGCGAGGAATACTAAGTCTGGTATCAGAGATAGGACGGTTAGTTCCTTTCCTCCTTCCCTAACCTAACCCTGTAATTCCACCGGGTAAATGTTGCGTACAGTTTGTAATGAATTAATAAGTACAGTGTTATTAGGGACCAAATGTTCCCACGGTCTATGTGAATGTTGGCTGTGCGGCATGTCAAACGGACAGGTATAGGTGAATCAACAGAGTTACACGTCCGGTGGAAGACTAAAAACGTTCTACCTGACTTGGACATTCACTGGATTTATAGACACCACAAATAACTAAGGCTCGATTTCTATTTGGGAACGTTTCGAAGACCCTCCAAATACCGTTAACTGGTGCCGGCGACCGAAAATGTACCTTAATGCGCTTTCGCAAATTGGTGGGAGTTGATCCAGCCAATAGGGAAGCTGCCAACAATTTAGTAACGTTTTGGTATTTTTTGTTTGATCTGTGATCCTATCATATGCTGTTACTCTGGGGGACAGTGCTGTAATTTGCCAAGGGCCGGACACCACATCACTGTGAGAGGGTACAGAGGCTTCCTCGGAGGAGAAGAACGGAGGATGGACATTCTGGTGCGATCATCATCTGATACAGCAACGAGTAACCTGCCCTGTTCTGGGCGGCGGAAAAGTGCTTGCATCTCGACAGGCCAGGTCACCAGCGGGGGGAAAACAGCAGACCCCTGTGGCACCATTCACGCATGGGTCCTGACCTCGACAGTTGTGCAACGGTAAAACTTCGCCCACGACGAAAACTTATGAAATCGATTCTACCCAGTAATCGACCCTGAGATATTGCCCTAATTGTCTAACATTAAAAACATTTAACGACGTATAATTGTTTAATATCTTAATAAAACAAACTTCGTGTTTGCATGATTTCACAATGATCAAGTTTTAATAAATTGTACACCCAACTTTTCATTTCTCCTATTAATTCCAATAATATTTCATGTGGCTAGTTAAAAATTCATTATTATTATGATATTAATGCTTGATAATTTTGTTATTGTTGGAACAGTATGATCCAGAATTTACTTTCCCTAAAAGCAGACGCTACAAGTTCAACGTGGAATCCGCACCACGGCAGCGTTCTGATATACTTCCCTTTAGACAGCAAGCTGTGTCAAAGGTGAAGGTTGGGTTTAGCACCTTTGAAAATGCCAACCGTGACAGAGATTCGATTCGGAGACCTTTCGATGTCCAGTCAGACGCGTTAACCACAGAGCACAGAGACAGTTCTTGCATCGACACATACATGTCAGAATCGTGGTCGCATATCGATATATCCCCGTGATGGAACAACATCCTTATTCCTCCATGTCGGGACGTACATCCCTCCTGACAGCTCGATGCCGTGCAGTGGGCGTCCGGGTGAGTGGAGACAGTTTCGGCGGATGTGTTTATTCAGAGGCCCGCATCGCGCCTTGCGGAACAAAGCAGAGAGCGACTTCCCCTCCACTGCACAAAGCTATCTTCGCGGAACATTAAATTTCAAAGAGGGGAGCAGACGTCTTCTTAACTGGAAGTTGCTCGGCCTCTTTCTCTCTCTGGGGTGCCGCTCGCTCCCCGATATTGTTTGCTTCCCAGAATGCCGGAGATGAACGTCAGAGAGCGAAAATGACGTTATTTTGTAAACTGACATCGCAAAACCGCGGAAAGGTCTTGCTTTAGTTTCCTCCCTTGGCTGGTACTGTGGGTAAAAGATTCATTTTTACTATCGGTTTCCGCCTTTTGCACCCTTATTTGATATTTCAAGACAACGTGAACGCGTAAAGTTGTAGCTAATTAGTCATAGTTTCAATTAGTTATGTCACAGATACGCTTGTCTGGTGAAACTACAAAGCACGGTTAATAATTAGCTACGGTGCAAATGCCGGAAGGTGATGCTTGAGAAATAATTAAAAGAGAAATCTAGTAGGATTCACCGAACATAGCGACACACAACATAAAATCTATCGCAAGACTCCTGAAGCTGCGATTAGTTGCAGTTACGCGAATGCATATGATATGCGGGTAAATCAGGAGGGATGGTAACTATTGAAGGAGGTGATAGTATGAAGAATATTAATTTAAAAAGTTCATATAAAAGTGTGTCCGATTTCCATTCGTCTTGAAGACACAGATGCTGGAATGTTAGCATAAAATAAACCTACTACTGCAACTACATACTCTTGTTTTCCTGAGATGCGCGCGCATCGGTACTATAAGTGTGGACTTGAAACATCGATATATTGCTTCAGTTTGTGTCTGAAGTCGGCGGCGGGATTTTCGTAAATTCTTGAATTTTTTGCTGGTGAATCGTATTGCTAGTTTTTTTTTCGCTAGTACATTATAAGAAAACACCTTATAACGATCATTGACATTTGTGTAAAATTAGTGATAATAGTATATCGTTGGACCATAGATTGTTATTGTAAGTTGAAATGTCGAAGAACAGACTCTCTGGTTGTTTTTAGAGTTTAATTTAATTTAATTTCAATGGAGCACACGCTCCGGTGGCAATTTCCCATCACCCCTACCTTCCCCCTATCCTGCACCCACCTACATTTGCCCTTTACAAATTTTATCTTTAAATTCTTTCAACGTTTTCGGTAAATTATTCATCATTTCTCTTGGTAACACAATCCCTGACACCCTTACCTAAAAAATGAGAATCTTCCCACACTCTTTTGCTTGAAATCGAGTGCCAGCTTGTGGTCATGGTCATCTTTTCCCTTCCATGCACTACTTTTCATATAATATCTTTCCCTGCCTCATTGCCAGTATACGCCCTGTACACTCCCATGACCCTCCTCATCCTCCTCCTGTCTTGCAATGAATCCCATTCCAGCTCCTTTATCATATCCGTAACTGATTGCATTCTGCGATAATTTCCAGTTAGCAGTAAGAGTGAACATATAGAAATGAATGGAAGCAAAAATCGTTAGGTAGTTGTATTATAGTAAAAAGAAGTTATGTTAAATTGGATGTATTAAAAGTGAATAGAAAAAAATAAATTATTTTAAAATAAACAGAGAAAGTCAATAAAAAAATAAGTGAGTAATTCTATTCAATAATTAAGTTGTAAGATTCGAAACCATGTAAGTACAATCTGTTTTGTATAAATGTGAAAACGAATCTTACAACATTTAGGAACACCAGTAGTAACAAGAAATGTGTGGGATAATAGTTGCCAACACAACGACAAGTTTTGGTCCATTAATCTTATGGTTCAGTTACTGTGAAGCTTGAAGCGGTATAATAGGATCGAATACAATTTGAGAAGTAAGTGAATTCTGTTACTTGGGAAGTAAAATTACAACCGATGGCCGAAGTAGGAATGATGTTAAAAGCAGAACAGCATTAGCAAAAAGAGCCTTCATGAAAAAGAGAAATCTTTTAGTTTCAAATATTGATCTAGTAATTAGAAAAAAAACTTTTCAAAACTCTTTGTGTGGAGCACAGCACTTTACGGTAGCGAAACATGGACTAGCGAATACCGGAAAGAAGGAAAATTGAAGCATTTGAAATGTGACGCTACAGAAGAATGCTGAAAATTAAGTGGACGCATAAAGTAAGAAATGAACGAGTTTCGGATATGATGGGTGAGAAAAGAAGTTTGTGGAAGAAGCTTACAGAAAGAAGAGACAGGCTGGTAGGTCATATTTTGAGACATGCTGGATTGGTTAATTTGTTAGTGGAGGGAACAATCGAAGGTAAGAACTGTAGAGGAAGACAGAGATTATAATATATGAAGCAAATAATTGAGAACGTGGATTGTAGGGGATATGTAGAGATGAAGAGGTTATCACAAGATAGGAAGGGATGGAGGATTGCATCAAACGAGTCGAAAGACTAATTACAGCAAAAAAGAGAAAAAGTCGTATATATTTCTCAGAGTTAAGCTCTGTCTTTTGAGATGGTATCGATAGTGGCCACTCTACTGGATATCTGCTTGTGGCGTGTGGGGACGTGTCCGACTGAATGCTGCCTTTGTGTGTGGCTTACGACGCGCGGAGTCCGGCGCCATAGCTTACGCGTGCGGAGGGATTTGCTACTTATCCATAACGACCGAATGATAGGCACACTGTAATCGAAAACCGCCCAACTGAATGACGAGCCGGCGACAAAGCCCGGGGTAATTGAAACGGGCTTACACCTCAGTGAAAGACGGCACCGCACACAGACCACAAAAGTAGCAGGGATCATTTCACACGGGATGAAATCACCACCAGTGTTTAACGCAGTAACACTGGAAAATACTGATTCCAGAAGATATTAAGTTTATGGTGCCTCCTACAGCTGTAACGACACGTAAATTTGTTTGTTTGCAAGCAACGTTTATCTACATGGTGATAGGTGTAACTTACTTCATAATTCGTATACAGACGTTTCATTATTTATTAATGTATGCATCAACAAGTTTTTCAGCTAAGCCCTTTCGATTGAGATTTATATGTGTATAACTTAACTGATATTCACTAATTGTTCAGAAACATATGCACTATTCACAGGAATAATCTTACTGAATTCGTGATATTAGAACAAACAAGTGTTTCACTCGATAAATAAAAAGTTTACAGTAACGAGATAAAAATTATTTGCCTTCCGTTCATACAAATAGATTCTGTTGACTTAAGATCCAGCAAAGTAAAAATTTATGGATATCTTTTATTTCCTTTACGGTTAAATAAATGACGAGATATATATATATATATATATATATATATATATAAACTTTTGTATGCATCAGTGCATACATGAGCAAGAAATGAAACTTCTTGGTATATTTCTGTGTATTTTTCCTGTGTTTTTTTTCTTGTGCATTTGTTGACTTTTTTATATTTCTTTCGCACTCGAGTATACGAAATTGAATTTTTACAGTAAATTGTAACTTAGTCCAAGTTATTCGCGTAAACAAACGAAAATTATTAAAATTTTGAACCATGCCTCGCTAGATTTAATTTAAGTGCAATGGAGCAGAGGCTCCGGTGGCAATTATAGAGCCTTAGTCTGTATTTTGTGTTTAGAGCTTTTATATGGTAAAACATATTGGACAAAATTATTTGATAACCGTTCTTACAATCAATTTTCATTAATAATTAGCTTCTAAGCCCATCAAAAACATAATGCATTGAACGCAGATTTCTCACTCAGAACTTAAATAATTTTTGAAACGTAAATAACTCGTCCCCTCTGAAGTAAAGGCGAATGCTAATATTTCTGCAGTGACAATGAAAGCTTTTATCACACGCGCATTATTACATTCACTGTGTTTTAATACAAACTTGATTCCATATCTCTTTTCATACTATAACAGCTATCAGAGAATTTAATAAAAATATCTATATTGTCCAAATATATAAACAAAAAAGCAACTAAAAATACTGGTGCATGTGTCACTGTGTAATAATGGCTATTCCTCCGTATGTAAACGTTCTGTGTGATTTTAAGTCTGTATTAAAGAATTTTAAGCTTTAACATTTCAAGTGCGCATGCGCAGAACGTTACGGTGCACGCAATATTAAACAGTAATGTGCAACTCGTAACGCGTAATACTAGCAAATTTCTCCCTACAAGCGCCCAAAGGAGATTCACTTCAGTAAACTGTGGAGCACATGGCCTGGCGACAATTTCTCTACACACCTTCTCTCCAATTTAATGATTTTTTTAAAATTATTTTGAATCTTAAATATTTTGAGTGAACTTTTCCCTTTACGAATTTTTAATTCCTTCAGTGTTTCTAGTAAATAGATCAGCATTTCTCTTTATACCAGTCGTTGACTCTCTTGTCTAAAAGACAAAATTTCCCTATTCCTCTACACCTGAATTCAAGTTCCAGCTAGTGGTCATGATCAAGTGTTTTTTTTTTTCAGTATTCGTTCAATCCTCATTTCATACACTAATTTTGGACCGAGCGTGGTGGTGTAACGGTTAGCGTTCTGGCCTCGCATTCGGGAGGACGGCGGTTCGAATCCACGTCCGGGCATCCAGATTTGGGTTTTCCATGGTTTCCCAAATCACTCCAGGAAAATGACGGGATGCTTCCTTAAAAAGGCCATGGCCGAATTCCTTCCCATTCCTTGTCCCCATCGTTTCCCGTCTCTAAAGACCTAGCTGTTGAGAGACGTAAAGCAGTTAAAAAAAACTAATTTCGGTCTGGAACTGATAAATACTTACTTTCAGAGCCAAAGCTTTACTACATGTAACTATATAGGTAATTCACAAATTAATGGGAAGTTTTTTTGAAAATATAAAGATTTTTTATCCCTTCTGCCTTTACACCTTGTCGACGTCGAGGTCATTAGAGGCGGGAAAGTATTGGGTGTAAGGAACGGGAAGGGCTTTTGAAGGAATCATGGAGTGATTTGGAAACAATGGAAAATCCAAATCCAGATGGCTGGCTGGCCGGTGATTCGAACCCATGTCTTCCCGAATGTGAAACCAGAGCGTTACCACTCAACCACCGCGCTCGGTGAAAATATAAAGTAAAATAGCAACAGGTGCCTTAGCCTTTTAGCAATGGATGCGTGTCTTTCAGTTCTTTACTCAATAACGCTTGAGTTTACTTCCGTGTGCTAGTTTTCCTAATGTCACAAAGGAAAACAGTATTTGGGGCAGAGTTAATTACAGTTACTATTGCCTAAGAATCGAAACAAATAGTTTCAACTACGCTTCCGTAATGGCATTTTCCAATCTTGGCATAACTGTTGAAGCTCTTTTAAGTGTAAAAATCCCATGCTTCTTCAGAAAGGTGATAATAGAACTGTGGTGAAAGTCGGAAAGTCGATAAAGAGAACAGAACTGTTGAAGGAAGGTTGTATGACACTCATGCAGAAGTTATTTTCTTTTCCCCATCCTGATTAGGCTCGAAAAATGCTGAAATATTCTGTCACGGAAAGGGATCCTAATGAACAAATGATTCATATTTATGTCCCTTTCTGTTGGCGGCTCAACGCCTCTCGAATTTGATAGATCATTAGCAAGAAGTAACAGTTTGCATCCCTCACTTGTTGACGCTGAGTAGCGCCCATTAAAATATGAATTCAATGAGGCAGCGATAGTAGTTGATATTAGTCCTTCGAGAAGCAACGGCGACCATCATTAACGAATGCCCCTTCGATATATAACGTCGCTCTTGTGGGTTTTGACCCTCGATGGAAGAGAAAATTGGCTCAGGATAAAAAAAAACTTCTTGAATATGAATATAAGTTTCGGCGTATCATTCGCTTCACAAACCAGAATAATGGGCCCTAATCCAAACTTTATGCGTGACACAACTGCGTACTTTTCTCTTAACAAGAAGCTGTCGTTTTCAACGGGGAAGTTTTCGATATAAAGGATATATGATTAAATTTAGGATAGGACAGCGAGTGCTCTCAAACACTTTGAGCTAACTGCAGAGTGTCTGAAACTTTCAAATCTGAACTCAATGCTCTGTGGAGGCAGGGGAACTTCTTAATTCAGAGAGGCTGGCTCTGTTTTCTTTCTGAACATCAGACGGAAAATACATATTCAAAGCATTAATAAAGTTTATATCGAAAGTTATCGGTAGTAGTCTGTGTGCGAGTTTGGTCCACAACGAATACGTTGGATGGCTCTTTCAGAAGGAAGCGTACTAGGCCAACTTTTGACAAAAGTGTGTCGGCCAGTTAGTTATGCAAATGTTAGCATATGTAAGAAGACACAGGTGAAGAATGTTGAAAAGTGTAGTGTGCTTTGATTGAATTTATAAACATACTAGCCCGTACCCGCGACTTCGTATGCGTGGATTAAGAATTTTTTTGCCAGAATTAAATATAGAAAGTTGCTAACGAAGGATTGGTCCCAAACAATATCGAGTAGGAATAATATGACAGGAAAGCTATCACTATATCATTCTGCCGTCGAACCTGTCTCTTGAAGAGAATCAATTTCCAACATATTTCTGTCACCATTCGATAAGGTCTCAAAATTTCGTGACTACAACTGTTAATGATACTGGAAAAAATATCCTGTGCCCTTCATACAGCTTTCCTTATAAAATTCCATCACAACGATATAGCCATATAGTCGTCAAAATGTAACAAAAAGACAGAGACTTACTTCCGTATTTATATTAGTATTACTGTGGTTCACACTCACACACTGACTGCGAACAACACCTGATGGATCATTATAACGTAAAAAAGTGTACACCTACAACATTGCAAGACTATCTACCATTTTCCTCGCAATGCACCCCTAACTTTCTAATATCTACAGTTTAACATTCAATCCGAATAACCTACGGTCCAGGCATGACTCTTACGATGAAAAACAATTTTTTCAAAGGATAATTGTGCATAGTTTCATCGAGATCGGATGAAAACTGTGGATTTGTATGCAGAATTACTGTGCTTCACACTCACACATTGACTACGAACACCACCTGAGGGATCATTACAACGAAAAAAGTGTACACCTACAACATTGCAAGGCTACCTACGATTTGCCTCGCATTGCACCCCTAACTTTCTAATATCTACAGTTAACATTCAATCCGAATAACCTACGGCCCAGGCCTGACTCTTACGATGAAAAACAATTTTTTTAAATCTTAACCTCCACGGAGAATTGAACCGGAGACCACGACGTTCGTAAGCATGCGCTTTAACCACTATGCTGCCAGTCCACTATACGGAAACACGGTACGGAGACGTCCATATCCAACGTGTCTGTCTATCGCCGTATTTCGAAGTTATGAGACAACATGTGTTATTTATACAGATAATTTTTCAACCAAATGTAGACAGTATTTTTCTCCTTGTTTCAAAGGATAAGTGTGCAAAGCTTCATCGAGATTGGATGAAATCTGTGGATTTGTATGTAGAACAAACAAACTAACAAACAAACAAACAAATAAACAAACATACATTCATCTTTATATATAAAGATAACAAAGGAGAGGGAAAAACTCGGTAACGGCCCATTCAATCATACTCTTCAGCAATACATTATGGAGGTGGCCAAGTTCAACACTGCGGAGACGTTTCAGATTTAACATAGCACTCTGAACACAATCCGTCGATCAGAAGGTGTGTACAATCACCTCTCAAATATTTCTTTCTTTCTTGTTTTTTTCTTTTGGCTTTACGCCTCGTCAATGTCAAGGTCGTTAGAGGCGGGAAAGTACTCTGGGCAAGGAACGGAGAGAAATTCAACCAAGGTCTTTTTGAAGGAACCATCCCAACATTCTCCTGGAGTGATTCTGGGTAACCACTGAAAACTCAAGTCTGCATGGCAGGACGGGTATTCAAACACGCGTCCTCCCGAATGCGAGGCCAGAACGTTAGCCGTTAACCCACCACGCTCGGTAACCCCACGTCGGTCGCAAGACATCACAACGTTTAGGCTCATATGGACACAATTTCAAGCCGCCGGTTGGTTGTTTTACCACAGTGGCTACGTTTTTGATTGTTGTAGAAATTGAAATTTTATTTTCTCCAAATCTATCTAAATTTGAGGGTTCAAATTTAGTAGTTCCATAGAACTGTTATAGTTATATATGAAAATTTATTTTTAAAATAAAAATATTATTTAACAAATTGTTAATGTACCATCCAAACCGAGAGTTAAAAAATATGTCATCATTAAGGTCTTTAATGATAGAAAGGATAATATTTGAAATTTTGTTGAAATCTTTTTTTAATCTTGTAAACTAATATCTAGGCAATTAGTTATACCAATAATATAACACATTTAACTTTTATATTTGTTGTTAATAAAAAAATTCAAAAAATCATAAATTCTTGCTCTTTTGTTTAAACATATAGGCATATTTTTCATTTGTGAAAAGCTGCATAAACAGTAATGGTAGAGACTGTAGTAATTAGTATGTAGAACATGTCCTGCAAATTTGAAAAAATATCTATCCTTGTGGAAAAAAGTTATCCTAAAAATCAATTGTTGAATTGCTGTTTTGAGATATTTAAGATTAAAATTTGGTTTACCTTTATATGCAGTAAGATTTAAGTGGCTGTCAATCGTGCAGGACTTTGCTTAATCAAGCATTATTCCCACACTGTAAAAGATATTTAAATACTTTTTTCACCAACATGAAATCAAAAATAAAAACCATTTTTGTGAATCGGAAAAAAAATCATTTTTTTGCAATGTGATAAGTGTACCTACCCCCTCAAAATAAATTAACAGGACATAATTACAATTTAACGAGAAAAATATGGTAAAAAATGTATTGGGAAAATTACATGCGCGTATGAAGCAGCTGTAATGGTTGTTTTAGTAATTACAAGGGTAAATTGTGTTTGTAGTTGTTCTTCTAATTATAGGTTCCTGGATACTTTTCGGGGATATTTAAATTGGTGTGATTTCCCTTAGCCTTCTGCTATGATGGAAACGTATTTACATGATTATTGTTGTATTTGGACGACTGTGTAATTTATATGTTCAGTGTAGGTTATTATAAACTAACCAAAGATGGAAGAAGGAAGAGGGTAACACCAGTTGCCGGCCCATTCAGTCCTATTCTTCCGAAGGACGCCACTGCCCCCGCCAAGTTAAACAACTCCATCCGATGGATGAATCATCATCAACAGTGTCATATGCTCCCACTCCATACGTACTGTGGAGAGGTTCTGGATTTAGCCGAGGATTCTGGCGCTCAATCTGGTGATCAGGCATTGTGTACCACCTCCTCTCCTAACCTGTCTGCGAAGTCCTGATGACTCCAAAATTTCTTCCAACACGAGCACTCGACCCAGCCGACCCCGTCTCAATCGCATCATTTCAACAGTTGGGAGTGTCCATAAACTACGTGGACCTTTCTAAGAACGGAGGAGAGAGGATTTGCGTAGAAAGCTACCCTGAGCTACGAGGGGGTGGAGGGGATGGGGTCTGAGCCAAGCCACACAGTTTTCCACCTATATAATTTATCACAGTTTTAAAAAAAGGCACAGAACACACAACATCATGTAAATATTTATTTCAGTCATTTAACTATTTCCGTATGTAGCTTACGATAGTCTGACAAAAGAAAACAGTAAACAGTGTCTTCTTGAATCAATAGGGGGAAAAAGCTACGTGCCACGCGGAAGGGAGGGGGGTTAGAGACTAAAGACTAAGGCCACGTCAGGCTTCGTGGGGGGAGGTACGGGGGGGGGGGTTCACAGGAGGCCAATATGGAGCTACTAAGTTTATGGACGCTCCCTTGGTAACATTATTGTTGTTAAAAATGATATCACGGTCTATTCAGAATTCCAGAAATTATTAAAAATGGCTTTCATTCAGTCTAATCTAATTTATTAAGACCTATCTTTACCTGTAATACCTTCATCAAAATCTTTGTAATCACTGAAACAGTTACACTTACTTGTAAATAACATCAGCCTCTGCACATACTTATATGTCTCCGAAAAGAATCGAAAATAGTCATCGTCTTCCCTTTGTTTGGCTCTTTATTTATCCAGCTTACACAGTTACATGCCATTACACCAAAACAACAATAATAATAATAACAATTTCGTGTTGCATTATTGGCCGGGATATTCCAGAAGAGTTCAGCTGCCAATTGATGGAGTTTCGATATGCTCTTGTGCCGGAAGTGAAGGTTGCTTTAATTTCCTTCCATGCCAAGACAAAGATTCGAATCGGTGACCTTCCAGTATCCAGTCAGACACCTTAACCTTTGTGTCACCAGACCGCTCGACCAAAACAATGAATTTTAAAATTGAAAATAAAAACAAATACAATTGTATGACAAAGCATCACACAAACAATATGACGAAATATGTTCCGTCTGAAACTATTACTAGTTTCCACGTTTTAGTGATCCGAAGTGAAATATGGAAAAATAGAAATATCATTGCTTAGCGAAACAAGTTTCTGCCCCTCTTCTACATAACTTTTCATATCATTTGTAGAGTCATAAACCAAAAGTATTTTAATCTGAATATGTAACCGAGAGAACTTCAGACACTTGAAATACCGAAGCGAAAATAAAACTTAAATGTCTTTATAACTTGACAGGACCAACGGGTAGAATCGATGGAGGTAAAGTTCCGTAGTCACGTCAATGGACTCGGTATTGCAGTGGATGTGCTACGCCCATAAGTTGTACTCTCTGAGTTTTCTTCCTGCAATTCATATGGTAATAGGCTAAACTAGTCTTCAAGTTCAGCGTTCAAGAAAAAATTACATGCACCATATTTATACAACTTCATGACTATAAATTTTTCTTTGCTGCATAGTCCAGCCAGTGGTCTAGTTGTGAATGTTTTTATCGATCCATAAATATATACCTTGTAGGATCTCATTGCAGTCTTAGCTATCCATGTATCAGTTCTATATAACTAATGAAATGATATGGAAATATGAAAATAGTAGGCTCGAAACCCGTCAAATATAACGGGTTGAACGAAGTCACCTGGTAAGTCATTTCTTCGCTCTTAATTAAGTAAATAGAATTAATTGTAACAAAATAACGCTCATTGCTGTTCCTCGTGCCTTACATTACAGCAAAAAGTTTCAGTTGTTATCCTGGTCCAGACTGCATTTCAAATTATCCATAAACGTCGCTAATATACCGCTAGGTAATCAAAGCTTCAATCACACGCTAATGACATCATGCATTGCAATATAAACTTGACTCAAAATCATAACGGGTTCTTCCATCTTTCTTCCACGTTACCCGTGATGATTCAGATCGATATTACGACATTTTGACGGCTGACATAATTGAAACTACTTATATGCGGCTGAAACAATGACATCAGTAATAAGGTATCAGTAAAAACAAAGAAAATTAAAAATATATCTTAACAACTTACATTGTATCGTGTAACAATAGTTTTAATTGTGATCCAGGCCGCATAGATCGCGACCAATGTGGGACTATTTTCATTCAAGTGATGAAATGTTTTCAGTAACATGAAAACAACTCAATTAAAAAATACCATTAACATACTCACCCACTTAACAGTTTGGTTAATAAAAACTTCCGCTTACAATGCTGCTCAAAAATTAAAGCTTTTATCTTACATATCTACCGACAAAGAATTTAACGGAAACATCTACTTACAACGAATATAAATAAATATTTAATTTAATTTAATTGCAATGGAGCACACACTACGGTGAAAATTTCCCTACACATCCAACTTCTCCATATCCTGCACCCACCTTCATTTGCCCTCTACAAATTTTAACTTTAAATTCTTTTAACGTTTTCGGTAAGTTATTCATCATTCCCCTTGGTAACTCATTCCAATGCCTGACACCCTTACCTAAAAAAGAGAATCTTCCCACACCCTTTTGTCTGAAATCGAGTGCCAGCTTGTGGTCATGGTCATCTTTTCCCTTCCATTAACTACTTTTCAGACCTACTGCAATATCTTTCCATGCCTCATCGCCAGTATACGCCCTGTACACTCCCATGACCCTACTCATCCTCCTCCTGTCTTGCAATGAATCCCATTCCAGTTCCTTTATCATATCTGTCACTGATTGCATTCTGCGATAATTTCCAGAAACAAATCTAGCAGCCTATCTTTGCACCTTCTCCAACTCCTGTATTTGATACTCAAAATGTGGGTCCCATACTACACTACCATATTCGAGTAATGGTCTGACCAAAGTTTTGTAACCCATTTCCTTTACTTCTCTCGTACATCCCCTCATCACTCTCTCCAACAAGTGCAGGATTTTGAAACCTTCTCCTACCACCTGTCCAATGTGTCCTGCCCAGTTAAGCTTGTTATCAAATGTAATGCCTAGATATTTACATTTCAAGTCTTCAGCGAGCAATTCTTTCCCCACCTTATATTCATAATTAACCTTTTGTTTTTTATTTGTGTATCTAATAAGCTGACTCTTCTTTGCATTTATCTTCATCCCATGTTTACCAACCCAACTAGATATCATGTCCAGATCACCCTGCAACTGTTTACAGTCCTCTATCGTTTTGATCCTTTTATACAGCATTATGTCATCCGGAAACAATCTAATTTCAGCAACTAATAATTACTATATTAATTTAAACACAATACATGCGTTTCATTCGTTGCTTTGGCAGTTAATTTCATGGCGGATGCTTAACTAAACAGAATTTATACTAAACAACGCGCATAACCGCGAGTTGGAAGTACCATCTGTTGCCATTATTAGTTCGGAATAGTATACTGGGATCATGACAACAAATCATTACGGATACAATAACCAAGCCTTGCCTTTCATTAGTATTGATAATTAAGTATATCTCTCAAAGCCATTCTTTGCGGTCGTCCCACTTGAATCCCGTATCAGTACAGTGGTACAGCATTCTGTAAGCGACCTCTTTGTGTTGGGCGGTGAACTATTGAGTGAGGCCGGAGCACAGTGAATTGTGTGGTGGGGCCGCCGATATTGTCGCAGGTCATTCCGTTCCACGTACATCCATATGCATGCTGGTTGTGCGCAGTAACAAACAAACAGTCCGTAATGCGGTCGCACAAAGCCCCCGTTCTAATCCGACAGCGCACGCACGCAACAGGCGGACGCCCTCTCAACAATCGTCACGTAGTCGGCGAGCGGGTTGCACACCACACAGGCTCAGCGAGTCACCGGGGACAGTAGCCATAGTCACAGCATAAAACAGGCAACAGCTGAGTCTAATATTTCTAAATATTCTCTATCCTCATCCATGAATCTCACCTAACTTAAGTCCTCGGTGGAAGGTTATTTTTCTTCTGAATAGAGACCATGGCCGTTTTTTGCAATAATACCTTATCAATTATCGAAAATTACAGATTGAAGTTCCGTAACGAAAAAAAGTACTTCAATTGATCCCTTCTGACTTTGACACTTCATATAAAGTCGAAATTTTTTTTATATCGCTAGATGATACAATAATTCAGTAGGCTCTTAGCGTGAGTTTTAATATTCTGACTTCGCCCATTGCCTGAAACCACTTTTTAAGCAATACTTACATAAAATACTAACCCAAATGATATCTTCCATGTCATAACATATGCTTTTAATGAAGTACTAAATTAAAATATTTTAATTATAAACTTTAAACTAAATTTACAATACAGGTCCTCAGCCCAAATCGCCTAGCGATAAAGTCACTTGTGCATTCAATCACAAAACTCATGAATTACGTAGGTGTGAAACTAGGTTTTCACCAAATAATCCACTTGAGGTAATCACTACGATCGTAGTGAGCGTATAAAGAACGTAAGTGACAATCACTGAGGCCTCATCCGGTTAAAAAATATTAATAAAATCTCTACTAATAAATTACGACGCTATTAAAGGTTATAATTACAAGTAGCTGATCTTTCGGACTAAGTAAGTCACGTGTCTTCGTTCAACTATTCTTTAAAAAGGAGAAACATACCCTGCAAATAGATTTTATTTGTATTCAATTACTAATAATTAAAATTGATTCCAATTATTTAAGCTTCTCATCTATTAGGAAAACGAAAAAGTAACGTGTTTCGATAGAAGAACCCAAGGGCGTAGCCAGGATTGTGTTTAGGGGGGGGGCAGGCAAGAGAAAACTGGTAATATGTATGCTAAATTTTTTTATTAATATAATACATATATATTGTATTAGTTGAATAATTAATTAATATTATTATATTTAATTAATTAGTATATATAATTATACCAATAATAATTTTCGAGCTACTTCATCTGCAATTTTATCACAATTTTCTTGTAAAAGTTTTCTGTGTACACCAAGCATGCACAGACAGGTCAGTTGGATCTCTAAAATATTTCCATCTTATTTAACGAAGGTCTTTCATAAGGTCTAGTTCTTTAAGATTTTCCATTGTCATACCCTTGTCTCCATAGTTTATACCATAGTGCGACTTCATAATCAAACAATTTTAACTTGTAGCATTGGCTGAAAAATCGTGATTTTTTTTTTTTATTTTAATCAACCAATGATTTACTTAAACTTACTTAAACTTTAGCTGGGATGCAGCTAGGGACAGCAATGCGGGATCCGGCATCATTTGGTAGTCTGGCGGATCCAGCACCTAACTAAGCGGATCCGCAATCCGTAAAATGGGGTGAAAACGTGTTTCAGTCTTCGTCACAGTGTCTCCCTGTCATCACTTTCCGGTCCGACTCGTTCTTTACCTGTTGTATCGCCCCGTTCAACTGTATCCTTCAAGTTGACATTTGACTCACGGCAACAAATGTGTGTTGTGTGTTTGTGTTGTGTGCAGTACTGTAATTTGAGTTATGTCGTCCTATGGCAAAACTAGCTCCCAGATCGTACACACAGAAAAGATACAACTAGAGATGTTTCTGAGGAGTAAGTAAAAACAATACAAAAAGAAGGTTACAGCTATTGACAGATATTTCTTAATCTAGTGCATATATGATGTGTTAAAATGTTTTTCTCATAAACTGAACTTCATTGTATTTCAGTTATTTCTTTTCAAAAAGTGGATTTCTATTTCCTAATTCTGCTAATTCTATAAGATCTATGATGACAAAATTTTCAAATGACATAATTGCTCAGTTTGAATATTTCAAGAAACAATTGCGAATATTTTCGTCGAATGTTTGATGAGTAGACGTCCAAAAAAAAAAATCACCTATATTTAAGACGGGACCACACGCTTGCTAAACCTCGTCAAGCCGTCACAAATTGAAACGTGTTGATAGAGCGTTTAACTTGACTTGTGTAGGCTGGCACTTGTGGCTGATCCAATCGAGTGTCTGTTTTTTGGCACAAATCTAAGAAAGTTTGCGGCAAGTGCTTGTAAAGTGTCTACTCGTTTCTGCAGACTTGATACACTTTGTTCACTGACGGCGGACAGACATGCGTTCCTGTTTGTTGTGATAGAAGTGCCGCAGGAAAAATGAGTAATTGGTTCAACAACGATATTTCACATTCCTTGAATGCTAATATTCAAAATCAGCATATCTCTTCCGGCAGAAGTTATCAAGATGGCTCATAAAGAAGCGTGGACACCGAGCGTAGTAGGTGAGCAATTAACGCTCTGGCTTCGCATTCGGCAGGACGCCGGATCGAATCCTCATCCGGGCATTGAGATTTGCAGTTTCCATTGTTTCTCCAAATCACTCTAGACGAATGCCGGGATGCTTCCTTCAGAAAAAGGCCAAATCCGAATTCTTTCCCATTCCTTGCCCCATGTCTATTCCCGCCTCTAATGACCTCGTTGTTGACAAGGCGTAAAGCCATAAGCAAAATAAAAAGTCATAAAGTAGCTCATTAAAGTTATTTTCCATAAATTTTCTGCAGTCAAAAAATAATTGATATAGACATTATAATACTGTAAATACAATAATTATTATACTATTTCAATTATAAAACAATAATTTCATATAGGCCCCTAATTATATTAAATGAAATACATACATGAAACTACATACTAAACATAGTTAAATGAATGAAATTATACCTGGAACGGTTTCTATGGATTTTTAACATCCATCATCTTCTTCGCCGCCTTTCTCGTTATATTTTCATTTTCGTTTAAATTTTTATGATAAATATAGGTTAAACAAAAATTTATATCCAACACAACATCGAAGTCCCTCACGCTTTCTTCTCCAAAACATACCAGCGCATTCGCAAGCGTGTGGCTGTCAATGTTCGGCTCCCCACAATTAACGAAGCGTTTGTAAAGGTTTGGAGTTTTCGGCAAGTGCCAAGCGTGTGGACCCGGGGTTATGTTCACCGCAAAGAAACACATTTTAATATCAGCTTGCTTAGAATACAGGGTTCGTGGACCACGGAGCCTTGCATCAGTTTTGTCAAGGAACGATTGACAGGCTTTGGTGTTGCTGTTGAAATTGCTGTTATCGGCAAAAGATCTAATGGAACAAGCGTCATGGAAAACGTTCTGCCTTCGTACCTGCAATTGTACTTTTCACACAGCACACAATTGGCAGTTGTCAATATTTTATACCCTTCCCCCCCCCCCCCCCCCAAAAAAAAAAAAAAAAAAAAAAACACTGAAAGAAATTGAGAGCATAGAAAAAACTTTCACTCGTATGTAGACCACAAAGACCTGGACGCCACAATTGAAGCAAAAAGTGTGATCGTAGCACTGGATATTCCACATAGGTGTTCCCAGATATGATGATCTCAAAAAAGTGCAGAAAGTTGCTAAGTTTTTCAATTTTTTTATTTATGACCATTTCAATCAAACCAACGAATGAGGAGGCGGAAAGGGCTTTCTCGGCTGCTGGCTATATATGAAATTCTTTGCAAATAAAGTTATAATTGGATATTTTTAAAGTGACAGAAAGTTCGAGTAACAAATTAATTAGACTATACTAGCAGAGGCAAGTAAGTCTGCAAGCAACAATGATTAAATTTTAATTTCAAATTAGTGGCTTTGGCATCTACAGAAAATTTATTTTCAGGAAGGTACCCAGCAACTGGGCTGTAACACAGTATGTAGCAGTATAGGTACGACCACAGAATGAGAAACAACTTGACCGTTGTACCGACCCAACTCATATCCGAGCACCTAGGACAAATATACTGTAAAGTCAAGAGTAATAAATATTTTGTCACAAATTAGCTCTTACATATCGACTTTTTCACAATCGCTTGATAGTAATAAATATAAATAAAATACATACGAATGCAGATAATTATAGTTATTAAATAAAAAGTCGTACTTTTTGTATGTACTGTATGTAATACTATATTAAAAGCCATCGTTAGCCTTACGGAAAATACAAATTAATTACTTTAAAGAACAGATTATGAGCCCGCTCTCTGGTTATATCACAGTATAAACGATCGGATGCGTTGTGTGCAGGTCGAGTCAGCCTGAAATCTATCGATATTTAATCGCAGTTAAGACGAGATGTCTTTGTTCGAGTTGGCTCGCGCGGCACAGCGACAGTTTGTTGCCATGGATAACAAAAACGGCCGCCTTTTAATACAATTGTACGGTGACAAATTTTTTTGTGTAATAGCAAATGTGCAGCCTAATCAGACTCAGATGGTATCACCTCCATCACTACCACAACCGTCACTTGAAACTCCAATCAACGAATCTATAGAATCGCCAAATGACAGAATCAACATAATATCCTTTTACCTAAGTAAGGAGTAAGTTCTCGTTAAGAATGGCAACAGAAAATTGAATAGCAATAAAAAAAATAGTATTAAACGGTTGCTATTACCTTATCTTTGACCATTCTTTCAGAGCTTCGCATAGTGCGCCAGAAACATCTGTTCAAATAAATGATTGTTTTGACTCTCGAAAAAGGTAATGCAGGTTAGTACACGAGTCTCCAATTACTAGAAATCTTGAAGTCACAGCGTTTATCAGTAACTGAAATGCCTCCCGAAATTGAGTGCACTGGCTCAATTATTTATTTTAGAAACTCTATGATTGTCAATCTCGTAAAATTTGTTAATTATATCCTCGATGGTTTCATATCTAATGTCTTCCATGAGTTTCTCGCCACACTGTATTCAATTAAAATATAATTTCCTATATCCACCAAATCATTTTTCGTTTAGGTTTCTAGTATACAGTGTGTCGGATCACAGTGAAAGTTGCGGCTATTCGCGCACGTGAAATGTCCACTGTGGCTTCACAAAAAGACAGTGCCTGGATAATCGGTTTGGCGCGCTCGAACATGGCTCGCGCAGCAGCCGCTCATACTCAATACGCAGCTTAGGGACCGTCCATAAACCACGTAGCTCCATTTTGGCCTCCTGTGAACCCCCCTCCCCCCCCCTTAGCCCAACGTGGCTTTTGTCTCTCCCTCTCCCCCCAAGTAGCTTTTTCTCATAATGATTCCTGAAGTCATTTTTGTACTGTTTTCTCTTGTCAGGCTATCATAAATTACAAGCGGGGATAATAAAATGACGGAAATAATTATTCACATGCTTCTGTATGTTCTCTATCTTGATATGAATGAAAAGCTACGTGGCCTGGCTAGGAAATCCCCCTCTTTTAAGTAGCCCAGCGTAGCTTTCCAGCCAACCCCTCCCCCTCTAGACCGAGCCACGTAGTTTATGCACAACCCCTTAAGGCCGGTTCACACTGTGCGGTTTTCACCGCAGTAGAAACTTAACCGTCGCCGCCTACAGAATTTGAGGTGTTTACTTATTCGGCAGTAGAACTGTTGCTGCTATTACAGCGGTAAAATTTTCGCTGCTATGAAGCTGGCAAAAGATGACGTGGTCGGACGTCAGTACCCTTGTTTTGATGAACTGAGTTTCAATTTGTTAATTTAATTAATTTGGAGTTTATTACTTCGTAGTTAAGTTTTAAAATTGTTATTTTGAAGGTTCCATAGCCATAGAATAGGAAAAGAAAAAGCCAAAGGAGAACAGAATATTTGAGGAACGACGACACAAAGTTTTTCAATTATTTTGGGATGTTTATTTCAACAGTTACCTGCGAAACTTAAGTACGGCATTCAAAGGAGGAATACCCAGTTGATGAATTGTATTTAACGTGTGGAAATGATGGCAATCTCCTTGAAGTAAGCAGATTTCTCATGGGCCTACTATAAATAAACATTTAATTTCATATAATTCCAATCCGCTATATTTATTTTATGTTAATTACGGTGAAAACTTCTTGAGGTGAATGAGTATAGATGTACAAGAAAAGTTTGAAAAATACACTATGCCATATAATGGCTAAGACTTACATTTATTTGTAACTAATACATATACTTCACTGTGTAATCAAATCTCAGTGTTGAGTTTATATTGCTTTTATACTTACAAGCACAATCGACTAGTTAAACTTTTGTGATTAAATTGTAATCTGTCTAGTGTTTTAATAACTATTACTTTACAAAGAAAAATCGAAAGTAAATGGCGAAGATGATGCCGAAGTTACTGAACACCTTGTCTCACGGTATTCGTCACTGCTGTGTTAGAAGAAAAGAAGAAGAAGAAGAAAAAAAGAGGAAAAAATGTCGATCCACAGAATTTCGAATGTTGAAAGTTTTCCTTGGTAAATGTCTAAGATATGAGGACATAGTTATATAGTATTAAACATCAAAATCTTTCTATAAAATGTGATTCAACATTTTTCAACTTCTAGTTGAAGCTCTAAAAATGTATTTAAATACGTGATCAAAAGTTTACTATCCAAAGGCATTTTTCCTCATTTTTCATTTCGTCAAAATCATTCCTAATTTCAAGGCACACTTATTTCCAAGCGTTCCTCGTAGCGTTCCGATCTTTAAAAGAATCTATAGTTTTATCTCTTAAAACTGCTAACGAAATGAGAAGATCAGTTTCCATCATCACTTAACATACATTACGATTTTTAAATTCAAAAAATGTTAACTTTAACAGACTGAAAGCGCACAAGCGGTTAAAAAATCGCCGAGTGTGCAAGCGCCTATTTGACCACATGGACCACTGTCTGGATGGGGCGGTGAAATAACCGTCGAATGTAGTGGCAGTGCACGACTGCATACCTGCCGTCGACGTCAGCTCTGCCGTGAGTGTAAGCCCAGTGTGTAAGCTCCCATTTGATCCCTCGCGCCACTACTGAAACGACGGCGACGGAAAACTTTCCGCCGCGGCCGAAACCGCCCTGTGTGTAACCGATCTAAGAGTCGTCAGCAGCGCCGTACGTGGCCCATTGTTCTGCCTCGTCCTCGCTAACGTCTGTTTTCCCGCAAAATGCAGTAGAAAGCAGGTTTAAATCGAACGAATTAATTTTTGAAAGTTACTTAACATTGTTTACTCTGCGGTTCGGGAGAACCCTGATCGAGCGCAAACCCGCGTCCAGCTAGGGGGGGGCAGCTGCCCCCCCCTGCCCGTACCTGGCTACGCCCTTGGAAGAACCGTGGAGTATGGTTGTTTCCCAATAAAAACTGCATCAACAGCGGAGAAAAGGGTCTAATGAAGGTATTCCTTGTATTCTTGAGGGGTAGACATTGCTTTCGAGTAGACACATAAGAAGTCAAACTGAGGGATATCCAATGAAGAAGTTGCAATATAATCGTCACATTAATGAACTAACATGTACATCCTCACACGCATTTTAGTCGCTTGATATCTCTATTTTTACATCGCTGAGTTACAATTTGTTCAAAAACATGCAGTCAATCTATAAAGAAAAATATATTTTCTCTTGTAAAAAGAGATTTTCAGCAAACTAGTCAACAAAACAAATTTAAGTTTCAAATCTCAATATGATATTCTGAAATTCATATAAGCTACAGTAATTGAAAACCAAACAATTTGTTTTGTTATTTATGTGCGTTATTGATTTTTTCTCCAGTTTTACTGATCGCTAGGAAAATTTATTAAGTAGCCTGATGTATTTGGTATTCCTATACAATCTTTGATCTGTCACTTTTGGTTGCAGAATGCAAACACCGACAGCGAGAAATAAAATACCAAAAAAGGATAACTGTCAGATGTATCCAAAAAATTCTACTACCTAATAAACATTCTTTGGTAGTGAAAATGAAGTATTATTTTTTAGTACAGATCAATCCAATGTAAAATCAAATATAAGCATAATTTACTACTCGGGAATTTTCCATTATTTATGTAATTAACTATTTAAAGGCCTGCTGAATATGTTTATGATTAAAGTAAATTATTTCGATTTAATAATATGCTGTAATCATGCCCTGTATTCTGCTAAGAAAAATATTAAATTATACTTAGCATTCGAACGCTATTTTTTAAAACTTGTCACCGTAACGGTAAAAGATTTAAAAGGTGATATTGTTGGAGAAAAGATTAAAATGAATAATTTCAGTGACTTATTCAACTGAGTGACACATAGCTGTCTCGTTAGTCTAATGCATTCCTGCTGGCACGGCCGTTGGCATTATGAGCCGTGAGCTCGGCCGTATTGTGAATTCTTCACCGACTTTACGAGCAGGCTCTTGAAGCTAGCCTTCAGACGCTAAGGACGAACATCTCGACAACACGCCTCGGTTGAGTGGTGTCCACTTTATGCATTACTTGAGAATGAATGAGAATACTGAACACAGTTATTGCAAACATAAATCTGGATGGTCGCACGGGGATTGGAACCTGCGTCCTCCAGAACGCCAGGGGCGAGCGTTGCCGTTCACTTAAGTATAAAAATAGCAGGAGACTTAATATGAAAAGTAATTGAATTGTTTTATTTAGGGACTAAAATTACAGCTCATGGCCGTTATCAGGAATGATGTTAATAGCAGAATAGCCCTAGCAAAAAGGGGCTTCTTTTACTATCAAATATTGTTCTGTGACTCAGAAAGGAATTTTTAACTGTTTGTATGAAGCACAGTTTTTTATTGGAGAAGCAATACCAGAAAGAAGGAAAATTGAAGCACGGGAAATACGGAGCAGTAGAATGATTCTGAGAATATGGAGGTAAGGTGAAGTATTAAATGAACGTTTATTGAGAAATATTTGCGAAGAAAAAAATTTGTAAAAAATTCTTAAATAAAGAACAGATTGGATTTTAAGACGTGTGGAATTGGTTAATTTGTTTATGGACAGAACAATTGAAGTAAAAAACTGGGGAGGAAGACAAAGATTAGTTAATAGGAAGGAGATAATTCAGAACGTATGTTGTAAGAATGTTGAGATAAAGAGTTTAACTCAGGATAGGAAGAGATGGAGAATTGTATCAGACCAGTAGAGAGATTGATGGCAGAAAAAAAAAGGAATTTTATCTCCAAATGTTAGTATGCACAGTACCATCGAGGGACGTAGATAAGAAATAAAACATATTGATGGTGATGATTGTAGCTGCTAATTGTCTACCCATGCTATACAACTCAGATTTAATCCTCAGTAATAGCAGTTACTGATGAGCGAGAAACTAGACACCGTGATGATGGAATACTAACTGATACCACCGTATGAAGATGGATCCATTTGTTATCTACAAGGTAACGCGGTAAATGTTTAGCTACGCGAAGAATGTTTCAGATGTCGGTTTATTTTTAAAAGTGTTATGTACCGCTTACGTCAACGCGGTATTTAATGAAAGGTTCAAAAGCGTACACAATTTTATTACGGAATAAAGCTTGATAAGTGTGTTGCCTCACTAGTTTCAGCAGGTTGATCGTCAGTTGAGCACTCCACGGGGTTGGGAATAACTTGCAGCTTAATAAGGCAAAGACTATTACACTGGCAGCGAGATTGGTTACTGAAAATTTTTTAAATGCATACCCATAACCACCTCATACGTTGCGATAAAGAAAATACCTTTCTGAAGATTAAAATCCTTCTCTGCCCTTCGTGTTTTTTCTGCTTCTCACACATTATACAATGGGAAGTAAAAGGAAGTAAAAGAATGCACAATGCTAAAGCGACGGATATTTCCAAAACGAATGACGATTATTTATTTGTTAGATATGGTTCGTGATTTCTTATGTTTCGTATAAATTTTCTCAGAGTTTTTAATAAATTTTCCGGTTTCTTATCTTCTGTTAAGAAATTCTTAGTTTATGCTGTGACCTGGTTTTGTTAACTGCTTCAAATAATATATCTTAAACGTCAGATGCACTTCCCCTTATATGAATTTATGCATTTAATCGTCGTAAATAAACAAATAGCATCTTGTAAATTTGAACGAACGTCGCATATATCTCCGCCTAGCATTATAATGTTTTTATCTCTGCCCTTCATATATGTGTGCGGTTACTTACCCAACAGGCAATTGTCTTTTACCTGGCATTTCATTTAAACTTCCTTGTAGTAATATAAGTGCAAATAAAATCAAATGCTGTTATTTATTTGAAATTTCCTGGTTAGCCTAGCGGCGCTGCGGTGCCAACCAGTATAACTAACACCTTGGACCTCATCGCTCACTGATGGTTACCGAACTATTGAGTTGACGTCCAGTCTTCAGGCAGAACGCATTTTATTGAAGTGAATTATCGGGTCATAAATATGGACTTGTTGGAACCTATAATTAATCGCTGCTATATGTTTATATTACGAAAGAACAACCAGCAGATCGTTCCCGGGTTACATAAAAAAAGTAGTTGAGGACTCCCATTACATTACATTGTTACCTAAACTTATGACTTCTTTCCCTCTAAAGGACGTTGTTTAAAGCTTTCGTGGTATTAATTACTGGAGTTAATTCCGACGATTGTAACAAATTTTAGAAACACATTAAAAGCAATGTAAACAAACAACTGTTTATGAACTTAAATGTCCGAACATTTTTTTCAAATTAAAAAAAAATAATAGAAACACAAGTATACTATAGCAATTAACGAAGTTTCAGAAGAATCTTAAGCTATTTACTTTGATGCAAACACTGAATAAATATTCCGATACATGTAATAATGTGAATATTAATTTTTCGATGGAGACTGTATAATATTTGTAAAACTAAACATGTTTTCATATGTTGATAAAGTTACCAGTTTTTACTTCCCACTACACAGGCATTATTTCTGGCACAATTAGTTATTACGTTTCTCGTTTATGGATTTTAATTTTAACTGTATCTGTAGTTGCTGATAACTATTATGAATACAGAAACGCTCTGCATTTAAATATGCAATTAAGGAATGCTGCCTGGCAAGCACAGCTCAAAGAGTGAAAGCCCTGCTTTACTTTGGGTTACAAGTTTAAAATGTTACGGTTAGTTTCTTCAGTTCGTGTTTGATATTACTTGAATTCCATACCTGGGGCAAAGAGTGGCTTAGCAGCTCCAAGAAGTAAGCTATGGCTCCTGGTGTTGCAAAAATCACATGATTCTTAGGTACATCGTAAATTCGAGAACTGATCGCAAGGGCGTTTGTCTAATTCATCTTTCAGGAGATGAAATTTTTCTTTCTCTAGTAGCTGTCTTCTTCACAGCTTTTTTTTAATTTTTTTTTAATTCCGTGTCCTCTAGTCCCCGCGCTAAAATAAAACTGAAATATTCACAACATGCGCCTTACATAATGTGATTCACTTCACACGGCATGAGTAAACAACTTTTTCGCTTCTGACATATTTTTGTACTAGTATTATCTATTGACGCCATAGTTTTAACTGAAATTCTGCAACATACTTTTTTCTGTGTTCATTCGTTATTCAACGTGTTATCTTGAAGCTGTTCTCATAACCCCCTCAGACTACCTAGACACAAGCTGATTATTGCCAAATTTTTTTGCCGGCGTCATCTGAGCATAGGTTTCACGGCTCGCTTTTGTCCTCATGAATTCGACAATCGACCGACGGCGCGTTAGTCATTACCAAAGTAGCGAATTCAACTCATAGGAAAGCACAAGTCGTATATTGGTGATGAGTCACGGAAAGATATTGGTGTAAGAATGAAAAGTAATGCATGGAAGGGGAAAGGTTACCATGACCACAAGCCGTCACTCTATTTCAGGCACAAGGGTGTAGGAAGATTCTCTTTTTTGGATAAGGGTGTCAGGGATTGGAATAAGTTACCAAGAGAAGTGATGAATCATTTACCAAAACCGTTGAAGAATTTTAAGTTAAAAATTACAGAGGGCAAATGTAGGTGGGTGCAGGAAAGGGGGAAGATGGGTGTATAGGGAAATTGCCACCGGAGCGTGCGCTCCATTACAATTTAATTTGATACTGAATGTTAATATCTGATGATTCTATTATAAATTACAGATCTTTATATCATAATTTAACGACGGGTCCAGCTACAGATTTCACTCTACATTGACATTTTCGACCTCAACATCTGAGGCAATAGTTACAAGACTTTAATTAAATTTCGGACTTCTTCTTTTAACATCGCTTCCTTCAGTCAACCAGTATGTATTAACATTTATTGAATTCCTTAATAGTGTACATACAGTAATTTCATTTACCGCGATGATATGGAAGTGGCTAATATGAATGAAACTGGAAGAAAGCAGTGATTTGGGACAACAAAGATGGTATGCGTTACTGTCTTTCCAGTTGGCTCCACATCGTCTGGTTGATAAAGGTGTAATCAGCTCGTGATTCAACTGCAGAAGTTTATATTTGTAGTGAATCAGATAATATACGCAGTAAACGAATAAAGACATAAATAATTGTTGACAGGAGATTTGAATATTAGCGATGGTAGAAAACATCGGGTGCAAAAATTGGAAGGATTATGTTTTTATTTACGACTTTAAGCGTCTTCGACGTCGAAGTCATTATAGGCGGAAAGAATTGGGGTCAAGGAAAGGTAAGGAAGTCAGCCATGGCCTTTTGAAGTAACCATGGAGTAATTTCGGGAAACAATGGGTGTAGGGACAGAGATTTTAAAACACATTATCTTCAATGCCAACCCCATGAATTGCCGCTCATCCACCAGGCACGTCGTAGTTATCAACGTGTAACATAACAATAATCATTTGCACACTTTTTGTATTATCCTCTAATTAATCTGAGATTGATAAAGGTAGTAATTTCTCCATTGAAGTTTATACAGGATTTTTAAAATTGTGATTTGAAAATGATGTAAAGTAATTGCGATTGAATGTATGAATGTTTGCAGTATTTACCAGTATTTTAATACCGAGTATTTCGATTAAAAATATTATTACCACAAGTATAGGCTATAAAAAAAAGACAAAAAAAGCTGTCGGCTTCATTGAAGCGCTCTGAGTGCACACATGGAGTTGTCTGATTAGTGTTTCGAGGGAAGCTGCACTGTCATTATCTTGTAAATAATCCTTGTATAGTCTTGGATTCTCCAAAGAGATGTCTCTTTTATTAGTTTCAACGCCGTTTCTTGAATAATTATGTAACAACATTTAATCATTGAGTTTCATTATTTATGGACCTTTCCTGTCACTGAAGATGTTAAGTTATCAAATTCTTTAGTGGAAGTATAAACCCCTAGGTGACCGAAACAACGACAACTTCGAAACACATCTATATTCATAGCGTAACGAACCCTCAGTTAATTAAAAGTGCGAGTAATGTTTCACGACGGAGCTGGTATTAACTAACCAGTTCCGTTCCCTGAATTTCATCTCACGTTTGCGATGACGCAGTGGCATATGTTTTTAAGTATTCACGCTATGGGTACGAGCTTCTGCGGACCGGTCCGGGTTCTTCCTTTGTTCTCGACGGCAATACACCTGTCAGACACTGTGTTGATATTGGAAGTGTCGCGCTGCAGGCTCGACTCCATATTGACTGCCTTTATATGCTCACCGTGTCGCCCTCTATTACAACTGCTGCTCCTCGTACAGAAAGCAGATGAGAACTCAGAAATAGATACGCCAGAAGCACTATCTCTGTGTTTGTTGTATTTCGCGAGATGTGAATCTGGTGACGCTATAGTGGAGAGGTAGAGTATATAAACGAACTAGCTGTTACCCGCGACTTTGTACGCGTGAACTTTATTACTATAAACACATATACAAATTGGTAAGTAACGTAATAGGTTCCTCAAAAAGCACGGAGTGAGGATAATACGACGAGGAAGCTGTTACTATACCATTCTACCTATGTACCTGTCTCACGAAGAGAACCATTTTGCAGCATGTTTAAAAACAGGAACAAAATAAAAGGGGGGGGAAGGGTTAATTGTGGGAGACTGCCTACCGCAGTTCGCCGGGAAGATTTTTGTTTGTAGTTTAAAATTGCTGTCATTTCCGAAGATATGCAGACTTTGGGGGCTGGAAACCCGTAAGCTGGTCCATACAATAACTTGTGTCTGTACATGAAATTCATGATCAGATCATATAAAACAAATGACTGCGAGAGAAACAAAGCCTGAGTGACTAATATAACATTGCAGAGACTACACACGCTATCCGTCTGTCTATCATAGTTCGTTTAGTTTTCACAATTTCATGACAAAATATGTTATTTATTCCAAGAAAATTATCCTATATCCTTCTTAATGATACATAATATTTTCTTGTCAAATTTCATCAAAATTGGTTAAGCCGTTTAGTAGTGAAAACGTAACAAACAGACAGAAGGACAGAGCTACTTACGTATTTATAATATTAGCGTAGATTGTTATTGTTTTCTTCTGATTTATTATCTACATAATGTTATGAACTGACAAAAAATTTTGTGGAGGGTAATAGAGTGACATCAGTAACAATAATTTCGTTAATTAAGGTAGACCATCTGCTTCTACTCCCATTCAATGAATTTTTAGTTTAAACTACGTCAGTGTTTGTGGTAAATTGTTAGCCATATTTCCTGCTCATTTATTTCAGCCACTGACTCAGTTGTCTGCAAAAAAACTTTTTTTCAACTCCCTTATGTTTAAAACCCATATCCAGTTAATGAGCAAGTTCGGCTTCTTCCTCTAATTTACTACTCCTAATTCTTCTACCACAACCTAACCAAACCTAATATCTCTCTACATAAAAATGTATGTGTGTAAATATACACTTGTACTTTTTTTTAATACAAATCCACAGTTTTTATCCGATCTCGATGACACTTTACACACGCATATTCTACAACATGGTAAAAAAAATTCCGCCTACATTTGGTTTGTAAAAACCCAATCCCTCTCCAACGTTGTTCCCCATTAAGGAAACTTTGTAAGTGCAACGGTTCAGTTTTACGCAAAAATTTCGAAAACGGTAGTGAAATCGACCAAAGTGGATAGTGATATTCTGAAATGCCACAAAATTTACTGTTTATTGGAGTTGGACCGGTTTTGGTCTGACAATTAATGACTGAGAAATTCGAACTTGAAATTTGAAAATTGTTTTAAAGTTGATATGGTGACACAAAAACCCATGGTTTTTATCAGATCATAATGAAACTTAGAACACTTATACCTTCTGTTAAAAAAAAAAAAAAAAAAAAAAAAAAACTGCTCACACTTTTCCCCTTCTCCGCTCCTAAGGCAAATTTACACTGCAACTTTTATGGTTTTTTATTTATATATATATATATATATATATCTCGAAAACGACAAGGAAATTGGCCAAACTGGATGGCGATGGAGGATGTTTACGAAAGTCCCATCAAACGGATAAAACATCATAACTTTCATATCCAGCCCCAGAGCAATAGAAGGCTATGGTAATCAGTCAACTCTCCGCGTTATTTAAATCCCTCACCTGATTTCCAATAACTGCCAAACCAACTCCTTTGTCATTGTGTTCCACAGTGATTTCCACTGCCCGTTCTTCTTTGCATACCATCCAATCCCTGTATTAGATACCTATAATCATGATAGCAGCCTATTCAAGCTACGGTCTGAACAAAACTTTTTTTTTAACGATCCTGAGATTACATCTTAAGGCATTATGTCCATATTTTAATTCGTTCCATTTCACCCCTTCTACTGCACTGCCAAGTTTCATAGCCAGGCTGTTCCCGCCACAGTAGTTGAACAGGTCCTGTTTATGAAGCGTATATGAAATCCTGAAACCGATATGATAAATAAAGGTGTAAATTTCTTGTGCGGACAATACGAATGTGCCGAGATTTGAACCCAACTCCGTTGCGTCTCTCCGTTTCCTACAAGACGATGCTTTAAAACGATCGATTGGGTCGCGTTTTAATGTACTCCAGCATAGTCAAGAAAACAGCAACGACGTGGTAGCCCGTTCACAAAATCTTAGAGTTATTTTTCTTCACCCGGTCATGTAGGCCAGAGATATTCAATTACTGTTAATTTTATTGCTGTGTTCCTGAGGATTCACTCAGTCGTTGAGCGAGCTGAAAATATGTTGATAGCCCTAGCCTGGAGCTTTCAGACCCATTACATGGAAGTTTGTACGGCGTAGCGCGGTCGAAGTTTGCTTTCATCAGCAACAAGTGTGCTTAGACGTGGCACACAAACGGTTGTTGTAACAGGTTTTGTTTTCGTATTGTGGTGCACTACAACACGCATTCGAAGTGAAATGTTACTGCACCGTGAAATTAGAGCAAACTTTTTTATACGCGCAGATTGTTTCAACATTCTGTTGTAGTGTCTTAATGTTATTACTGGTCGAATTGGTGGTCACTGCGTTTAATTAGACTTGTTAGTCTTAGTAGAAAGATGTACTTACGTGTTTGTCGGTTTGTCGGTTTGTCTTGTAAATAATCAACATTCCCATTAACAAGGTTAATAAATGAGTGAGGCAATTTCAAAAATTTAGGGAAGCTCTATTATTTGACATATTCTCACAAAACTTTGCATTCTTGTAGAAAAACGCAAAAAATTAACATATTGGAGGTTACATAATTACGTAGTTTTTCTCGGCGTTGCAAATATAAATAATTTTCTCGGGTGACTAGCCGAGTTATATGAATGTCATAGTTACACGATATTTCGGCGCACTGAATCATCGACGCCATCTTCTGCTCCAGTACCGAAGTCCATACCGTATAGGGATATCCTTACCGGCGTTGAACAGGCCGTCCGTGGTTTGCCTAAAAAGACTGCGGAAGAAATGAGGCGTGAAACCTGCCGTATTTTATGCAAATCAAAGTCACCACGGCCCAACATCACAGCTGCCGAGAGGAGATCACTTCGGGCATTGCGGGACAACACAGGCATTATTGTCTTACCGGCAGACAAAGGTAACGCTTCGGTAGTGCTTACTACGGCAGATTATCGTCGAAAGGTGGAAGAACTCCTGAAGGACGCATCCTATCGCAAGATTGCACGGGATCCTACCAACGCTGTGGTGAGAAAAACGACAGCTCTTCTTAAGAACTCAGGTCTGCCAGAAGACACAGTGAAACAACTACTACCCCGTGCTGCTGTTCCTCCAAGACTCTATGGACTTCCCAAGATCCATAAAGAGGGTACCCCATTGCGGCCAATCGTAAGTACCATCGGATCAGCTACATATTTTCTTGCCCGATATCTAACTGGGCTGCTGACACCATTAGTGGGTAAAGGTCCTCATCACGTGACCAACTCCGCAAGATTTATTGACGTAATTAAAGAACTCCACCTGCAGCAACATGATTTATTGGTGAGTTTCGATGTGGTGTCACTGTTCACTAGGGTCCCTCTCAATGACACGTTGGCTCTACTGGAACAGCATTTTGAGCCTGCCATAGTTGAGTTATTCCGGCACACACTCGAATCGTCGTATTTCTTGTATGATGGGGAGTATTACGAACAGGGTGATGGAGTGGCCATGGGCAGCCCTTTATCGCCAGCTATTGCTGACTTCTTCATGGAGAACTTTGAAGACAAGGCACTTGCAAGCGCTCCTATGAAACCCAGAGCTTTCTTCCGGTTCGTAGATGACACCTTTGTGGTCTGGCCACACGGCAGAGACAACCTGCAAGTTTTTCTCCATCATCTTAACAGTAGAAACGAAAACATCAAGTTTATGATGGAGGTGGAAGAAGAAGGCCGGTTGCCTTTCTTAGACATACTAATAGAAAGGAAACCTGACGGGTCTCTAGGACATTCTGTGTACAGAAAACCGACGCACACAGACCTATACCTGAACGCGCGAAGCCATCACCATCCGGCACAGCGCAAGACGGTACTCAGCACGCTTGTACATAGGGCGCGAGCGATATGCGATGCTGACAGTCTACCCGGTGAATTGAGTCATCTGCGTCAGACCTTTCAACGCAATGGGTACACTGATTATCAGATAAGACTGGCATTCCGATAGCCGACACGTAGGCTCAACAACACCAACAAGGAGCCACCTGATCGTCTAGCCTTTTTGCCGTACTCTGGCGCCACAACGTCCAAGATAGGACGGATTCTAGCAAAAACTGGAATCAAGACCATTTTCCTGCCACCACCAAAGGTGAAGAACATCTTACGCTCCCCCAAGGATGACCTTGCTTTGCGGACACCTGGGGTATATAGCATTAATTGTGAATGTGGTAAAAGCTACATTGGCCAAACGGTGCGGTGTGTTCACCAACGTTGTCTAGAACATGCACGACACGTTCGTCTGGGGCAGAAAGACAAGTCTGCGGTGGCGGAACACAGTCTAGAACATGGCCATGGTTTTGATTTCGAAAATACCAGAGTACTGGCGCATACTGGGAACTTCTGGAACAGCATCCTTACAGAAGCAGTAGAAATTCGTCTCGCGTCTAACCTCGTCAACCGCGACAGCGGGTACCAGCTGAGTGAAGCCTGGACGCCAGTCATCAATACTATTCGCCGACAGCGCGACCGGGACGCATTACACGGCGCGTCCAGATCAACGGGAAGTTCGGTAGTAACATAAGTGAGCAATTTGTTACTCAGGCATTAATGATCAGCTTACGGGAAAATTTTTGCCTTCTGATTTTTCCTTCTATGGAACGATGTGTTGATACGAGGCAGGACCCCGGCTACGATTGGTTACAAATCTGACCAATCATGGCTCAATATGAGGCCCGCAACGGATCCGTGTTGACCCATCAGTTTGATAAACAATTTATGCTGAATGCTTTGTTTTATGATATCATCTTCGAAGGAGCGATGACTTTAAGCCCGTCCGCTACATGCCATGTAAAAACTGACATCAAATCTAGTCGTAACTCCACCTTAGCATCGATTCAAGCCGCAACGAGATTTGACCCCTGCTACGACTGGTTCTACAGCCGACCAATCAGAGGTTAGCAGCGGTAATCTGGTCTAGCTCAGCAACTTCGCACGTTCCTGACCTCACTTCACCAGAAGATGGCGTCGATGATTCAGTGCGCCGAAATATCGTGTAACTATGACATTCATATAACTCGGCTAGTCACCCGAGAAAATTATTTATATTGGAGGTTCTCTGTTTATGCCCCTTACTGATTCTGCAGGTATCAAGTCGATAGTAAAGTTCTTACCGCAATCGGTGCAACATGTCTCTATCAATCTGTTCAGAAGCACTGCTTATACCAACTCGCAGTTCTGGTACGTTTGTTGGTAGAGGAGGTTTAATCACCCAATCTTTCACGTAGTCTCAAACAAACAAAAATCGCATGTGGTCAGATCGGAAGAGTGTGGAGGCCTTGATATGAATTGCTGATCAACATCCCCATCGTAACCAATCTATCGGTTTCTCAATATCCGATTTAAGAACTCTCTCTCGCGACAGAAATTTAAAACATTGGCTGAAAAATGTTTTGAACTTTTGTTTATGTTTTGTAACCCTGTACATAGCATATCAAGGTTAATTATGTTGTAATTTCTATGACCACCGAGCCACCGACCACTGATCTTCAGGTTATAGCCTGTTTGTAGATTATTTTACGCAACAGGCACTGATTTTAGAGTAGTAGAAACAATGATTTATCTATGTTCTAATAAAGTGGTAATCATACTCCCCACCCGACATTACTGTTGATTGTACACTTTTGAAGGCGTCCCTTTTTCTGTTCTTCCTCAACTGAAAATCTTGTAATGCTTTTATTTAACAGTATTATACTGAATTACGATAATAACTACCAATCTTACATTTACCATCTTTCGCTCAGCTCCTACATAATCGACTTCTTTGCTTTTCAGCTCGCCGGGGCTCCGCCGGTTGTTTGCATCAACTTACACAGCTGGGTGTTTACCAGCCGGTGATTTTTGATCTTGCGCGAGGACTTTAATGAAATTCCCTTCCGGAGCGGCACGGTGATGTTCTTCGCAACGTTGTCAGCTGGGAGGGGTTACGCTTCTCTACAAATATTTCGAATCGAGGGTTGAGTCCAGCCAGAAACGGATTCTTAACTGGCTTCAAGGGATGCTTTGTGGTAAAACCCCGAACTTTAAAACAATACCAGAAAATTAAATCCAAGAAGGCGGAGGCATAATAACTGTTTCGCTTGCAATGATAGGGTGGTTGAAATAAAAGAAACAAGTTCCCATCGTTGTAAGTTCAAATAAATGTCATTCCCTATCATCAGGAGTTCACATGAGTATAATGAGTATTGATGCAGAGACCTATCTTCAATCAACATCTTAGCGAATGCATGGAAAGATGCAAATCACAAGTTTAGCTCATAAAAGACCAAATTCTAAAATGAAATAAATGAGTAATTAAATTTTGTCGATGTATGAACTTTACAGTTTTTATCACACCCCTAATATGTAGGGCATTTACAATTTTCTGTTCATATTAAAGCAGCCATTTACCAGTTTGACAGGTCTAAGTAATTATTATAATAGCAGTGACCGGTTGGCAAAGTGTACATTTTGGGTTGGTGGTTGCTCGCCAATGGCTAATGAGACCTGCTTAACTACAAGCCAAACTGCACTGGTAAACTGTATTCAAGAATAATATTTCAGTATAAAGATTAAATTACACGGCATTTTCTGCTAATGTTCTACTAAGGGGGTTTTTAAAATAAAAAATATGTCACTGTGTTCATTTTTCAGTGTAAGTTTTAGCAGTATCCTTTTTTTTATAATCGTTCTAGGTATCAAATGAAAGCTGGAAACTTGGCCGTTCTGAAAATGTTTGCATTTTACATATTACACGATTTAGGGAGGAACCATAGAAAAATCTGTTCTTTCACTTTATTTACAAAACTAATGATCCGAAAGTTATTTTATAATTAACAGTGATGTATAGTCTACTGTAGAGCATAAAAATACTGTAGAAATTTTTCTGGAGCTTACGGTTTTTGCAAAGAAATTGAGGGAATAATTTTAGAAAATTTAATTCTTTGATAGATAATTTATTTTGACAAAGACCATATATATCATTTGGTAGAGAATTACCTGAGTCGGATAATAGCTAAGTAGTTAATATACGTTTTTGAAAAACAGTTCCACCATAACGTTTTTCAAAAAGTTTTTAAAAAATATTTTTTTAAATAAAATCTATTTAACACCCAATTTAGTTCCTCAGTGCTTGACAGCAACTCACAACTGACGGTTATTTTCAGCGAGGATGTGTTCGCGCGTAATATTTTCAGACTTATAATTTGAACAATCTTCCCACTGCTGTTTTCGTTCACTTCGGAGGATCAAACGGCACCAGGTACAGTTCAGCAGCTGGAACTGATACGAACAGATGACAGAAGACTTCCTTTCCACAAGGTGGTACAAGCACAAATTGCTGAGAGGTATATTTTGATACTTTAGGTCGACTGTATGATACTGCGATTATGTACTTCAAGTGCGTCTCGTGTCAAATTTTTGCACAGTATTTCGTACAGGAACAACGATCTGGTAGTATACTGGCAAAAATCAGAAATCCAAGTCTTTTAAAGGGCTTGCTTCTTTCACACACTCGTAAATACTTTAGAACACGGCGTGGTTCGAATTCCACGTTAAATTGGTAGAGACGGAAACGCGGCAAATTAAAAATTTGTCACCATGTATTAAGGTCACACGAATTTACTTTTCCTATAATAAGATCTTAGACATTATTCAAAAACGAAAATACCACTTAAAGGGCCATCCACCATCCACAAATTAAATCACACGAATTTCATGATTTTTGGACCCTTCCCTCCTCCCATGTCACAGGGGGACCCCCCCCCCCTCCTCCCCTGGTGTGACTTCACATATTTTAGAATTTTAAATTTATAAATTAAAACAGCGCTTCCAAAATGATTTATGTATTTCTAGTTAAAAAATCATACATCAACAATAAATCAAACATTTTAGAAAATATAAAAAAATCATTAAAAAATCACATTAATGATACAAAATTGAGTCATCATGTGTCCATGGATTTTGAACCCATTCCTTGATACTGTTTATTATTGGAATAATAGTCACTTCATTCTTGATTTCTATAGTCTTGGGAACATTCGATGTGTTAACATCATCTTCATCTTCCGCCACGAGCCAAAAAGTGATACAAATTATGCATGTGATGTCACAAAGTTTATGACACGACCCCCCCTTGTCTCATGATGTCACACTTTGTTGACCCCCTCCCCCCCCCTCAATGTGTGACGTAATTTATGGATGGAACTAAGTATGTGCTCCCGGCTTGGTGATCAAGTGTAACATTGTAAGGATGAGTAACGGAGGCAATAAAAACACTCCAGTAGCGCTCGGCTACCATCGCTACAAGCTGCTGATGGCAAAAGTCTTCTACGCTCTCAATAAAGCTCTGACGGATTGCGAGAACGTGCTCGCTGGTGTGCTGGAAACAGAGAAAGGAGGCAGAGGTCAGTTTCTACGATAAACTTTGTCGGAGCGTTGTTAGATTTGAACTCAAAGAAGAAAACAGGACGAGATTTCATTTTTAGAACATCTGCAAACAGAAGATATTATTCAGAATGTTTCCAATAAGTTTTTAAACAGCAGAATGCGGACAGATTTTCAGAAATGCATGGCCTTCTCTCACCGGTCCCGGTGGATAAGCGGTAATGCTCGGGCCTGGTGATCGGGAGGACACGAGTTCAAACCCCCGTCATGCAATCCATATTTCGGTTTCCGCGAAATCACTCCCGATGAATGGGAATGGTTTATTCAAAAACGTCATTGCCAAAATCCTTCCCATTTTCAGTCCCCAATGCTCTCCTGCTTGTAATGATCTCGATGTCAAGTAAGCGTAGAGACATCCACTCTATCAAATAATTCATAGATCTGATAACGTGAACATTGTAGCCTCATAGGTTTGGCACCACATATTTTAAAACTACTATGCCAGGATAACATTAGAACTAATATAAAGGAAAGAGGAAGTAAAGGTCTACGTTGGGAGGAACGGGAGTAGAACTGAGGAATTTCTGGAATTCTATCACTAAAATACAGAAATAAAAACCTAAAAATGTATACATATATATATTAAGATATGCAAATAATTTTCTGCGACACAGTTACTTTAATAAATTATTATTTAATTTATTTTATTTTATTGATATGCGTGACGCGTTTCGAGAAATTATTCTCATTTTCGAACGCTATTTTATTTTTTTGCATTTTTGGTGTGACGAGTGCTCGTGTTTTCTGTTTGATGTTATCCGGTTTTACTTTGTATTTCATTTTACGAAGGTTTCTCCAAGGTATGATTCACAGAATTTCACACGTGCACTTCGTCACTACATAATATTTACATATATACATATATTATGTAAATATCATACCTTGGAGAAACCTTCGTAAAATGAAATACAAAGTAAAACCGGATAACATCAAACAGAAGATGACACGAGCACTCGTCACACACCAAAAATGCAAAAAAATAAAATAGCGTTCGAAAATGAGAATAATTTCTCGAAACGAGTCACGCATATCAATAAAATAAAATAAATTAAATAATAATTTATTAAAGTAAGTGTGTCGCAGAAAATTATTTGCATACCTTATTATATTAAAACAGTTACAGACTTTCCAAAGTCCATATATCATGGATAAAGTAAAAAAAAAACGTATATATATATATATATATATAAATATGTATATATATTACAAACAGGAAATAATTTACTACAAAAATAAATAATAATCGCATGGAAGGTAGTGGGTGATTCAGGATTGTTTGTGTGGGGAGAAAGAAATCAAGAATATTAAAGTCTATTTTGAGAGTAGCATAAGGAATCAGGGAGAAATAACTAGGGTGCTGCGCTTCCGGATGAGCGACTGTATCAACAAATTACTGAATAGTATGAACAATATGCCCTCCCCTTCGGGTCAGTTGGCTGTGGCTCCGTGATTGCGTCCAGCGCTGACAGAGTCCTGCTGGAGGAAGAAAATTTTATAAAGAGGTTTTGTACGCCTGGGTAAGAGAAGTGGTGATGCACAATTACTAATAACCGGATTGTGCACCGAAGTCATGAGTAAAATCCCAAACCTCTCCGCAGTCCATATGAAGTGAGAGCAAACAGGGCAAACGACACTGTTGATTGGGATTCGCCCATTGAATGAGAAAGTTAAGCCTGACGCCTCCGTTGGTGTCTTTCGGAAGAGTGGACCTAAATGGGCCGGCAGCGTGTTTCACTCTCTCCCCTCTTTACCTCTTAGTTCATACAACGCTCTATAATGAACACATACACACATACACACACACCATCACAGTCATTCACACCTACAATGACACTTACGAGCACACAGTGGGGGACATAACGGAAAATCACTCCAGTCCGCCTTGCCAAGAGATTTAAACGATGGGGTACATCCGCCTTGGTAATCACGTGCACCCAGAATCGGATATGACACCACAAGAAAAATAAGATGAAAACATAATGGAAAAGTTTGTGTTAACAAGAGAGTGATAAAATTCACAACTAGTTACTTTAATCCTGATTAAAAAGTAAAAATTCTGTGAAGATCCCACTGGTAATTCAGCCGCATAAGCGACAGCGTTTCAATTTCTGCTCGGTAACCACTCCAAGCCGATTATCATAAATCGTAAAGGGAACCTGTAGCCTTACGTGGAATGTGAAACAAGGAATTTTCTCGCTGAATTGCAGTTAAAAGCGCCGTTAAAATTTCGTTTCAGACCTCTCAATCGCGAGCGAGCACTTTTACTGTTCAAATATAAAACCAGAACACGCGAGGTGTAAGTAGTAACAGAGGTGCTTTGTTTAGAATGCGAAATCACATTCGGTGACCGCAACAAAGATTGCAAATCAGATTAGCTCCAGCAAAAGAAACGTCCCCCGACACGAGAAAACTTTCATCACAGCAGAGGATTGTATGTGCACATTTATGTAACAACTAGAGGTGCCTGCGGCTTCTTCCAAGCAGAATTCCAGATTCATGCTGTCAATTAACAGATAAAGTTTCTGAGAAATGCCCAGCGCAGGAAAAAGCTGAGGATTAGCTCCGGTTTTTCCTCTCTTTCTTGGATCTCCTCCTTGCGTTCTAAATTTAAGTTTCTACCACCCCTTGAAATTCGGAATAACGCATAAGATTTTATGCTTGAGGATGATCCACAGGCTCACTTCAGTATTGTTTACATGGTTTCTGGCGTGGCTGCGAACAGATTGATTCGTATATATATAAATGCATAGACTCCATTACTTCACAACTGAATTAACGGCCTCTTTTATAATCTCAAAGCGTGTAGCATCGCATCTAAACAAATCGTAAACCATCACTAACGTGACATAAATTATTACTAAATATACTGTAGTTTCACTGAAATGTTTGTTTTCGCTTGCTCCCGCACACACACTCAAAAATTCTAAAAATTTAACACTTTGGCATCTGTGTTATTGACCAAATACGTAAATGATCGTCAACACTACGTGCCGTTACACTGAAATGCAGCCATTAGTTTTTGTGTGAGAAGTGCGCACAAAAGATTCCAATATTTAGAGTTTTTGCCTCTGTGGCATCTAGAACTAAGCTAATGATCAAGATAGAAAGTATCCTATATGTTAAGTGATGGCATGTGCTACGGCAATGTGAAGTTTAGAGGAAATGCGTTCATTAGTTTTTATGTTTCGGACGGTTTTGACCTCTGTATCATCTGAAGCTATGTTACTAATATGGATATACAGTATCGTATATACTAACTGGTGAAATAATCTATTACTAGGTGCAGCCTTGTAAAAATTTACCTATTTGTTTTTGCATGATGCGCTAATACACAGTCTTTGTGATGTTATAATGATAACTGTGTGAGTCTGTGAACGGCTGCACAACAGGCTTTGTTTCTCTCGCAGGCAGTTTGTTTACATTTTGTTTATAAGTTCCATGCAGGGACAACCGTTCTATAATTTATTTATAAAACGTACAATTCTTTTATATTTATTTTCTTTTTCATTTTTGCCACTTTTACGTATTTATCCGTAGATCTATGCATTTATTAAAAAAAATTAGGATTTTCGGATTTTGTTAAAGTATGTACGGATTTTTGCTACTTTTTCACTATTTATTCATTTTAACTTATATTGGTGTTTTGTTAAACTTTAAGCGTATAGTGTTACTGCATTACAGAATTTACAATAATAGTGAATCGTTTCCTTGCAACCACTGGTCTGAACCAAAGATTGAATTAAAGCTCTTATTTTGTTTGATTATAGACCTTAATACTGAATTATCGCCGCACTCTTTATGCACGATGACACGCTCGTTGGCACGGCTTACAAAGCAGTGCCTTCCGAGTAGGGCTGTTGATATTTCTAAAAATATCGGGTTTTCGATATATCGATATTTTAAAAAGTATCAATATCGGCTGTGGATATATCGGAAAAAAGTATCGATGTATCGATATATCGATACTTTCATAAATGCAATTTCATAAAATCAAACCTTGTAAAAATAAGGTTGTTCACTGATAAACCTTAATCAGGTTTTTCACTTTCGAATGGTTTCTCTTGGTTATTGTCGATTTTTTAACAAGAATTTGACCACTATGCATTTCATAATTATCACAAAAATTAATAAAATTTATAAATTCGATAGACGTTCGAGGCGATTCTTATTTTGTGTATTTTTAAGATTGATAAGCAAAACTGTTGAGGCGTTTATTTAGGTAGAAGTTTAGCTAACATGGCCAAGTTACATAACTTTTTTTCATAAGATATTTTGGTGGTATCATGTTTTGTATGTTGATAGCTTATTCTGAGTTGTCTTACTTTTCTAGCTCTAATTTTTGCATATTAGCAACTATTTTACTCTTCCACAATATTCCTGCTAAAACACTAAATTCAAGTTGGACTCCCTGGACAATGCGCACGTTCATTTCAAACAATGGGCTCGCGTTCGATTCGTGCTGGGCGAGTGATGCTATACTGCTTTAATCATCTGAGTAGACTTGGTACCTGTAACTTCCAAATTAATTATAGAAACGTAGTAACATTTACTTAAGCTTGCTTATCTCTATGCGTGACAGAAATTTGAAAGATATAGTGTGATTCAGAGCAAACGAAAAACGATAACTTATTTTTTTTAAATATCGAAGCCGATATCCAGATTTCAGTATCGATATATCAGCCTAAAAACATCACTCATAAATATCGATATTTTCTAAAAATAATATCGATATTTCGATATATCGATATATTATCAACAGTCCTACTTCCGATAAGGCTTAACCAATATCAGAGAATCAAAGGAGTCGTAGATTTTAACATTTCCTGTTACATAAGATATGCTAAATTTAGTGTCAACAAAGAAAATGTACAGACCATTCCAAAAATAAAGATTAGGCACAGCAGCAGTAATGAAAGTGACGATGTATAAAACATGTTCAAAGATATTTCTAACTTTCAATGTACAATATTATTTTGTATTTCGATTTTTAAAGACCTATAAATAAAAAGTATTCTTAATTTTGACTCTCTCTTCAATAATTATTGTTTCAGTCTTTCAGTTAGCGAGTCTCCGGATTTTTGTACCCAATCTACGGATATTCAAAGCCAAGTGGCTGGCAGCACTGTTTCCTTTAAACATTAACCAAGCAGCCAGAGGCCGCCGACATTCGATAAGAAGACACTACAGATGATCCTACGCACAAAAAAGCAAAGATAAATGTGTCCGAGGCTGTAGGGAACACAACGCTACAGACTGCCTGCGCCGAAGAAAAGAAGCAACTGTAACAGTACACACGCCGCTTGCTATTAGGGTTGCCCAGCAATAAACTCACGAAAGAAAACAAAACAAGAAAAGTGGGCAACGAACGCAGCTAGTTCTGGGCAGCCAAGTCAAGAGCGATAAGGCTGTACCTCTCGTATCCAAGCAACCTACAACACATACAGTAAGACTGATGAGCGTCCCAAACACGGACAAATGATCATCCCTCTGCTTGTCGTCTTCAGCATCACAACAGATCCTCTACAACTGGCACTCCCCATCAAGACAGTAGAGCCCTGTCAACCACCGGATGGCGTCCGACATGCAATTGTAGATGTAACTGTTGCTACTGTCAGGACAACCTAGACCAACTACTTGCAGCCCAGTCTGCTACTGTACTAGACCTCGCTCATGCTCACCGCGGCTCTTACCACCCGGCAGTGATAAGGACTTTCAAATAGCATCGTTGACCATTTCTCCAGCAGCACTAACAGCTTAGGCTGTACACCAGCAAAACACGGATCCAAGTGAGCCCAAATTTATAAAGAAAACCCGTATCAGGAAAGTCCTATTAGGACACTCCTTACATAATGACAAACCAATACTTGAATTGGAAGGCAATGCAAAAAAAGGGGGGAGGCTAAAACATCCCCACACTCTGGGACTACAGTTTTCCCAGAAGATTTTGCCATGTCCATTCATCCACTCGTCAAATGATATTGAATGTTTAATTTATACTGTAATTTGATCTTAAAGGAACATTTTTGCTTGGGCAAACACGTCTTCACTAATCTTAAGAACCTTTGAATAAAAGTATGAAAAATATAATGTTATATGTATTATGTGCATACTTTCAGGAACAAACCTCATGTAAGGAAAACGTGAAATCACAGTTCCTTTTTTGAAAACGTGTCATCTGAAACTACATTAATTAAATTTTTCACACTTACCAATATAGGCATCGATTTACGGATTAAAATTTAGTGTGAAGCAACGATTTTGCAGTTCGGTTGAAACGGTTTAGCAGCAGGAAGTTTAACGTTTACGATTGTATCACGAAAAGAGATTTTCTTTCTCTTTCCAAATGATTATTTCGTATTCGTAACGCGATTTTCGCTTGTTTACTCAGTTGTTAATCAGTTTTATAGCGAGCGCCCCAACTAACAGAGAGAAATTATGGGCACTTTACCAAAAACACTGAAGGAGTTCAAAGTTGCAATTCGTAAAGGGCGGGTGAAGGAAGGTGGTGAAAAGTGTTGACAGTGGGAAGCTGAGGGTGTAGACACATTGCTACTGGAACTTGTGTGCAAATTAAATGAAATATATTACATATTCAATAATAAACAGTGTGTATAGTTTGCTCTTTGTAAGTAGGCACTTTCATTATTTTAAACATAAATCGTTTATACCTTCAGTGCTGAACAATATTAGATAACCTTACACTACACACTGGTCTCAAATACTTTTTAAATTGTTTTGTTTTTGTAATTACACACGTTGGGTACTGGATGTGTGGTGAAGAAGGAGCTAGGCACTGTGACCTGGTGAGGTAGGAAGCCTGCCCGTGGTTTTTTATCTGTCTCACTCGACAGCCAGTCGGCCGGCCGTGTGGAGTATAGGATACCGACCCCAGCTGACGTCAGCAGGAGCACCTTATCGAGGTCTGGACACTGTTGGCAGCAGCTGACCGCCTCTGCCGAAAATAAAACCGACTCGACAAGTCTCCCCTGCCCACTTCGCACCGTCTCTGCTGACAGGCTACTGGAAGACTGGCCTCAGCAATTGGGTTGCCAACCATACTTTCTTCTACTTTCGTCGTTAAGCTCAACTGAGGACCGCGAATGAACTTATTTAGCAGAAATGTTTTTCTTCTTTTCCCAAAATCTCTTTATCCCCTCCCTCTCTGTTCATTTTTCTAATGTACTGTTTGTTGGCAAATTGGTGGTTATTGACCATGCTACTAAATCTGCATCTGTCCTGTACAATATCATCTGTGATACAGATTTCCTGGAGATCCTTTTCGATTTCAATTAGCCAATTTTTTTCATTTTTTTTGAAACTGCTTGAGAATTCTTTTGGTTAGTCTCTTATTATTCATTCTGCTAATATGGTCGAAGAATTTAATTCGTCTTTTCCTGAATGTGTCTGAAATTTTTCCCGAATCCTCATAGGGTTCATGTGATTCCCTTTTCATCCAAATTCCTCCTGTACAAACTAGGCCAAACATACTCCTGAAAATTTTCCTTTCTTTCTTTTTAATACCTACCCCCAATAGTCAAAGTTTCAGATGCGTATAACGCTTCCGATTTAATTACAATACTATAGTGTCTTAATTTTGCATTTCGGCATATTGACTTTTTGTTGTATCTGTTCCAAGTGATTCTAAAGGCTCCTTGTAATTTAGATATTCTCACATTGTTTACTTCACGATTTAGTCCTGCAGGTTGAATAATTACTCATAGACATCTGAATTTAGTTACTTGAGAGATATTACCAAAACGCGTTTTCATGGGTTGTCCATCTTGGTACCACGAAGATTATTCGAAATTTCATGGAATTTTTCAAGGGAATAGATTGCCTCTGGCCTATTGTTGGAGAGAATTGCAAGATCATCTGCAAAGGCCAAACACCGCAATTGGAGTTTATTTTTGAGTAGTTTGCTAAAGATTATTCCTTTTACTTTTTTCTGTCAAGTTTTGATTACTTTTTCCAAAACAAGACCGAACAAAAGTGGAATAGTCCATCTCCTTGTCGAACTCCTGATTTGCAAAGGTTCAGATACTTCATCCAAGAACCTAACTTTCGAGGTACTATCTGTTAATGCCTGTTTGATGAATTCTCTTGTTTTCCTGTCTACTTTGTTTCATCAAGTTTTTTAAAAAGTGTTCTTCTAGGGGTTTTTTTGTCTTTTTTAAAATCTACAAACGTGATCACTGTTTGTCTGTTTTTACGAATTTGTAAGATTTTTTTAGATTTAAAATTTCTATCGCACATACCTGCCTTTTCTAAATCCTGTCTGACACTCTCCGATAAGATGATCTGCTTATGTTTCAAGTCTCCTGAGAAGTGCCTTGGATAGAATTTTGTAAGTAATTGGTAACAAGGAAACTCTGTAGTTATTAATGTCGGTTTTATCCCCTTTTTATGAAGTGGACGAACTATTGTACATTTCCAGTTTTTGGAGATTTTTTCCTTGGTCCAGACATCTTCAATAATCATATGAATTTTATAAGCAATCCATACTTTATTTTTGGTCGTTATACTTTACACTTTTTCCTACCAGTGAAGTATGCGAAAATACTTTATTTTGAGTAAATTATACAACACATGAAACGGAACGTTCTTATGTCAATTCCACAACCTCCCTCAAGAAAAAGTGCCTATCGGCCAGGGGTTTTTTGTCTGCTCGCGTGCTTTGATCTGTGTACTTAACCACTTAGGAGCCGAGGCATAAGAGCGGACCTTCCACATTGTCACATTCTTGTCCGCTGTCCTTTATTTCTGAACGGAACGGTGACTGTCCGTCATATGATTAACTAGCGGACAATTGGCAGTTTCTTCTGTTTCTCGTCGTTTTGAGGTTGGAGTTTTCAACTACAGTTTTTTTTTTACATTGCTTAAAATACTTTACTTCTGGTAAACTATATAAATCAAGGAACTGAACGCTCTTCTGTGTTATTAATTTCCAAACGACATATTAGTGCTTATGGCGAAAAGAAATGAATGCAAAATGGTGGGAAGGGAGAAAAAGAGCGTCCTTAAATTTAATTAAAAATGAGTAGTTCATTTATTTATAATCCTGGATTTAGAATGTGATTGCAACAATAACACTTTTAAATGAAACAAAAAATTAATAGCAAATCTCGTAAGCACGAATATATATGTAGGCCTTTTTTATGTAATAAATACTTAAAACTAAAATTTGGTTTTTCCTCCTTTCATATACTTTTAATTTTCCTCTTCAAGAGACGAATATACTTTATTTTTTTCTAAAGAAGTTGGAAACTCTTCTCAGCAGAGCTTTCAACAACTGGAGTTGCCTTGTATTCATATTTCATTTGTTCATTCTATACCGAAAAAGTTGCATTTCTCTGATATAAAAAAATAAATCTTTTTATAATTACACAAACTGTTAAGGGGCTTTTCCACTTTTCCTTAGTTGTCACTTTTTTCTATTTATTATATATATATAAAGCAATATTTTATTATTTTACTAACCTGCTATCCTATTTAACGAATAGAAAATATTCTATGCTAGTTTCGCATATTTGTTTTCGGATATTTCTTATCATTTGTTTTACCTTCTCTGTTAGTTGAAGTGAGGAAAGTAATTTAGTGCCAAACTTTCTTCTTCTTTCACCTTTGGCCTACTTTGGTCCACGGGAAGCAACTAGTTTACTGGTTCGCCTTTTTTTCTCCTCTTAGAATTTCATTATTGTTTCACTGAGGTTCCTGCTCCAGGTGATCTTGTATTTTGTACTTACAGTACATTGTTGATGGAACCCCAGGAATTTATCAATTTTAGTTTGAAACAACGTTAGATTCTTTATCTCATCTAGATGGATTCTAACATTTTTTTTCCAAATATTTTGTCGTCTCCATAAGCCATTTTGTTGACATATTGGATTTAGTGCTGTAGTTTCTTTCATGGAAAATAGTTTTTTAATTTTTTTAAGAGTAATCACGTGAATGTTTCGAATTAATTCCGCAAGTTAAATACTATTTTTTTTTTTTTTTTTTTTTTTTTTTTTTGAATTTTTGGAATACTGTTTTAACTAAAAAATTAAAATTTTCAACATTCTTGCCCCTGAAAACAGTCCTATTATATGGTCTTAGTGATCCTTTCTTCTCTGCGTGCTACTCCCAGTTATTCCACCAGTATCCATTCAAGTTTCATCGCCAACTTACACTCTATGAGTCTCGCCGAAGGCAGTCTGAAGTTAGTTGCTGCTCATCTATGGAATAGTCCAATTGTTCAGTGGAAAACCATCAGACAAAAGTGAGGACCATCCCACCGATCACTTATTTTATTGCATAAAATCGGCTAAAACCATAATAATGACTACCGATCCTTAGGACCATGTTCTGAATCTGGGTTCCCTCCAATTCTTCCGACCCACCCTTCAGTGGCTTGAACATGATGTTTGTCCGTAGAGAGTTGATTAAATAATGGGACTGCACTGCAGTGATTACAACGCAGTTTTTCCTTGGAGTTAGTGGTGAGTACTCAGTTTCCTATGACGTGTGCGTAGCTATACTCAGAATGTGTAATGCATTCACATATGTTTTCAACACTTAAGCCCTAAGTTGCGGGTTCGCTTATTGAGTGATAGATCCTCAAACTGATATGAGATCCAGCTATGCCTTGAGTAACCAAAATCACGAAATGCCTGTCCTCTGGATATTATACTGTGAGTATGGCGATTATTGAGGTCTTTCTTTCCATTGAAAGTTCTGAATCCATAATTATTTTACGAGACGTGATACTAACTGCTGCCGAAATTTCTCACAAATTGTAACATTACAATTTAGGAATTACGACTTGTTTCCTTCTGAACTCAAGTATTAATAATGAATCTTATATATAAATGTTAAGTGTTCGTGATTGTAATAATATCAAGTTTTAGATTATGCTAAAATTACTCACGTAGATCAAAAATAGTTAATCCACTCCAAATTCCTTGTATAGCTTCACCAGGAAATATAGAAGCAATGGCTTGCGCCATTAAAGAACGGACCAAAGCGCGTTAACCCTTTCTCCATCGAAGACGTTTAATACAGCAGTTAGAATATTCGTCGCGACACGGCTCTTCAATTAGAGGGAGAAGTGTAGCAGCCGTTTTCAGTCGCAGACAACTCCCTCCTGGTTGAGTCGTGGCTGTGGCTATCAGCCATTAACACTCTCTGCTGGAGAGTTCCTTATTGTGATCTATACAGCGAGTATCGTGTCACGCTAGATTACCCTCTGCAATTAAACATTTTACCGATTTCTTTTAGTCGAGTTTCGATTCTGTTTCCAGTTTCCTGGATCTAAGCTGTAAGGTCGGCTCATTGATTTTAAATCCTTGTCCCGCAAATTCATTGACGTAAAGTTGAAGTAAGTTCTCGAGTGCAACGTAAAATCACTTTGTTAATTAAATACCTACCGTGCGCTACTATGATCTCCCTCTGACGTAACATGGGCAAAAATAAGATCAATATACCGAACGTGGAGGGTAGCGGTAACGCACTGGTCTCGCATTCGGGAGGACGCGGTTTCGAATCCCCGTCCGGGCAGCCAGATTTGGGTTTTTCCATGGTTCCCCAAATCACTCCAGGCGAATGCTGAGATGCTTCCTTCAAAAGGCCATGGCCAAATTCCTTCCCGTTCCTTTCCCTTAAGTCAGGGCCGGATTAAGACAGCGCGGGGCCTGCAACAAAAGAGGCCCTAGATTTTTGCCGTAGAAATTGTAGAGCTAAAAAAAAAAAGGTCGCAGATCTAGCTTAGGCGCGGGGCTCCTTTGGAGGCGCGAGGCCCCCCAGAAGGCGCGAGGCCCGTAGCATTTGCTAACTCCTGCTACGTGGTTAATCCGGTACTGCCTTAAGTCTCCTCCCGCCTCTAATGACCTCGACGTCAACGAGACGTAAAGATATAGGGAAAAAAGTCACCCCATCCGTCGTCAAAAGGTATGGCGAAATTATTCTCAAGTCTTCTACGGGCAGTCACGGCGTACGAAATGAAAAATTACTGTATGTGGGAATACCAATGAACGGTTGTTAAAATTAAGTGATTGTTTCATGAAAACCACGGTAAAACAGTGTAAGAGCATTTACGGCAAATATCTTAACACCTTATTGGAGCAACATTTTTTAAAAGATATGACCGAATGGTAAAATAGTATAATTTTTACTTGTGCGTGGCGCGAATCACATTACGTCCAGTGTTTTTAGCAGGGAAATTTTTTAAAGCTGTTTCTTCAAGTGGCATTCTCGTCATCGCCAGCGACAAACACCACAATAGTGTGGCTCAGGGGCAGCATCGCATTTCGACAAAAAATTGTCACTTGCTGTAAGACCAACAGGTGGTCAATTAGATCTAGTAGCTTCTGAGGAGTTAGGAAGGGCTTAGGCATAATTAAATAACCTCAAAGTTTGTTGATTTGAGAAGTCGCTTACGTACACACATCTTTACTTAAAGCTCACTACAATTGTCTTATTCCACCCTCCCCCCCACCCCAGAAAAAAAGAAATATTAGTTACTTTTTAACAAAATTTGATCCCAATAGTAATGTCCTCAATAAATACGTTGAGAGAATGGGGGAGTAGAGAGTACCATGGAAAATATTTGAAATGAAGACAGAAGGTAAATGGCATAGGAAGAATGTCCTCAATAAATACTTTGAGAGAATGGGGGAGTAGAGAATACCAAGGAAAATATTTGAAATGAAGACAGAAGGTAAATGGCATAGGAAGAAAAAGGGATAGAGGCTGGAAACTGCTGGTGATTAATGATGGTGTGGAAACAGAAAGAGCAAACCTAGTTTTTAGTGAAATTACATTCTATTAGCTTCAAATCCCTTAACTATAAACTAACGTGAAAGAGCATAGTGCTTGCTACCGTCTCTTTGAGAACTTTAATTATTTTATTGCTTTGCACCCCACACTTCCTCTGAAAGACGGAAATAGGGGAAGTTCCAAAATTTATTCCTAACTAGAAAATTACGTACAAACATAAAAATCGTATCAGAAGGGGGTCAGTACGACAGGCTTTAGATTTTATACGAGGGTCTATTGTATCTCTCAGAGTCCAACATAGCGATGCATCAGTGGGATCGACCAAACTGCCTTAGCGATATGAAAGATGTTTTTCTCTCTACAGAAATCATTTCCTTAAGTTAGCTGCTTGATTAGGAATAATTTGATTGGCAAGTAATTAATACATGGCAGAATTATTAATTTACTTCATAACTGGATGTACAAGGCATATGTTGTTTATGGGGCTTGGAGGAATATTGGTCGAAGAATTAGGAATAATGCAAGGAAGGTGAAAGATGACCATGACCACAAGCTGGCACTCGATTTCATGCATGAGGGAGTGGGGAAAAAAAAATGTGTGTGTAAGGGTGTCAGGGATTGGAACAACTTACCAAGTAAATTGATGAATAATTTACCAAAAAACGCTGAAAGAATTTACAATTAAAATTTGTAAATCGCAAAAGTTGATGGATGAGGTATTTAACACTCAAATTATATAATAAAAATAAAACAGGGGGTAACTGGGTGACAGGGAATTGCCGCCGGAGCGTTTGCTACATAGCAATGAAATTTAAAGTAATAATAATTGAAACTTCACCACGAATATGAACTCGATGAATTAATGAACGCGACGAACACATAAACTCTACGAAATATGCATGCACATTAGATTTAACTCTGCAAAGACCTAACATTAGCACAGTACAATGTTGACTTCAACCGTGGTAACGTAAGTTTGAATTAACCTGCTCAAATCTAGCGCAAACTCTCAGAACGTAATATGAATTTATACATTGGGGTGTGAGCCGTGCAGAGTATAACATTTTGCTAATGAATTGGACACACTAATCCCATGACGCACGGCACGCACAATGGAATTTTCCAGACCACAACAGAGAGCTCCAGCATAGGGATTACGCAGAATCTACACAATGGCTGAAGCTTAAACCAATCAAAAGAACATTGTTAATTGGTTTGTAAATGAAACTGTAAATAGTCTATGAATCAAAACAGTACTGAAAATACCTGAAATATTATATAAAATTGCGTGAAACCCTTAGATTTCTTTTAAATATTGAAACAGTTTACATCGAGCGTGGTGGTGTAACGGTTAGCGTTCTGGCCTCGCATTCGGGAGGACGGCGGTTCGAATCCCCGTCCGGGCATCCAGATCTGGGTTTTCCATGGTTTCCCAAATCACTCCAGGCAAATGCCTGGATGATTCCTTCAAAAAGCCATGGAAGAATTCCTTCCCATTTCTTGCCCCCCATCCTTTCCCGTCTCTAAAAGACCTCGCTGTCAAGAGACGTTAAGCATATATATATATAAAAAAAAAGAAACAGTTTAACATTCATGACATTGCCTCCTTAATACGAACAAGAGATTACAACAGAGATTATGTCATGATTGTCAGAAACAGTGGCGGATCCAGGATTTTTGTTTGGTGGTGTGGGAGGGGGGGGAGGGGGCTTGACTCCGGCCTTGACTGTTGCCCCTTATAAAAACAGTAGAGCAAAAAAAAAAGTCACCAAAATCCCATGTTGTCGCGGGAGATATTGGCGGTTTTGAGGAGGCCTATCCCCTCCCCTCTCCCCCTCTTGATCCGCTACTGGACTCAGAAACCTAATCACAGAAGAGAGCGGGTCACATTAAAATATGCCAGCGGTCCTATTTACGCATTTAAGTGGAGAGCAGCATCACAGGTAGTTGAATAGTTCACGTATTGACAACTAGGAGCGCTGCGTTTTGATAGAGCGCCATAGATATTACGGATTGGAACATACAGCAGTCGCAGCAGTAGGATCATTGAGTGAAGATGTACGAAAAACAGTGATGTGGAGCGGACGAAATGAATACTTTGTAATCCATCATAACCGTATCGGTTAGCATAAAAAAGCTGCATTCCAACATTTGAAGTAACACGAACCAGTAATGAATCGTCAAAGAAACAACAATAAGACATTTTAGGCAACACATTGTAAAATCCTTGCACGAAATGATTGTTGTGGTGTTTCGATAATGATGGAATTGTTTTCACTTGTAATAATTTGCAACCTTTCACTATTGTTTTATCCATATCAAAATACTGTTAAATAAACGTCTTTTTTCAGTCGGTGCTCAGGCATATTTTGTGAAATACTAATTATAATAATAAAAAAGTGTGTTCTAGTAATCTGACCTAGAGTGGTTCTTGATTTATTAAAACTTGCTGTTGTACATCTGTAGCATGAAATATTGTGATACGAACATATTAAACTTTTGTTGCCTACTGACAGTGGGGACCGAATCAATTAATAAATTATATAGATGCTTATCCAAAATTAGGTGTATAATTAAAACGAAGACAAAACTAGTTATTGTGTGCTGTCAACTTGTAGTTACTGATAAATAGGACGAAGTTTAATTGCAATGTCACAATGATACTGACTATAACCAGAATTTGAGGGTGAAAAAACTATACCATGATATGTGGGGTGAACATCGGTATCGCAACATATAGATATTTAAAAATAGGACTTATTGTCAGCGACGGGGAAAACTATGATTTTAGACATATTAATTACATACTGCACCAGCAATGTAATTTTTATCATCAGGTGCCAGGATTTATCAACGAAATGAATGTGATGCGAACTTGGACCATTTCTTTGTACCCTTAGGAGATAACCATACTGTACAGGAGTTGTAATTTTTTTTTTAACGACTTTGGTCTTTGCAACCAGACAACCAATCGCAATTATGTATTTCATCAGTATCACTACATCCCGAAAAAATAACGGACAACAGACTTAACTAAACCCTTCCATATCATACGGTTTGCCGATGTTGCGCATGGACAGGTAAGTGGTTCTGGTTTCAAACCTCGTTGCTTTATTTTTCTCTTGTACATATTGCGGTTTGTATGCTTTTTTTCTATGGATGTACGGGACCCCGGTATGGTGTCCACCTTCCGCTGCAAATACTACATTTTATCCGTACAACGTTTACGATAGTGGCAGATCATCATCCATTACCCTCCCTTAGATTACATTATTCCTCTACGTCTATGAAATAATAATCGTCCTTACGTTAAATGGAATCGATATGGTTACCCTCAGAATATAGTCGGCGCGCTAGTTATTATTCTCTGGGGAAGGTAATGGAAAGCTGTGTAGCGATGGGAGGAATGTCTATGTTGCGTCTATAAAATGTTTGGACGCTACAAACCAGTTTAGGCGAAAATATTCGGTGTAACACACTGGGTAAATAACAAAAAATCATCGCGGGTAAGGTGCAAGATCAATAGAAACTGGCGGAAATGGGTTCTGAAAATAGGTCAGGTCCGAATGGAATCTTCGAGTTTTTTTTCTGTCCGGATGAAGAAAGGAAAAGGAAATGTGACTGTACCGGAGTTACAGTTTTCATTAAATAGTTAACGATGGAACGTCGCATCTGGCTTGCCCTATAAAGTCAGCATTTATTATAAAGGCTTTCCGGAAATGTACTTATACTGACTGGTAAAATATCCGAACGCAGAACAATAGTGAATAGAATTCTTTAACATTGTCAGTAGTTTTCAGATTGCGTATTTATCTTGGTGGACGTTCCCAACTAAATAGTATTCCATGAGCGGTATTGAGATCGTGTACGATACGTTGGATTCGTTAGTTATTTTATCCGAAATGGCAAAAAAAAAAAGTTACTACAGTAGTACAACGCAGGAATAACTGGCGCGGCTCCGGAAGCCTTCAACAGATGTTGCTGGTTGTTCCCTGGGCAACTCACTATCTCAGTCCATTGCTCACCCTCCTGTCTGACAGCCAGTGTTTATATAGCTTTCCTTATGCAGAGAGCGTGAACTGCTTTCAATCAGCCGTCGACAGTACCTTATCTACTGAGTACGCCGTCCTTATTTGCGACTCTACCTAAATCTCTAGGATCCTATTTTTTCGTTGTGAAGAGACGAAAGATCGTTTCAGTAAAGAGGATCCAAAAATAACTGAAGCTGGCCTGGTCACATTGCAAGAATGGAATAGTTTTAGCAATTTTGGTCACACGCACCCATTACCCCTGTGGCGTAATTGCTGAGCAGTTAATCGAAATTATTACTCGAGCGGTTAATACGAGCAATCATTTTGAAATAATCGTAAATGGTTTGAGGCCATGCACATTTATGCTGTGTTACAAAAAAAGATAGAAGTAAATTGAGCTGAACCACCTGACGCGAAACAATCCAATCTGATATCTAATCATACTTCACACTTGTGGAAATTAAACGCACTGACCTCTACAGGTGGTAATTAAAAGCTCCTGAACCAACAATAATCGCATAGCAAAACAAAGGCGTTTCCGAAAATTAGTTATGACTTACTTTTTTTACAATAGATATTGTTATAAATTTAATCAAATAACCAGGTAAATGATCATAATACTTCCACTTTATCTACTTCACGTTCATTAACGCAAAACTAACATTGACTCACAAGTGTCATAATTGGTAACAGCAGCAGGAATAACCCCAAGGATCGGTGTTCAGTCCAGTAGTATGAAACTTCAATACAGCCGAACAATGGACGCCAGGCACTGAATATTCCAATAAACTGCTAAAGATACAGTACAACATGTAAGCCACGGCATCAACACACACAGTAGAAAAGTAGAAGTAATTCTCTAAACACTTAACTTCGGCGCTGGAGTAATATTTGAAATCTGACGAAACATGTTAAAAATGCAAATGTTGCTGTAGGCCATTTCTTCCGCAGTTGCTTGATTAATTAAACTGATAATAAATAACAACATTGCATTTGTTTTCTAATGATTTATTTTTGACAGTTAATCATTAAAACAATTGCTTATTATTAGCAATTCAGCATATTAAAAATTTTTGTTGTACTTAACATAATCTAGGTCAAACAAATTTTTAAAAAAAAATACCTTTCCTTTTAATGAAATTAATCATCCTATAAATATTTCGACAGTAAAAAGACGCAAGCAAGCGTCCTGCAGGCTTTATAAACTGTATCTTCCAACGAAAAGAAAACCTTCCACGAAACCCTATTGCTATCTTCTCCTCTTAGAATAATTCTCCAATCAAGTGTAACGAAATCGTCCTCACTTATCAAAATTAATTTTCAAACATTTATCAGTGATTAGGTCTTGTCTTTTTTGTGAATCAATTATAGAACTTTTTATTTATTTTTTCAAAGTATCAACCAGTAAATTAAAAAAATATATGTTTGATAACAAATTCAATTGAACTGGAAACTTTGGGGATGCGATGGTGGAATGTTTCGAATTCTTTCAACTATTGGGAGTGAAAGCGAAGAACCTTTGTTACAAAATATTAATCACGTCCTTGCTTTACAGTGGTGGGTACCATCATATCAACATTACGGCTATCAATTACAATAGTTGAGGCTGGTGCAAAGGAGAACATTTATAGTTTTTATCGGAAATTTCTGTTGAGGGTTATCATTAACTGAATGAGGTGTGTTGCCAGCCAATGTAAGATACGGGAGTGAAGAGGCTGCTGGGTGTGTATAGGGCGCACACTGATGGTGAAAGCTGGATGGTAATTGTGGGAGAATAATTAGGATTACTGTGTGCAGGCACAGAGACGACATAAAGGAGATCTTCGTTTCAGAGATTCGAAGGTTTTCATTTTTATTGAACGGTGGTACCGAACAATTTATGTCAGACTACTGAAAGTAAAAATTCATTTAAGCAAAAACTGGTGGACAGGTATGTTGTCATGGAGCCATATCCTCCATCGCAATTAGTAATAATGATAATATTTATTCAATAATTTCCCGACAGTTGATCATTTATAAATGGTGGAAGATCTTTCCATTAGTAGTAATTTGCAGTTGTAGAAGAACAATATAACATCAAAAGACTGGTTTCGAAAGGCGAGAATTATGGTGAATTGTAATTTGAAATAAGGAGAGAGAGAGATAACATTTCACTTATCATAATTTTCGGGAAGCAAAGTTAATGTTGTTCTTGCAGTGCTAAAAAAAATTCTGAATCTTTTTTGTCATCTTTGGTAAGCAGTTCTGTGAGAATATATGAAGGTAACTCGGAATATAAGTTTTGCTACAAAGTTAGACACCCCAACATTACTTACGTATCCGCAAGTTCGAATTCCTGCAGATAGATTGTTATAGATTACTCTTACGTAACCTTGGGGTAGTGCCAGTTGCAAAATGGGGAACATACTTAATGAGTTGCCGTGGGATAAGATTTCCACAAAGTTTAATTTTACTTAGGCATTAAAAAAATGCAGATGAACTCAAAATTTACAGAAAAAATAGAAAAGAGACTCATTTTCTGACTACAAACTTCAAACTCTTCACGAACAACACACAGTCGACAAACAACACTGAAAACATTTGAACAACAAGAACACGTAAAGGCTGCTTGCTCCCGATCACTTTTTTCATAAACTATTGGCTGGAGAACGGTGAGGTCACACACCAACATTCGCTCGCAAATTAACAGATACCTAGTAAATAATTTTGCAAGCTAACTCACTCAGTCGCCTTGTCGACGGTGATGTCATTACAGGCGAACATGAACCATTCTGGCATATTCGCCTGGACTGATTTGGGGAAACCATGGTAAACCCAAATCTGGATGGTTCGAACCCGCGTCCTTCCCAGTGGGAGGCCAGAGCTTTGCAGCTCACCCAGCACGCTCGTTCCAATCACTCTGAGTCTAACTATAAACGGCGCAATATAAAAAGTGATATACTTGGTGTAGGCAGAGTAATTAACAGCCTCCAATTACCTCTAGATCATGCATAACATTAAAATTGGCATGTTGGTTGAACAAAACTGCCAAACCTGATGACAGAAATGTAACTGTAAGTAATTTATAATACCAAATGTAACAGTAACAAAATTAAGAAAAACCACATGTACAAAATTTACAAACTAAACATATTACAGAAAGCATTAAATCACTGAAGATACCTTGATGAGAGGTGAAATCAATTGGAAACAACAGTTGCTTTGGCGTTTTCAAATCGTATTAAATAATTTTGTAAGCTCGCTCTCTCACTCACCTCGATAGCTATTGGCTGGAGAACGGTGACGTTACATGTCAGCATTCGCTCGCGTATCAACAGCAACTAGAGATATGAGGAATTGAAGGTAATGTGCACAGTTTAATAGCTAAGCAATCTCTATGAAGTTAATTGCCAAAATCATTCATTAAGTTTATTTATCGCAGCATTTCATTCTTAAAAAGATGCGGAAAAAGTTTACGGCTGAAATACTTTTCTTTAACATGTTGTTGATTGAAATAAAATGAAAAAAAAGTTTAAAAATTACATTTCTAACGGTTTCTGCTGTAATAACGGATGCCAATTGTCATTCCGGTCTGGGATAAATTTCAATTTAATTAAAATTTTCGCTAATGTTGCAGTATGACAAAAATTTATATATTACGGTTTATTTGGGTTTTATGTATTTTACAGACCACTTTCGTTAATGGTCATTGTTCGTGTTCACTGTACGTGATTTATCAGGTTATTTAAAGTGGTCATCAAACTTTAGATATGTTACTTAAACGAGTATTCTGGTAATTCATTTCTTCGAAGTTGCTTAGCTGGAATCTGCAGTAAATTCTCTGGCCGCTACGGACACGGTGACCAAAGTATACATTATGAATGTTTGACCCTTAAGAACAACGTAATATTTACGAAGTAATTTTTGCTTTGATGGTTGATCCATTCCCTTTAAACTAAATAGAAATTCTTCAAATTTTACGGGGTGAAACTTTTGGGTCAAATACAAGTCGAGTTTGTATTTCAGCCAGTTCGAGTCTAAAACAATCACGACCTTTGTAACAATTATACAATAGCGCGATCGTCTCTGTCCGTTTTTAAATATGTTTATCAACACTTTCAACTTCTTCAAGCTCAAGAGGTTTTATTTAAGTTTTGCACAGTGAACCCAAAGAATGAAACATAGAAGTTCGTATTTTTACAGATCAGGTCAATCTGTCATAACGTGCAACCCTAAAAACGAAACCTGTTCTAGACACGACACATACGCAAAAAAGTGATCACGGCCTTACACTAGTAAATAATAATTTGTTACTTTAATTTATAGCTCACTTCAAGTATAGCTGAATGACGATGTTAGGAAAAGTTGGGAAGGACATATGTTTCTCATCACTGAAATGTATCAGCATAATTTCAATCACTATTGCCCGAAATAAGTCAGTTGATTGACTAGAATAAAATACCACGCTATGCTACTGCACTTTAGCTCCCTAGCAATGGAATAAAAAAACCATCGCCTCTTAGATTATGTACTGTATTTACCAACACTGACACACATTTTCGAGTGGACAATAAAATATCTAGCTTAAATGTCAGAACAGTGGTAGATCCTGCCTGCGACATAAAATTGGCGCAGGTCACCATCGTAAATTTCGGCGTCTGTCTTCCGCTCCTTCCTCCCTTCCCGCCATTCTTTTCGGACTTATTGCTGAACCGCAACTCCTGCGAACGATGGCAGGCAACCCGCCCTGCTCGCGAGACAAATAAGGCAGAAAACTGAAAATACAACCAACGAGCCAAACGTTTATCTCATTTCCGAACTGATTTCCACGAGATTTTTCTCTTGATATGTGACGTAAGTACAAACTTGAAGTGTAATATATTAATTAGTAAAAAATAAACTTAAAATAAGTACCATTGTTTTTAGTATGCCTCCTTGTCCATACAAAGATGCTATTTTTCTGGTAACATACTTTTTCCTGATAATAAAAACAAATATTTTGACTGCAGATGTTTCTGGACAACTACAATGTGCATCATAACACGTCCTCGGCCATGATTGGAATCTATTATGAATTTAATGGGTTTAAGTCCTACAACATTTTTTCACCAACCTCTCTTTTAATTCCATTCAATTCTATGAGGATTACAGAGTATTTTTTAAAATTAATAATAATAATTATTATTATTATTTGCGGATAAGTCCATTAGGACCACGCAAAATACTCAGAAGCGTTTGTGCGCTTTTCTTAGTGCCCATATTTCCTTCATAAGCTTGCTGTGGGCTTCTTTTCTCTCATCTGACCATGTTGTTCCAGATCTTTTCTTTGATTTTTCCTCCCGGTCAACTTGCCACTTGTGAATTTTGGATTTAAATGTAGCTCTGTTTTCGATCTCTTTTGGAGCATTTCCTGGTGATTTGTGTTATTTCTTGATTTCGCCATAGTAATTTAAACACATGTACCGAATGTGGTGGGTGAGCTGTGACGCACTGGCCTTGTATTCGAGAGTATGCTGGTTCGAACCTTCGTTTGGCCATACAGATTTCGGTTCTCAAATATCACATGCCGGGATACTTGCTTCAAAAGACCATTGCCGAATTCCTTCCCGTTGCCTCCAGTCCTTTTCCGCCTCTAACGAATTTGACGTTGATGAGACGTATAAACTGGATACATCCAAGTGCTTTGTTGGCAAGTGATATTTTATACGTTCATATTTTAAGAGAAGGTTGAAATAATTTTCTAATAAAAACCCTTGTTTGTAAATTTGGAAATATGATGAAGTATGTTCTATCTTTCTTAAATTTATTTTTAAAATGGATAGGGAAGTTAATGAAATATTGATCTGCGGCACATTACGTAGGATTGTTTCGGTTTTTTTTTTTATTGTCCAAACGAAGTTCACGAATTTAAATCTTACAGAATAAGCCAAATTCTCTATAAATGCGAGGAATATGTTTCGTGAAAGAATAAAGCAGGAAAGAATTCTCATCAAATTAGTCGTTTAACTTTCCATCCGGTTTGCTGACAATCCAAACCACAGTTTTTCTTGAGGTACTTCTTGCAAAGAATTCGCTGATCGATTCGGTCGCGGATTTATCGATGCAGGAACTGAAGCGAGCAAACATCCTCCCGCTGTGTCGATAGTCGATTATACAGTGCAAACAATGGATTTCAGTCTGAGAAGACGAATATCTCTGGCGAAGCGAAAGTTTCCGCCTTGGCTGGTATCAGAGGCAAACGATTCACTTCGCAAGCCAGCACCTTATATGAAGCGGTTAGTTAGCATCGTGTTTGATTGCAGAACCAAACAGAGCGACTATGAACCGGAAATCCAAACCAAAGATAATTTATTATTCATCAGCTGTTACCCGTAACTTCGTACGCGTGGACTTAGAATTTTATTGCTGGAATTGAATACGGATAGTTGTAAATTTACATGAAAGGTGTCCCAAAAAACACGAAGTTGGAATAATATGACAGGGAAGCCATCACCATACCATAACAAGACGTGTCTTTACAACAAATTTATAAACAGGTCGTACTGAGTAAACTGAATGCGAAAGAAACAAAGATTGAGTGACCGATATAACATTACACAGCCTTACGTCTGTCACTGTTCTACTACTTTCAAATTTTCATAACAAATTATGTTATTTATCTCGAAAAAGTAACCCACATCCTTCGTAATGATACAAAGTATTCCCTTGTCAAATGTCATTGAGAATTATTTAGTCGTAAAAACGTAACCAACAGACAGAGATACAGAATTTCGGATTTATAATATTAGTATAGATTATTTGTACATAGTAAGTTTAAAAAGTTTTCCTACCTTGCTGTAATATAGCTCAGTGAAGAAAACATAATTATCTTACTCTAGATTTGAATAAACCTTTCGTTTCTTAAAGACTGGTCTCTAGTAATCTGCTAAAATAGTTTGAAGCTGCCACGCATTCAACCTTTGTTATCGCAGGACTTTGACGTGTAATCTAAACCACGTAGCATTCACCCCGTGCTTCCCATACACTTCCTCTGAGGAATGTTGTGATAGGTGTTTGTATAGTTTCAGGCAGTATCAGATTTCGAACCGAAAATTGCGCTTAAGCAATGAGCTATCAGAAATATAAGATTTCAAAAATCCGGTGTAAGTTAATTCTTTCAAGAGATCACCAGTAAGCAGTACGGTATCTTATCCAATCAAGGATAATAAATCACTGTCAAACCTCATCATAAGTGATTGAAAATTTATTTCTTCGCAGATTGTGTAGAGGAAGTATGAAAATACCCTTAATAAGACTCATGGTTCAATAATTTGCAGTTCTGCAGCATTTAGTAAAAAGACCGGTATTAACTTACCAGTATTATTTTATATGGAACCAAATGCATTATTGCACAGTAAATATTTTAATTAGAATGATACCAAGTGTGGTGGGTGGGCGATTAACGTTCTGGCATCGCATTCGGGAGGACACGGGTTCGAACCCCCATCCGGGCATACAGATTTGGTTTCCCACTGTTTCCCCAAATCACTCCAGGCGAGTTCAAAGATGCTTCATTCAAAAAGGCCATGGACAAATTCCTTACCGCTCCTTGTCCCCAATCCTATCCCGTTCCGAATAACCTCAAAGTCGACGAGGTATAAAACTATAAATAAAAAACATAGAATAATGAATGACCTGGTGAGTATGTATTCCATCGCAATTAATAATTATAATGAAGAAGCAGTCTGGTAGCTCAGTGGTTAAGCCATGTAACTGGAAATCGAAAGGTCCCGGAACGAATCCCGGTCTCGACTGAGATTTTCAAAAGTTCTTAACCCGACCTTCACCTCTGGCCAGGCTTGTTGCATAATGTGAAATACGCCAGAACGCTTCACTGGTTCGAATTACTCTAGGTCCCCAATTCCCGGTTGGATTATCGGGTTAGGTTAATGCGGCTACGACAGTGCAGCCAATAAAAACCGGTCACCAGGTCATTACGATCTCATGAGCTTTAGCTATGTTATTACAGCCGAAATATGACGAGTAACAATACATACCTCACAATTTCCTTCAATAGGTTGAACCAAAAATTCCATAGCTGCGAAAACACAGAAAGAATCGCGCGGCGAACGGGACACTCAATTTGTGGTGTTGGCAGCGTTTGTGTGAGCGGCTCATCAGGGCTGCCAATTATGGCGAGCCTTGTTCCCCGCAGGGCGCACACTGGCCGCTATCAGTTTTTTAATCAATTAGGCCAATTAAGCCGTAACGCCATCAACGCCGCACCTAAACGCGATCCCGCGCGGCCAACGTGTCAAAGCCAAACGCCCGCGGTACGGCTGCCAACACAGCAACGAAAAACTCCCTGCTACAGCACCACTTCACAGGCTGGAATAACGGAGGCAAAACGAAGTCTTTGTCTTTTTCTCAACAGTATCTAACAGCGCTATGAAACTTTCATATTTTTTTCCCCTTCAACTTAGCTCATAATCAGTTTTAGTTGCATCATCCACAAGGGCCGTTTATTAACTTAACCATAGTGTCTTGTTGCTTAGGTTAAAGCCCTAGAACTTAAAGTCTGTCAAAGTCAGTGCAGCATACGTCACACACACAGAACAAGCTTTGCAAGAGGCGCATGTTAGCCGAAGCCCAAGTAAAACTTCTGACGAAGTATGTGAATGTCTCGATATTCCTCATTTTTATTCCAAACCATTTATCGATTTATTTTCGGTAACTTTATTATTCAAGGATGTTTATTTATAGCAAATAGTCTCGATAAGTTTTGGTTCCATGTTTTCAATAAATATTATAAAGTCATTATAACTAACTATTATCGAGCGTGATGGATAAGCGATTAACGCTCTGGCCTCGCATTCGGGAGGAGGGCGGTTCGAATCCCCGTCCGGACATCCAGATTTTGGTTTTCCATGGTTTCCTAAAATCACTCCAGGCGAATGCCGGGATGCTTTGTTCAAAAGGCCATGGCCAAATTCCTTCCTATTCCTTGTCCTCAGTCCCATCCCACCTCTAATGATCTCAACTCGACGAGTCGTAATACCATAAGTAAAAAAAAAAAAAAAAAAAAAAAAAACTTTCTAAATTATACTTCTGTGTATGTGATAGGTCCCAGAGATTACTATAGATCGATTTATAATGAACAGATCTTAATATAGAATCGTATTATTGATGCTCACTTTTGTCACGGCAGTCGGTTTTGGTTTGAGACTATTTTCTTGAGTCACTTTTCTCAGTAATTTTCTTTTACATAAGGGACTAACCGGGCGGTTAAATAATTCTTATCAAACAATACGCTTTAACCAGTAACCTCAGAACAAAAATCCGTCGTACGCCCAGTTTATATGAGGAGTCGTTGTCGATCGTAAAGAAGTAGTTACTCATGATTAAAATTCTAACTTTACTTAAATTATATTAACAACACGGATTTAAAATTGTTAAGTACATGTTAGCTGAAGATATTTGTTGAATGCGTGAAATGTATAAATGAACAAATCAGTTGAAAGATCCTGTATTTCTTTGAGTGTATCTGTATTTCTGCTATTAGTTATTGACTGCATAATCTTCAAAATGATGATGTTATGAGTTATGCACTTCCAAAATTTTGGATACACAATTAAATTGACTTCACCTCTTACGATTTCACTCCGTGTCTGTAAAACACGGCATTCCACACCTTTACCCGGCTTGCGTTGGACGTGATTGAAGCGGAATGCGTGGCGAATTGCAGCTGTGTCGCTAGTCAGTTAAGCAGAAACGAAATTGTATTGTGTATCCCGTAAATGGATAGAGTTAGACGTGCTTCGTTTCACCTCGTTGCAGTTGTAGCTTCCTATTTTCCCAACTACCGTAACTACTTTTCTTCATTAAGAGAATTTAATTGTGTCGCTCATAAGTCGGTGAAAACTGCATTTCAGTATTATTTAGTCTTGTAATTACAACCTTGCAATTTTGTTTGCATGGTACGAAAAAGAGCATAGTCGTTCAGTACCGGTACCAATTAATTATTTTTATTCTTTCAGTGTGAGTTGTACAAAGTGTAATTAAAGCTAAAAATAGGGTTAATTTTGTTAAAACCCTCTGCGTATTTACAAAAAATTAATTCTTCCAGTAGTACTATATACTAACGTCATATAAAGATAATCAATGTCTCCATCTTAAAACCCTTATTTTTAAGTAATCCTTAATATTAGGACGTTAAACATTATTTCGGTTTGCCTTGTATTTTTATGTATTGCTTGATGAGAAAATATAACATAGGTAATATTCAAAGCTGTAGCTATTGTGTTCAATTGCACAGGTACCATATTTCTGATCATTAGAAAAATACGTCGCTGCAACACAGAACAAAATGTGGAGATCATACATTAACAGAAATTGAAGAACGTTTTCTTCGGGTGAGATTTTAATATTCAAAGGAAACCATTTCAATCTTAGCTGTTGAGCTGGTTAAGTCACGTTCAATATTCTTTCACTTAATTGCGTTTTATTTAATTCGTGGAGGAGATGACGACAGAATTCAGCTTACTAAAATTTATAATAATTCAGACTGAAGGTCTTTAAGGCTGTTATAAGTTTCTTTACCCTTTTAAGCATATGTCCTTCTGACAGAGTTCCTCTTTAACTTTCAGGTTAGCCGAGTTGGTCTCCAGGTAGCCGTTGGTTTCAACAGTTCATGTGGTGGAGCTGTAATTGAATTTTGGACACGCATGTTGAGGTGCGAGTGAAAATAGGCTGCAAGGCAGTTAGCTGTTCAAATAGCGCTCGCTCTGAGCACGTTAGCCTTTTTTGAATAACCTAATGTCATTTCGCATTTATTACATGAGAAGAACTGAAAGGTTAAAGTAAGGGAAATCTGGCAATAATCAAAAAAGAATAAAAAAAAACTCTGAGTATCAATTTGATTTAGTGGAAACGGATTACTTCAACGAATAAAACAATTTTTGTTTATCTAGCGGTGAGCAAATAGTGGTATGAAACAAGCCCTTGGAATTAACTATGAGATTAATACTCATCACACCATTTGAAAATTTGGTGTCACTGCGACATCTGGCAACCATGTAAGCTGTGCCGATTATTTTATTATTCTGAGTGTCGAGTGAGTCTTGTAGATGTAAAGTCAAACTTAAAAGATAGCTAATTGTTTAGCCTCTTTATCAATGAATTGAGTGGCAGTGTTCCTAATCATCTATTTACTCCTTTCTATTATTATTTTTTATTATTATCTTGTGTACTTTGAATGTAAATTCCCCCATCCATCTATTTGTGCTGTTTAAGAATTTGTATTTTAAATGCCCTCTACGTTTTTGGTAAGTTATTCATCATTTCTCTTGATAATTTAATCCAATCACTAACACCCTTACCAGCAAATAAAATAAAAATCGCTCCGTTATGCACGAAATACGGTGCCAACTTGTGGTAAAGATCATGTTTTCATTTCCATGCACTACTATTAATTCTTGTGCTACATCCTGTCACTAATTATTGAAGTCTGTCAGATCAAGCAATTTCAATTAATTACAACAAACTGCATTCAGATGTCAAAATAATGGTAGTAAGGATATCTGTATTAGTAATAATGTTTTGATTTGTCTTTGACCTGGAGAACTGTAGAAAGTAACTACATTCTACACTATTAAATGTTTTACCACCATCCAAAAATGGAGTTTAAATATTTTCTGTAAACTGCATCCTTCCGCTGAAACAGAAAAACTACACCATTAGAAAGTTCTGTACCAGTTTAATGTTCTTAACACCAGTTGGCGGCAGCAAATTTTTCACAATCGGCAGGCACAATTCACCGATTCCTTGAAAAGTCACCAAATAGACTGTTACCTTTCTTTCAATTAAACCAGTCTAAAAATTCAAAACACCTTATAGCAATACACAACTTTGCGCCTTAAGATTTTGAAAACTAATTTAAAATTTACAAACAGGAATCTGAAAATGTATAACATGACAATTTTCAAGTACAATTATGCAAAATGTAACGCCCCAAGCTTTTCGTACTTTAGATTTCATACGTACCAACCTGGTTTTCGTGCTACCCAATTTTTCGGCAGTAATATAATTGCCGGGACTTACGGAACAATATGCACCATTTTGGCAGCTTCTAACGTTAACAGAAAGAAGAAACAGGCTGGTAGGTCAGATTTTGAGACATGCTGGATTGGTCAATTTGTTAGTGGAGGGAACAGTAGAAGGTAAGAACTGTAGAGGAAGACAGAGATTAGAATATATTATGATGCAGATAATTGAGGACGTGGACTGTAAGGGGTATGTAGAAATGAAGAGGTTAGCACAGGATAGGAAAGGATGGAGGATTGCATTAAACTAGTCAAAAGACTGACGACAACAAAAAAAAAAAAAAAAAAAAAAAAAAAAAAAAAAAAAAATTAAAAAAAGTTAACAAGACAATAACAAAACTTAGCTGTACTACCTTCTAGTAAACAATAAATATATCTACGTCATCATATAACATACATACAAAATACTAATTTTATAGAAAGCTATCAGTTTATATTTTAATTATAACTGGTTTATATATATATATACAAGATCCAGGAAAACAGAAATGCAGGAATCATTACATAGTTTATTTTCTGTAACACGTGTCAGTCCTAAAAATCCAACTTGAAGAACGATTCTAATGTCAGCTTAGATGAGGCCCCGGTAGAGGTTATACCGGAAGGAACAGACCAAAGAGCAAAAACGTACACTAATGATCACTAGCAGCAACTAAAAATATTAACAGCTGATACCCCTCAAAATAGTATCCCAGGCTACACACAGCTATTTGCCAACGATGTGAAACCCTTTCAATACCGCTACCTTCGAAGTTAAGTTGTTAGTATTCTTTTTATTGCTCATTGCACTGAAATAAAACATTAACATCTATTAACATAATCTTTGCTCTGTCTCTGACGTTAGATGCTATTCTGGGGTTGACACTGATAAGCACTTTTCTCTGCTTTTCTTATATATCTACGTGGTTTCCAAAGCTACCACATGTTAGATGGAAATAATGTTTCTCATGAGTTATCAAAAAAATTATTTACGAAGTATAAAAGGCTCCTCGGATACCACATTTGTAGCTTCAAACGTTAACTATCAATACTAATGAAAGGATAACTAGGTCACATCGTTCTGTTTTATTGTGACGTCACATGCACGGTCTTCATTGGTGGAGTAACAAAGACCAGAGATATTCTTGCTCTCAGTCATAGATGTAGCTATTATATAAGGACCGAGCGTGGCGGTGTAACGGATAACGTTCTCGCCTCGCATTCGGGAGGACGGCGGTTCGATCCCCGTCCGGGCATCCAGATTTGGGTTTTCCATGGTTTCCCAAATCACTCCAGGCAAATGCCGGGATGCTTCCTTCAAAAGACCATGGCCGAATTCCTTCCCATTCCTTGCCCCCATCCTTGCCCCCCATCCTTTCCCGTCTCTAAAGACCTCGTTGTTGAGAGACGTAAATACAATAAAAAAAAAAAAAATTATATAAGGTTAGGAATTTAGGATACCTCTTTACGTTTCTGTATGTCATCATATAACATACGAAATACTAATTTTACACAAAGATATCAGTTTCTATTTTAATCACAAGGTTTTTTTTTAAGTTCCAGGAAATATGTTCAATATGTTTCATATTTCATTTAAATCAACAAACTAATTATTAGTCGCTTTTTGTTTATTTATATTCGATCGATCTAGAAAGAAATATGAACAACCTTACTACAAAATTAAGATTATGAGAGTTACTTAATATCAATTATAGTTATTCAGGTTGTGGTGTGACAGTGTCACCCACAATGAATATAATTAAATTATTATTAATTATATTCATAATTCTTTTTTTATTATATTCAAATTTATTAATTATTTAGTCTTGCAACGTGTAATTAATTGTAAATAATGAGGGTTGTCTGGATAGGTTAAATGTATGTTTAAAACCAGGGCGGCCAAAGGTATATTTTATTGTAAATCAATTTTTCTGTAAACGCATGGCTCAGAAGGGTTGAATATCGAAGGCTAGAAACTGCCATTTCGGCGGTTGAGAGAGGAACAATGGAGCAGGCGAGGCGACTCGATGGCGCCGGGACAGCCCGGCTTGAGTCCCGTTCGAAATCGGGCGGTGACCTACCCCTACCCCGCTACTACCCCGAAGGCCACGTAGGAAACGCGCGAAGGAAACGGCGAATGCGACGCATGATATTAAACACGTGACGACGGAAATGTGTAGATAGCCAATCCTGAACATTTATTGGGGTCCACAATACTAATTCCGTGGAGTTCTTTTACATGTGGCGAGCAACTAGCCGAGGAAGAAGAAGGAGCCATTTTTAGACAGGACTTCTGTCCAAGACGAGCTGATGAACGGACGTGACTTGGGTCCAAGACGAGCTGGTGAATAGACGTGTCAGCCCGGCACGCTCTCTGATGATCTTTGTGGTTGATCATTTCTTGCTTTGGGAAAGCGAGATGTCGAATGGCATGCTTGCCATTATTTGGAAGTTATGCTAATAACGCGGGCGTAGCCGCTTATTTAGCTTCCATTGCGGCAGTGGCATTGTGTTTGTCGCTCACCATCACGGCGATGATTCTATGGTAATGTACCAGAAACGACGGTCACTATTCAGTGGATTTTAACAGACTTATGTGCCCTTAAGCGACGCCTGGGTTAAGACTCTGCTCCCGTCACTTAAATTCTGAGCTAGCTGAATTTATATTTTGATTCAATTTTTTTTTCTTAAGCATCTTGCTGTTTGTTAATTCAATGTTGATGCTTTTCATTCACTTTATACGGCGCCCCCTGGGATTTTCCTTTGTACAGTAAAATGTTAGCTTCAATTTGATGGCCTGTGTTGCCATGTTATTTCAATGTTAACTTTGCTGTTTTTATTACTTGTTTGAGATACTTCATTCAGTTTTGTTTGCTTACTCCGGCGAATTGTAAACGTCGGGTATTGCTTGTTTTTGCTGATCTAATTGTGTTTAACGTAACGTTAATTACTACCCGACCTTGTAAGGCCATAAGACTCAATAAATGAGGTTTTATTTTGCGTCTGAAATTCATGGTTCTAGTTAGTAACCTATTAGATCCCCTTATAGCATCATTATTATATGTAATTTTCATTTTCAGGAATTATTTCAGAATTAATAATAATCCCCCCTCCCTTTTTCTGGAGCACCCAATTGTGTTATATTACAAGGTCACTGTGAAGACATGAATTGCCAGAACACGGTTTCAACCCTTGTTTTTGATGGTATTTGAAGCTAGTACAATAATAAAACATTACTGTACTACTTTAACGTAAACAACAGATTTGTCACACTAATTGGAACAATAAACGAAGCTATGCAAGGATACATAGCATGAATTTGGATGAAGGTAGGTTATTGTTTCAGTTACCGATTGATAGCCTTGATTGTGTCAGTCGTATTATGCAATTTTTTAGTGCGAGGACCCTCGACCCGGGCGAAAGATATTGCACTATGATGTGTTGCGGGGAAACAGTGGGTAGCTTATCCAGAGGACAGCAAAGTCAATTCGACGCGCTATTTATTCCCGATCGTAACCAATTATGGGCTGGCGTTTGAGTGGCTATCGGGCAATAGATTGCAATTACACGCGGAGTTAAGCGCGTTAATTATTTTTAACGGCTCAAAAGAACCCTGGGAACACGGGTCACTAGGAAATACATCGCAGACCGCACTTTTGTTTCTAGTGCGTGTGTCTAGATAAGGCAACCCCAATGAGTCGACATGTAATGTCAAATGTCAGTACTGTTCCGGAGTGTTAGTTATGACTGTAAACAACCATCCTCTGCAATATGAGCACGAATTACCTCCAGCTAGCGTCATCTAAAATTTTATGTGATGTTTTCGGAATAGTGTAAACGTAATTTTGAGATGAAATCATTGCGCGGTGGACGTATAGTGCCCCTTATTAAATTCGAACTAGTAATACTCATTAAATAATCGCCGTAGTTCAAAAAAAAAATCGCGAAAAACTGTTACAGTTTATTAGCTCTTTAAAATTCAACGACCGCGACAATATGAAACTAGCGCAAGCTGATACTACTACTACTGAAAATTTAAGTTATCCATTTGCTAGTTAGAAATTAATAGGAACGGTGATATTAAATTTTAATTTAAGCTATCCATTTGCCAATTATAAGTCAATAGGAGCGGTAATATTAAAATGTAGAGTGGTTACGAAAATCGTCAGCGGACCTTAAACACACATCGTGGGTATTTATGACAGAGGGAGAGGCGTGACAATATTTATCTATGCCACCGAACCAGTAACAGCTGTGTGCAAACAAAATCGGAACAGGGAACAAATTTTTTCTTTCATTATTACATACTTCTTTGGTATATATATCTGTAAATTTCATTTTTAAGTCCAACATTATCACCAACTACTGGTAACAGGCTAATTATTAAGTATCCAAAAATCGAATGATGTTTTCAGCGTTATTTCTTGTTAATTTCCGTATTTGAACAAAATTTCCAAAGATTTTTGGCAGTTGTTCATTTTGTGCGAAATTTCAAAAAAAACTTCATACATCGCACTGGTGATTGAAAAGTTTTGAAGCCTTATTCCAAATCAAATTTGAATTAAAAAATTATTTTCCGGAGGAAAAACTAGCTAAATTCTCCTGTAGCATATGTTTCAATTCTTAAATTATTATTATTTTGATTTGATAGACACATGATTCTCTCTCATAATGATTGTATGTTGATTGAGAATATATTTTTCTTTTCAAAGATTTAACTTTTCCACATCTTAAAGTGTCATGATTAGTGTTGCAAACTGAAAAAAACAAAATGTTTTTTTTCAGCTTTGTGAAAAAAAACATGAAAAAAAACCTAGCACCCGTGTTTTTTTTTCTAAATTTTGTTTTTTTTCAGAAAACAATATATTTGATAAATTATAGTTTTATTTTAGGAACTTCCATTTTACATGTGTGTTTTAAGTCTTACTGAATCATATAATGTCTCACATAATGATTCATAATTGTATATATATAGGTAACATAATTTTATTCATCCTCTATGTCAATACCACATTCACTAGTATCAGCACTACCAACACTAGTTCGATCGGTGTCGGAATTTTCTGTCTCCTCTAGATCCATAACTTCAGAAATAGTTAAATTTTCTTTTACTGGTTGCCCTTGTATTGTACGCAAAAGATTTTGAGATTGCAATTTTAAATTGTGAGCAAAGTACACACTGTGCATAAAGACTGCACCGATAGTTCTGTATTACGGTCTTTTAAGTTTGAATTAAAATCTATTATCATACAAAATAGGAGCTTTACTTCTTTTCAATCGTTTGTTTACACGAACGGTTGCAAAGAAACGATTCATAATTAGGGACCGTGCACAAACTACGTGGCTCAGTCCAGAGGAAGGAGGGGTTAGCTGGAAGGCTACACTGGGCTACGTGGGGAGAGGGGGGGGGGGTTCCGAGGCAGGCCACGTAACTTTCCTTTCGTAACATTTTTCACAGTTAAAATTAGGAACTGAACTCACAACAGCATGTGAGTATTTATTTACCTCAGTTAATTATATCCGTATATAATTTACAATAGTCTGACAAGAGAAAACAGTACAAAATATCTCCTGGAATCAAAACGGAAGATTGCTACGGGGTGTTCACAGGAGGCCAAAATGGAGCTATGTGGTTTATGCACGCTTCCTTACTGACAATTTTATGAGTCAGTTCCACTATACTCTGAGAGTTAACAAGTATACGAATATAAGGAAAGTCCAATAAGTTATAAAAAGGGTTGGCAGCACTATTTCAAATAGCAAGTATCAATCCAAACAATGGGGAATGGGGATTCCTTCTCGCGCAACCTAGTCTTTTCGGGAAATCCCCGTTCATAAAGAAAATTTCAGTCAATTTTGCCAATATTTTCGTAATTTTTTTCCCTACTGAACCAGAAAAATATAGTAGATTTTAAACTAAGATAAGTACTTAGAATAAACTCTAAAATAGTCATTTTATACGATAACTGGCTTACAAATTTGAGATTTAGTAGTTGTGAAAAAAAACATGTTCCAGAAAAAAAACATGTTTTTTTTTTCAAAGTTTTTTTTCATGTTTTTTTTTTCAAGCCAGAAAAAAAAACCGTTTTTTTACAACACTAGTCATGATGTTGAGATGTTCTCTACAGTGAAATGGCAGTTAGATTGTAGGAAAATCTACAAGTTATTTTGATATTTTGCTGTGTCAGTATAAAGGAAAGGGGTAATTATACTTATGTAAACTAAAATTTGGACTGCTGGAGCAATACACGCGGAAGTTTACACCTCACAGTCATAAAAATACATACTGAAAGAATTTATTGCAATTAGTATATACAGCTCATATATTAATGTCAAGAATTAAATACGGCAACAAAAATAGGTAAATATGCCCGGAATCTTAATGAATAATTTGCTACTTGACACATCTAATTCTGTCTGCATAATAATATTTCTTGGTCCCATTTGTTTGATTTTTTCATCAAAAAATGAAAGAAAGGTGGTAATAGTGGGAAAAAATGATACAGGATGCCTTTAAGGGGGAAGGTACACTTATCAGGTTTCAAAAAAATGATTTTTTTTTTTATTATTCACAAAAACAGTTTATAGTTTTGGCCTCATTTTAGTGAAAAAATTATTTCAATATCTTTAACAGTGTGGGAATTATGTGTGATTAAGCAATGCCCTGCACGATTGACAGCCATTTAAATCTTACTGCACTTGAAGGTGGTCCAAATCTTTAACCTTAAATATCTCAAAACAGCAATTCATCAAATGGTTTTAAAGATAACTTTTTTCCATATGCATAGATCTTTTTCAAATTTGCAGGACATGTTCTACATACTAAGTACTACAGTCTGAACCATTATTGTTTATGCAGCTTTTCCCAAATGAAAAATATGCCTTTATATTTAAGCAAAAAAAAAGCAAAAAATTTAATTTCTTGACAAAAAAATATTAATAAAAAATGAAGAGTTAAATATGTTATATTATAGGTTCAACTTGTTGCCTTGATATTAGTTTACAATATTAAAAGAACATTTCTGAAAAATTTAAAATATTATGCCTTTTATCTTTAAAACCTTTACAACAATATATTTTTCACTGTCAATTTGGATGGTACATTATCCTATTGTTAAACAATATTTTTATTTTAAAAATCAATTTTTATATCTAGCTATAACAGTTCTATGGAGCTATGAAATTTGAACCCTCAAATTTATATAGATTTGGAGAAAATGATATCTCAACTTTATCAAATATTTATATGTGTTAGGTGTACCTACCCCCTTAACGTATTGCGTTCCCCATCGCGGGGCTCAGTCGCTCTGATAAGGGTAAGATACTTTTTCACTCGTTTAAAATACTCTCTAACACATGCAATGTCATTTTCCGCAGCATAATGAAGTAAAAAGTGGTGTAGAAATGGATTTTATATAACATTAATTAAATATAGTTAGTTAATTTGTGACCTTAAGGCAGTTAAAAACTTACAAACCGTTACCCTACCACCTGTTTCTCAATTATGAAGTATTAACATTGATCTTTTTTATTTTCCTATGACTGAAGTGAAATTAAGCGTACCAAGACACATCACCAATCGCCCAATACCGTATCTGTCACATTCGTGGCAAAGGCAAGTTGTTCTCAGAATGAGCAACCTTCTCTTAATCTGGCAGTTTGGACTTGGTATGTTGAACAAAAATGTTGGCGGTATTTCAACATGAAAGCATGCTACTTCTCTTTTCCATTCTACTGTGCCTTCCGCTGATATCGCCACACACACAGGGGGGGGGGGGGCGGAGTGGGGAGTTAAGTTCATAACTAAATAGACTGTCAGTAAAACCATACAACTATAACTCCCTTGATTCAAAGTACTAAGTATAAGGATAAGATTCATCCTTCACATTACCATACTTCCTTTTTACACAGCATTATGGAGCAGTTACTTTGTATAATAACCCACATTTCACTCACTATGATTATTTTATTTGTTTAATTTGTGCTGAGAGTGTACAAGGCGTATATTGATGATGAAACGTGGAAAGAATGGAAGAGATTTCGGGCATAAGGATTTCGCAAAATTTTCTTTCGGAGATAAGGGAACCAGTAACTGGAATTTACCAAGAGAAGTGAGGAATGATTTTCCAAAAACTCTGAAAGAATTTAAAATTAAAATATGTAGAGAGCAAAAGTAGGCGGATACAGGAAAAGGGTAAAAAATGGGAGCGTGCGCTGTATCATAATTAAATCAAATTAAATTATAAGGTTCATTTTTTAGGAACATGCATTACGTAAATTAGCATTTTAAAGCTAAAAATTGTAGTAATTCGCAGAGGAATATTGTTCCAGGATTTCAACAATGTAAACTATAAGTGGTTTCCTGAGAGGTTGCGAGATAAATATTCTATTGACTATATTCCATAGTACCAGTATCGCCTTGTAACACACAAATAAATAATCACAAAAGGCCTAGCTCTCCAATCGGGTGAAAAATAAATAAATAATTTGGTAGCAAAAAACAGACAGATGAACAGTTTTCATCAATCTAAAATCAATATTGAGCTACTACCAATTATTTAACGTGTTACTTGATTCTATTCATAACTGATTTTGACGAGGAGAGAAATTCATCAATTATTAACGCTCACATTCCTTTATATTGATCTAATGTATAAACAGTTTACGGCATGCCACGTAATGACGGTGGCTTCGACAGAAATTACGAGTTAAAATAGATGACGTTCGACCCAGTAACTGCTTGCGATCGCTATCGAAAATACAAACGTGAAGTCCACCAATCAACGGCCAAACTGTAACCATGTGGAACAAAGTGCATACAACAACGTATACGCCGACGTGGTAGAAATGTTTTTGCCTCTTGACAATATCCGAAGTTAAGTGTGCATTCATGTTTCCAGAGAACGAGTTACTAAGCAGTACTTTTACATTATTTATCGCAATTAAATTCATACGGTTCAGTTTCACAGCGGACGTTAAATCGCCGCTATGCGATATCGGTGGAATACAATGGCCCCAGGTTCAAACTTCTAACCTGAATGCTGGGGTTATTCTCGTCTCAACGCCAATTCAAAACCGAGATTGGTCGGTGAGCGGTAACGTTCTGACCTCCCATTCGGGAGGACGCGGTTTCGAATCCCCATCCAGTCATCCAGGGTTTTTCCAGTTTCCCCAAATCACTTCACGCAAATGCCCGATGGTTCATTCAAAAGTACCCGACCGAATTATTCCTGTTATTTGCCCCCCTTTCTTTTCCGCATCTAATAACGTTGACGGGAAGTTAAAAATAATAATAATAATAATTACACAGTGCATAAAGTAACAAGGCTGGTAACTGAAATGTTGTAGGTGAGCGACTACGCTCTGGCCTTGCATTGGGGAGGACGCGGGTTAGAATCTCTGCCCGAGCATCCAGAGTTGGGTTTTTCAAGGTTTCCCCAAATCACTCTGGGTGAATGCCGAAACGGTAGCTTTAAAAGGCCGTGGACGAATTCCTTCCCGTTCCTTGCCCTCAGCCCTTTGCCGCCTCTAATGACCTCGAGGTCGACGAGGCATAAAGCGATTAAGAAAAAAAAACTCAGCAACTAGTAAATAGAGGATCCTTCAGAATAAGGCATAAACGCTAGAAAAAATAAAATTTTAATTTATTTTACAAGAACACTGCATTAGTTTGAAAGGTTTTAAATTAATTTAGTGATCACGTGGCATTAAGCGGTTATTATACTAGTACTGTAGCATTTTCAATTAACTTTAATTGCTTTTTTTTTTTTTTTTTTTGCTTCTGACTTTACGCCTCGTCGATATTGAGATCATTAGTGGTAGAAGAGGATGGGGGAAATGAAACTGGAAGGTGTTAGGCTACGGAATTTTGAATAACTATTCCGGCATTCACCTGTAGTGATTAATATTGAGATCATTAGTGGTAGAAGAGGATGGGGGAAAAGAAACTGGAAGGTGTTAGGCTATGGAACTTTGAAGCAACTATTCCGGCATTCACCTGTAGTGGTTACGGGAAACCCTGGAAAACCGAAAGTTTGATGGCTGGACGGGGATTAGAAAACCAGACCAGCTCGTTACCACCCACTCACCACACTTGATAATTTTAATTGCGATGGAATAAACGCCCCAGTGACAATTTATTTAGATTTCTAGTTTTTTTAAATGTTTTCAATGTTTCAATAAATTCTTCATCAATTATCTCGGTAATTTATTCCTGTAACTTATTTCCTTACCAACAAAAGAAAATTTTGCCAGTTCTTTATGCTGGACATCGAGTTAGTTTATGTTCATGGTCCTCGAGAACCATCCCTGCCAGATTCTAAGTTTTCTCGCTCTACTAATCCTTCCTATTTCATTCGTTTATCTTTCGTGGGAAAAGTGTAAAGAGAAGAAATATTTCTGGCCCTAATTTCTGTTATCTTATTTTCTCGGTCATTTCTGAGAATAAATGGCTGAAGATTCGCCGGACTGTTATCTCTTACTATTAAAGTAGATGCAGTGAGTGACTTCTAGAAAAGTCTGATCTTATAATATTATAAATTAGAAAGTTTAGATGGGTATATTTGGATATTATGATTATTTGCCTCCATAACGCTCAATAATTTCTCAACAGTTTTAAATGAAATTTTGAACGGACGGTAGTTATTGTATGGGTAATAACATAGGATACTTTTTATCCCGCAAAGCGAATAGTTCCTTTGGAAATTGTCAATATAATTCACATTTCGTCAACACCAAAGGTTCTCCTACCTTGAAGACAGCACTGCCACGTTTACTCTTTGCTTTTCACGTAAAGCGCATACACTGCTTTTAAGTAATCAAAGCAAGAGCTTTATTATATATTCAATGATGTGTTCAGTTCTAAAGAGCAAAAATGGGGGCCCTTGATATTAAACTAAATAGTTCCGGAGCAGAAAATGTAAATCAATCCATAACCATAAAAAATTTTAAAGCTCGGTGTACTTAGTTTCTGGTAATTTGCTCGTTCTGTTGACTGATTGCGGAGCTGAAAGTAAAAGATAACATTTATGTTTCCTCAACCTGTCTAAATTTAAATTTTTTTAAAACAAATAACGTAACCTCATCTGTTGACAGAATGCAGTACTAAAAATATGGATATAACAGAAATTTACATGTTAAGGTAGAAAATGATTGTTGGTTTTAATTAAACTGCAATTAAGAATTGCTTTCTTTACTTTAATGTAATTTTGTGGTTCGTTCCAATATTGAAGGTTTAATCCTTACCCAAATCATTTAATATTTTTGCTTATATTTTAGTAAATCAACTCCAACCTAAGAGTAACCAAGTGTAGTAATTGGCTGGTAGACATTAATTTCCTTAGACCTAGAAATAAAACAAACCTATAATGAGATTATCAAAGATCATAATGAGGAAACAATCAATAACTACTTTAACATGTAAATTTCTATTTCAAAGAAGAATTGATTGATCGAATCGACAAAAAAATCAATATAAAGAGGAAACGAATTCCTTCTATGAAAGAAATGTCATTTTAAGACGAGATGTGCAAACGTAAATCAAATCTTTCAATGAAATGTGATAATGCTAGGATTATGAAATTATTCAAAGATTACAATGAAGAAACTATTAACTCGTACTTCAAAAAGTAAATTTTACTTTAAAGCAGAATTGCTAGATCTAATAGAGGTGAAATATTATAGTAACTGTGTTTTTGTAGTTGGAAGTAAATATTTTTTATTAGATGGAACATTTATTACTATTATTAATAATATAAAAGGAAACTCTTATACTGTAACACACTTTCGAGTGGATAAAGCCGCGGGTGACTGCTAATTATCCATAACTGAAATACGGTATTTCTTGTTAAGTGTAATAAAGCAATCAGGCTTACTTACGGCAGGGTTTAGAACTGAAATTGGATTGACTTCTGCTATTTTATTTTTCTTAATGAAAGAAAATAACTTTTGAATGTATAAATTATCTTTTCTATCAACCAAAACATTAATAAAGACGCTTCTGTTTCTTGGCAAACATTATTGCGTTATCTGCCTTCGCGAAACCACTTTGTGGAAATACCAACGATTCTGCTAAGCAAAAAGTAAATGAATCGTTGTTTGTTTTTTTGTTACAGTTTATTATTTTAATCAAAACTTTTCATACATGTAATATGGTAATGTTTAAAAAATTGAATTAAAGTGTAAAATTCTACGACAGTTTTTTTATGCACTGCGCTTCTTACATATTTGGAGCAGAAACTCAGCTAAAACAAGTTTGTCTCGCTACGTCTCGAGAACGAAGTTTTTTCTTACTGGCGCAGTGTCTGAATTCAACTGAAGTACTTTCAAGCGGAAGTAAATTTAGCACCGTCGACCGCTCTGTGTCCAAAGGCGTTACAGGACTTTCCCAAACCTACAATTTGCTTATGGAAAAGATAATAGGGCCAGACATAGAAGACACTCTTGCGACATCTGCTGGGATACAGTATGTTAATAATATTTTCTTTGCTCAGCAGTAAAGAATATTTTTTATATTTGAGGTACGATTTGTTGTAAAAATAAAAGCACTCATGAACTGAATATTTATTCATGCACTTAGTGTTTTTCGCCAGAGGGTGTTGGTATTCGCCTATTCATTCGCTTGTGCTTCATTCGTAGTAATTTCCCGATGCCGCCATATTGTACATGTAATTTCTCTCTATTTCCAGTTCCCCTCAATTATATATACGACAGCAGCTTGATAATAATCCCTCCTATAGCTCACTGCAGTTAAGCGAAGGAGGTTTAATGTCAAAAGACTAGTCGCCCATTGTGGCTGTATTATGGGCTATGAACAAACCCTTGTGTGGGGCTAACAGGCGACAAACGATCCCCCTGCTCCGTACACCAGCTCATTACAGGCTGAAGGGAGGAAGCCGTAATATTGCTGTCAGGTTCAGCCATCAAGCCGAATATTAAATGAAAAACTTAACGTCGAGTGCAACCGACTGCGTCGAATTTACATCTCCCGAGAACGGTTTTAACAGCCTTCGCCGACTGCTGGTTGCACTACGTCGAGTTTTTCGTCTAATACCGTGTCATTCTTCTTTAATACTAGGATTGTACTTCAGCATTAAAGGTCGTAGACAAAATCTGTTTACTGTCATTCAGTTTCAAGTAAATGACAGCGACGGAAATTCAATTGGCACGCATCCCGATTCCAACCCGATAGTACAACGACGTAGAAGGGACCTACCGTTTGGCTTGGAATCCGATAATTCAGATAATAACCGTGGCGCCGCAAGAATATATATGTATAGTAAAAATGGGAGTGCCGCAGGGTAGTGTATTGGGACCATTGCTATTATTTTGATGAATAATTGTGTTGATTGTTACTATCTGAAATTAGATGTTTGCAGATGACATAATGCTATATAAAAGAATCAAAACGGTAGAGGATTGTAATTTGTAAACAGTTGCAGGGTATTCTGGACAGGATATCTAATTGGGTTGGTAAACATTGGCTGAAGATAAATGTGAAGAAGAGTCAGCTTATTAGATACACAAATAAAAAACAAAAGGTTAATTATGAATATAAGGTGGGGAAAGAATTGCTTGCTGAAGACTTGAAATGTAAAAATCTTGGCATTACATTTGATAACAAGCTTAACTGGGCAGGACACATTGGACAGGTTGTAGGAAAAGGTTTCGAAATTCTGCACTTGTTGGAGAGAGTGATGAGGGGATGTACGAGAGAAATAAGGAATTTGATCAGACCATTGGTCGAATATGGTAGTGTAGTATGGGACCCTCATTTTACGTTTCAAATACAGGAGTTGGAGAGGGTGCAAAAAAGGGCTGCTAGATTTGTTTCTGGAAATTGTCGCAGAACACAATCAGTGACGGATATGATAAAGGAGCTGAAATTGGATTCATTACAAGACAGGAGGAGGATGAGGAGGGTCATGGGAGTGTACAGGGAGTATACTGGTGATGAGGCATGGAAAGATATTGGAGTAGGTATGAAAAGTAGTGCATGGAAGGGAAAATATGACCATGACCACAAGCTGGCACTCGATTTCAGGCACAAAGGTGTGGGAAGATTCTCTTTTTTAGGTAAGGGTGTCAGGGACTGGAATGAGTTACCAAGAGAAATGATGAATAATTTACTGAAAACGTTGAAAGAATTTAAAGATAAAATTTGTAGAGGGCAAATGTAGTTGGGTGCAGAATAAGGGGAAGATGGGGCTGTAGGGAAATTGCCACCAAATCCTGTGCTCCATTGCAATTAAATTAAATATATATATCTAGCTTAGTTCTCGAGATATCGAATGTCAAAAATTAGTGATAGGAATGGACGCTTGTAGATTTTGCGACGTTTTTCTTCTCGTTTTGTTTGTATTTCAACCTAACCACAACCACTTGGAAGAAAACAAAATACCTATTGTGCATGTCCAGCGTGTAGTTCTTTGGGGCAGTGGCGAATTTTTTCTAATTGTCCGGGCAATATTTCAACCTAACCACCTCAACTTTGAGATAGGATATCTCAAGAAATATATGTATATACAACTTCCTAAACTCTTTCCACTTTCTCTTTCCATAGACCGAGAAGGAGCAACAAACGTACATCATCGAGCGTTGTGTGTGAGCGGTAGCGCTCTGGCCTCGTATTCGGGAGGACACCGGTTCGAATCCTCGTCCGACCATCCACATTTCGGTTTTCGATGGTTTCTCGAAATTTCGGGATGGTTCCTTCAAAAAGGCCAAGGACAAATAATACCCTCCCATTCCTTGCCCCAAGTCCTTGTCCACCTCTACTAATTTCGACGTCGAATAGGCGTAATGGCATAAGACAAAAAATACTTCCTAATCAGATAGAGGTCAATAAGCCGGAACCTTCAAGAAATGTCCTATTGATCTGAAATTTGGTATACACATTTCATAGGTGGTACTATTTGAGAAAAAGTGCATAAGGAAGCCACCAAGTATATAGAAATGAAGTAGAATCATTCTAAATGTGGGCAGATGCATATAATTTATTACGCATGAAATACAGTACCACCTAAGGATCGTGTGTATCAAATTTCAGGCTGATAAGACATGTCTTGAAGGTAATTAACCTGTTACCTCCAAATAAATTTTTGTGCTATTCTTCCCGATGCGATAGCGTCCATTAAAGTCTCCTATCATTAGTACTGGTTCACTCAGCTAATGCACAGTATTTCAAGGCATCGCCACCGGTTCGGCGTAATGGGAAGCAGGCGTACCAACATCACCGGCTGTGTGTGAGCACGGCCTCAACTCGGTCTCGCTTAGCAACACCTGCGGCAGCTGTAAATCCACTCTAATTAAAGCCCGCTTGATTTACCGTGATTAATTTCTCAGAGCCGCCTTTCCAGGTGAGACGAATTGGGTTTAGTACCTACATATTAAGTCTCCAGGAGGGAAAGTGCCAACACTGCAGACGAAGTCCATCGCTTTCGCTTCCGCAATAAGAGACGGAGGATATAAACGGATGTTATCGGAGCTGTATCGGCAGAGTGTAATCACCTGCTGCTATTATCGTCAAGAACCACTCATTACCATGGAGTAGAATAATGTTGGATGCAAAGAAAATATTTAGAGAAATGTTAGTGATTGCCAGTTCACGTAAGCTGCGGTAATTAGATTGTCGTCGACTATCCAAAAGTTACAGCTCACAAAAGTTGCCAAGACTGCACAGTCCTAATGACAAAAAAAAAAAAATCGCAAGAATAAACAGTTCACAGTGGCTCAAAGTTTCTGAAAGAAGTCAGCTATAACGAGTTTCTCTTGTACCAACAGTTTTTTTTTTTTTTTTTTTGTTTATTGGCACTTGGTTCCAGGACCATACAGCCAGTTTTTACATTGTATTTCAGAGTAATACATACATTTTAAAGGAGGACAAGTATTTTGCTATAGAGACATTTCAAAACAATACAAACATTTCAAAGTGGTACAAAACATTTCAAAGTAATACAAACATTTCAACGTAATACAAACATTTCGACATAATACAAACATTTCAAAGTAATACAAGTATTTTGCTAAAGGATTACAAACATTTCAACGTAGAACAAGTATTTTTCTATAGAAACGTTTCACAACAATACATACATTTCCAGGTAATACAAATATTCTGCTTTACAAGTATTTTGTTATATGGGTAACAATACCATGTTCATCACATTTATAACTCGGGCTGATTTATATTTTTATTTGGTTCTTTTCTATAAACGTTACAATGGCCTTGTATACTCGTTGGTCTTTCATAGCTAAAAGGTTCAGGATGTTTGTTGGGAGGTTTATGCCTAGTTGTTGTAGGTCTTCCAGCAGTACCAACAGTTGTTTTGAAGGAATGAAAGGCTGTATTAAAACCTACCTATCTCTAATTTCTCCTCGAAATTGTTGGTTTAAATAGCGCACTCAACTTCAAAATTCGTATCCCTCTAACATTTTCAACACTGCCTTAGAATATATCACCTAAATGTGGAATAAATATAAAAACAATGCGGAAAAACACTCGAAGACAGCTGAATTTCTTTACAGTAATTACATACTTGAAAACAAAGATCTGTACATGTAAAAATCCTAAAGTAAGTACGACAAAGTTAAACCAATCTGAATTTTACAAATAATTAATGACATCAAAAAAGTTGCTAATGCATCACATTAGTAATGTCGAAACAGCACTGAAGTATTTAAAATTAAAAATTGTAACTTTAACGTTTTCAGAGTAAACACTAAATGGAATAAAAATAGGAGACGTTGATAATAAAATTCAGGTATCGTGTTATTAATAAGTTGGGATACAAATCCTAAAGAGGTGTTTTATATAGCACCTGTTACTAGGAAAACACTTTATGTAGCTTAAAGGGGCTTTGTTGGTAAGCGGTAACGCATGGAGCCGGGCATTCGAGGAGACGTGGATTCAAATCCATGTTCGGCTATCCAGATTTCGTTTTTTCCATAGTTTTCCAAAATCACACCAGATAAATGCCAAGATGGTTCCGACAAAATATCATGGACAAATTCGTCTCCGTTCCTTCCCCCCCCCCTTCTCCTTCCCTTCGACTCCGAAGAGGCGTAAGACCCGGAACACATTCTGTGTTGAAATGCAAAATTGGACATTTTACAAAGCCAGTACTTGTAACTGTGAAACTTTCAGGCATTCAGTGTAATGCCTACCTTGCTTCAGCTTAGACAGTTTAAGCGTAAAGGAGACATAATGCGAAGGGCGGTCCTGGGACAGTATAATTCTATACCTTCATCCAGACGCATAAATTAACGGCAATTTCTCAGGTACAGGCATTATTGCGTGAGTCTGCAATATATTTAAGATATGGATTTTACAAATATTTATGTGACAACATAGCAGAAGTTCCTTGCCGTTCAACTAAAATCAGACAACATAATTATTTTAGTTTAATTAAAACCTAATATTTTCCAGGTTCAAAATTCCGTGCCGAAGTATCAGCCGTTCTAATTACGATTTTCAGGCGATTTTTTCTAATCTTGTAGGTGAGACTTTCATCGGTCTCCAGCTTCGATCTGATAAATTACACACTTCGCAAACCAAATCAACACACATACTGAAGATTACTCATTTCAGAAACAGACGAAGAAGTTTTTCACATGTCGCAAGGAGGGTGGTAAAGAGTTGATCACACTATTTAGTAAAAATGGACTCACCGGAACATCTGTGGAAGTTCTACGAGGCACAGGAAGAGTTTAATCACATGTGAAAATAATGAACTTAATAAATTTAAAATTATATTTTAATAAAAATAAGTTCTATTCCCATAAAATTAATTTCAGAAGTCGGTGGAATACATACTAAAAGATGTTAGCGCAATGTTATATTTCTTGTGAAAAAATTATCGTAGCTTGTAGAATGGATATCAGGAGATTATCATAACTAAAGCTGAAGTGGAATTTATAAAATATCTCATCATCTTGCGATGTCTCGGTAGGTACACAATATTTGAATAGTTAAAACAGTGTATCTTTGTAAAACTTATCTGGCGATTTAAAACAACTATTCTGACAGAAACACTTAAAATACGTTGGTTTGTCGTCAGTTCTCAGGTCGCAATACAGATTTGCGTTTACTTTGCATAATTTATTGAAGAACTTGCGTAGGTAGTGAAAAGTATTGTTTCTTGTCGATGTTCTTTGTACATACCAAACGCCGCTATCCTGCGTGTATAGTTCATCTCCGCAAATTAACGGTACTCGGATAGGGGGTGAAAGTCTGCATAACTTCTTAATTTGGCTACTTATGTAGTTCCACTTGATACATACAGTGAAAGATTATGAGGATTGTACCCCAGCACAGCCCAAACTGAAAGACGATTATTAATTATTAAGTACCTTTGTCCTGCCATACTATATACCCTATCTCTAAAACACCCTGGTTACAATTGTAGAAACTAGTTACACAGTGGACAGTGCTTAGTGTATCTCTGAAAGAACGAATATAACAAAGCAGTTTCATAGTACAGAGAAAGGTCAGATGTAATCTCGCTATGTCAAAACTTGACGCATCTACCATTAAATTAGGATTAAACAAGAAATCGCCGATTGTGTAGTCAAAGTTCAGCAAGTGAAGAAGTTTGAAATATAAGGAAATTTTAAATTCAAAATGTAATTTTAATTTTAGATGTACTAAAAGATTGTTGAACTTGGTAAAACTGTCTGATTGACAAGGCGAACCTTTAAAACCGAGCCTGATAAGTGAACGGTGACGTTCGAGCATTACATTCTGGAGGAACTGGGTTTGATCTCCGTACGGACATCCTGATTTTAATTTCTCATGCTATCCCAAAATGACCGATTTATCCCTTTAATAATCCTCGCCCCTGACCTTACCAGCCTCTAATCACCTCAACGTTGACGAGTAATAAAGGCTAAAGAAAAATAATTAAATATTTTTAATCTGTTTCACATATTCTAAAACAAGTGTGCAGTGTTATTTGTAGTGAAGCTGAAGCCATCCAAGACTGCTACGAAGTATTAATGTCAAATTATAAAGCGTAAAAGTGTCAGAAATTTACACAGTTTGGTGATAATATGTTTTGACGTTATTAGCCAAAATTGTTTAGGCATATCAATGAAAGTGGAATGAGAGAACATCCGAATATTTGTTTGAAAATGTAATAGTTTTATTTACCTGCATTACTTACGCGTGCCGCGATTAAACTTACAGCAAAATGCCTTCTCACGACAACTTCTCACTAAGTTCAGTCGTACTCGAATGACGTCACAGACAGCGAAAATTATTGCCAGGAGAACCGCTTCAGTCTCTAAAGATGTATCGCAGACAACACTTCCGACATAGCCCCATAAGATTCATCAGGTGGTGACAGTTGACATGAACTAGCTGACCACAAAACAAGACCTCCTTTTCCAATTCACTAGGAAACGTCTGACTAACAGCACCAAGTGAAAAGTGAGCTTTATGTTGACGAACAGCAAGTGTTATGTCTTCCGATAGCCCTTCCTTCCCACCGACGAAAACTAGCTTTGACTTATAACTTACGACTAAGACATTACAAGACCGGGGTTCCTTGCCTTAAATTAAAAAATTTCCTACTCTATAATTCCTGATTTCTTGTATCATCTTCAGGAAACGCCCTGAATAAACGGAGTGAAGGTGCAGAGAATGTTTTGATAGTAAATTTTAATCTTGACGTCCTAAAAAGTCGTCAACAGAAAGAACCTCTTAGTCAGAATGCCTCAGGGAATCATTGCGCCACCACATCAAAACGAAGGGGGACCATATCGAGAAACAATGCTACATATGTAACTTGTTTTACGTTTCATAATTTAATTGCGATGGAGCGCACACCCATTTTTCACCTTTCCTTTTTTTTTTAATTACGGCTTTACGCCTCGTCGACGGCTAAGGTCATTAGAGTCGGGATGGAACTGGGGACATGGAACGGGAAGGAATTCGGCCATGGCCTTTTTGAAGGAAACATCCCGGTATTCACTTGGAGTGATTTAGGGAAACCATGGAAAACCCAAATCTGGATGCCCAGACGGGGATTCGAACCGGCGTCCTCCCGAATGCGATTTTTTTTTGTCTGTTTAACGTCTCTCTAACAGCGAGGCCTTTAGAGACGGGAAAGGATGGGGGGCAAGAAATGGGAAGGAATTCGGCAATGGCCTTTTGAAGGAAGCATCCCGCCATTTGCCTGGAGTGATTTGGGAAACCATGGAAAACCCAAATCTGGATGCCCTGACGGGGATTCGAACCGCCGAATGCGAGGCCAGAGCGTTAACCACTCACCCACCACGCTCGGTTTCACCTACTTTTGCTCTCTGGGAATTTCAAAATTGAATTCTTTTAGCGTTTTTCGCAAACTATTCGTCATTTCTCTTGACAGAGTATTCCAATCCCTGACCCCCTTAGCTACGAAAGAGAATTTTCCCACACCCTTATGCTAGCTTGTAGTCACGATCTTCTTTTCCCTTCTATGCACCTTTTTTAATAAACAGAACTTGCCGATGGAAATGGTGAACAACTTAAAAACACTGAACATGTTTCAAGTTGTAATTCATAAAGCGCAAAAGTAGGTGGGTGGCAAAAAAATTGTTTCATGGATAGGTGGTGGTGATGGCATATTTCCATCAGAACGTGTGTGCTACATCGTAATTGAGATTACATTAAATAATTTAAATTGTTGCCCCCGCCTGTTTGGCAGCGGAGCGGTCTGACATTTCCCTTGTTTGCGACCGCCCACGCTCACTCAGGTGCTCCGACCACTTGTGGCTGGCTGCAAGCCGCTCTCGAAAGGTCTCCCGCCATTGTTAGACTGGGCGCGCATTAACCACGGCCGCCATTCATTCCGAACTATCGTCACAATCTGCACTCAATCCTTAAAACCCGATTTTTCCTTCTCATATATTCAACTCGGACTACGTGAAAGGTATTTTTATTTAGGTTTGCTCTATTTTCAGTCTCATTATGACTGCACAGCTGAACTCGAACTTCGACCAAGCCATTGATTGGTGGTAAGATTAAAATCATTTGGATGTCTTATGATGTATCTCGATCTTTGAGACGATTCCTGAATGGTAGGAAGTTCGATATCACGGAAGGGGGAAGTGAAAACGGAAGTGCCTCAGGGTAGTGTTTTTGGACCACTGCTGTTCATTATTCTCTGAAACGCGGCTGTCACGGAAGGAACCTAACGAAGAATTTGGGGTAGTATCTGAAATGGAAGAGAGAACTATTACCATAAATTAAAGTTTCACTAAATAGAGAAAGGAATATTTCGTTTCTAATTAAAGGACTTAAGTAAGATATCAATTGAAAACTAAACAATTTGCCTGAAAACGTTAAAGAATTTAAAATTTAAACCTGATTCTAAAGTACCTGTGTATTGCCATCTGGGCATAAAAACTCCAATACCAATAACATCTCGGATTTCTATCCATCATTGCTATACAGTTTTGAATAATTCCCTCAGAAATACTATGACTTAAAAATCTTTACTGGAATTAAATGAGACTTGCAGTGCGTCCCATTAACGTTTGGTACCAAATAGGCTAGTTGACAGAAAATTGAAGCATTTGAAATGTGATTCCACAGAAGAATGCTGAAAATTAAATGGACAGACAAAGTAAAAAATGAACGAGTTTTGGAAACGATGGGTGAGGAAAGAAGTTTGTGGAAGAATCTTACAGAAAGAAGAGACAGGCTGGTAGGTCATAGTTTGAGACATGCTGGATTGGTTAATTTGCTGGTGGAGGGAACAGTCGAAGGTAAGAACTGTAGAGGAAGACAGAGATTAGAATATATGATAAAGGACGTGGTTTGTAAGGGGTATGTAGAGATGAAGAGGTTAGCACAGGATAGGAAGGGATGGATGATTGCATCAAACCAGTAGAAAGACTAATGACAGCAACAACAAATATTGTCGTAATGACCTGGTGACAGGGTTTTTATTAGTTGCGCAGTCGGCCCCAATCTTAGCTGCCTTAACCCAACCCGGCAATCCTACCGGGTAAGGGGGACCAACAGTTTAACGTGGAATCCACACCATGAAGGCGTTCTGGCGTACTTCACATTACACAGCTAACTAGAGGTGGGCAAAAGAATCGTGAATCGATTCAAAGAGTCGACTCGTCTAATAGAATCGTTTGCGGAATCGACTCACTTGGAAGAGTCACGGTTCACTCAAGAGTTGTTAAGAGGGAGCTCAGGAGCTGAGCCGTTGTTGCGCAATCGCTCACCGACTCGTCCAGGTTCTGAGTCGACTCCGAGTCATTAACTCGATAATGTTTACGACTCTCAGCTCACTCGCTCTCGGCTCACTTCTGTCTTAATGACTCTTCCATGGATTCGGTTCTTTTTAACTCTTGATATCTGCGTAACTCGTGATTCCTTTCGATTCACAATCTTAGTTCCCACGGCGTGTTTCTTGGTTTGGCAACTTATTTGTAAGGAAATAAAGAATATTTATCTTTGGAACAGGAAAATTAAAAATATATTACAGAAATAAAAAGTATTTTTAAATTTAGGAATTTACTTTCTTAAATACACATTTTTCTAGTGTTTTTGGAACTAGTTATAAGTTTTTGGTTTCCTTCCAGACTGTTATAGATGCTACCACAACACAGATTTAGATTTACAAATAAATTATCAATGAATTATACGTCCTATAACTTTTATATTTTACCACAAATAAAGTATTTCCCGATTATTTGAGGACAGGGAAAAGTATACCGATTTCAGAGCCATCTGCTATTCCCATGTTGCGTGGGTTTTTCAAATTGCGAATGCATCGAGTACTGAATTTAATTGCGATGGAGCGCGTCCGGTTATTATCATACGAACTTCATCAGTGTTTTAGTTGTTCTTCAGTTCTTAATTTTGTGGGTAATGCAAACATTTTGCAATAGAAATGAACGAAGTTTATGAATTGGACCATTACAAAAATTAGCAGGTGCTGAAGCGGCATATATACTGTTCCAGCTGGTGAGGTTTCTACGAGGAAAAAGGTTAAACGAAAAGACGTTGGGGAACAGTGCCGTCAATGAATATAGGGGAGCGTCCAGAAATTACGTGAGACTTTATAGGGGGGGGGGGAGGGATCCGGAAAATCTCACGAAATCTCAGCAAGGGGGGGGGGGGTCGACGGATATCTCACGTGAAATTTTGAACTTGAACGAGTGTAGAACTAAAAAAAGCGTAAAAAATACGTTTACAGGGCCAAAAACCGGCTTTTGAGGGGGTATCATTCTTTCGGGGAGCACGACAGCTAAAAATAGTCTCGAAACTTCTCCTGGTTGAACAACTGGGGGGAGGGGGTTCCGTGAAAATCTCATGAAATCTCACCAACGGGGAGGGGGGGGGGGCCGGCAAAATCTCACCAAGTCTCGCGGAGGGGGGGGAGGGGGTCTAGATTTCCGGAAAATAGCCTCACGTAATTTCTGGACGTCCCCCAAAATACTAATACTGAAACCAAGAAAATAAATATAAAATTTAAATTATGCCATTTAAACAAACACTGATTTATTGGTTTGTAGGTAATATGCTAGTGATAGGCTGTTTAACTTAAGAAAAGCACCATCCGGCAAATTCAAAAAATTTGCCTAATTTATGGAGTAAAATTGGAGCATATGTAAGGTGCGTCCATAAACTATGTAGCTCCATTTTGGCTTCTTGTGAACCCTCCCTCCCCCCAAGTAACTCGACGTGGCTTATGTCTCTAACCCCCCTCTCCCCACGTAGTTTTTTCCATGACGGTAATAAATATTTACATGGTGTTGAGTGTTCTGTATCTCATTTTAAGTGTGAGAAATAATATGAATGAAAAGCTGTTTGGCCTGGCTCGGAATCCCACCTTCCAACCCCCTCCACCCACCTCTCAAGACCGATCTACGTGGTTTATGGACGCCCTCTAGCGAGACGTGTAACAAACATGCCACCTAGAAAATCAACAATCTAAATCAACAATCTCAATCGACAATTACAATCTGCAACAAGGCTTAGAATCAGTAATGAGGTTTGACAACAATTAGCTGGAAGCCTTGAAAATTTCACAGTGTGGCAATCTCACATTTTGTTGACCCGGTTCGGAAAATTCCCAGATCCACCACTGGTTGTAGTTAGACAGGGGGCGGCGTAATCGGTATTGCGCAAGGGCGCTCAAATAGTTAGTGGAGAGCCTGCTCGAAAGCTGGACAGTTAATGACTGAAATGAGAAGTCGGCTCACATCACAAAAACTAACGAAAATGCTTTTTGTAAATAGCAATAAAAAACTTGTGTAGTTTTCATAAGTAAATTGAATCATTTTTATTGTAAAATTACTGTTTTCATTTGTTTAAATAATAAAATAAATTGTTTTTGCAATAAATAACTTACAATTTAACTATCAAAAACAAATGTTATTATTTTAGTTAGAATTTGTTAATCATTTCCTTCTTGTTGGTTAATAACTCGTTATCTATTTTCGTCATTCAAAATATCATGTGAAAAGAATCGAAGAGTCGTTTAAAAGAATCGATTCTCAGCGAGGAGTGAATCGATTCCAAACGATTCATCAAAAAGAATCGGTTTGCCCATCACTACAGCTAACTGTGCTAGAGGTGACGGTCAGGTTAAGGATCTTTGAAAATCTCTAGGGAGACGCGGATTCGAACTGAGGACTTTTCGATCTTAACCACTAAGCACGAGACCTCGCTTCGTGCCAAATGTCTTTGATATTATTCATCAAACATCTTTATCTAGGAGTCTCGCATGTGTGGGTTTCTGTATTGGTCACTGGGAGTAACACACAACATACGAATTAACTAAACAGCAAAAGACTTAAAAATGGAAAGATACAAAGTAAGAGGTTCTGTAAACGTTGACGATAATATGCAGTTATTGTAGACCATTTATGCTCCACATGCCTGTAAAAATAATAAGTTATAATCCAACAAATACTCCAGTGTAATTTTTTCGGGAGTTATTTTCCGTTTTTATTAAATAACTGTTTATTAGTTAGAGGAAATAATTACACAGAAGATAACATTTTTGGATATGTCATCTTATGTGTGGCTTAGAACCTGAATCTTCATGGCATTTATCATCATTCCAAATTGGTCTACCTAGCTAAATATCCAGGCCAAATCTCCCTGTAGCTTTCCACAATCCTCTACAATCGTAATCATATTGTAAAACATTATGCCATCAACAATCAACCTAACTTTCGACCAGAAATCATCAACACAATCAATCATTAGAATAATAAACAGCAACGGCAACTCTATTGATTATTATGCCCATTGTAAGCTGGTGTGAAATAAAATAAACTCATTAGTAACTATTAAAGACAGTTATTATTTTCCTGGTATGCTGATTCGAGTCCGTTCTCGAACATGGAGTGTTTTTAATTAATTGTTGTGTCCCCCCTATGTCGTCCGTACTGTTGTAAATACAAATACTAGAGGAATAACGCATGTACACTGATAGAAATGATATATGAAATGAACTGTAGAACTATAATGAATAGAGTAATAGAATTTGCAAACTTAATAGAGATACACGATCCACGAGTAATAGTAGGGTTAAAAGAAGAAGTACTGTACAGTGACGTTTTACCCGATGGTTACAAATTGTACCGCAGAGACAGAGGACAGTTGGGGCTTTCATACGAGTTAACAAAAACCACCACAGTTCACTGCCGTTCATAGATCAAGACCACGAGTTACTTGGGGTAGATTTCTGAGGTAATAACAAAGAAAAAATCTGGGTGTTGGCTGCTTACCGCAGTGGAAGAATGATTGATGGAGATGAGATTCTTGGGGAGAAATTAATTTCATACTCAGATTTCAGAGGTGAGAATAGAATGGTCATTATTTGTGGGGATTTAAATTTACGAGGTGTAAATTTTGGTAGGAAATAAGATTAATAACAGAAGGGAACAGAGATTTGTAAATAACTAAATAAGGGAAGGAGGATTTACACAAGTGGTAGAGCAGAACACTACGGGACAAAATTTTGGATATGTTACTAATAAAAAAAACCTAATGATAACCTTGTCAGGTGTCAAGTAACTCAAGGAATAAGTGATCATGAAGTTGTTCTGATAGATATTGGAGGATTCAGTGAACCAGCAGCCAAAATTAAAGAGGGAAATAGGTACAATTATAAAAAGACATAGATTACGAACTTGAAGAGGTATTTCAGAGAACGTTTCAGCAAATGGAAGGAAGGCACAAGTAGAGTCAAGATGGGAAGAGTTCAAGGAGATAAGAAAGGGAGAAGAAATATTTATTCCAAAAAAGAAAATAAAGAGAAATAGAAAACCTGTGTACTATAATAGTGAGGTGAGGAGCTTAAAGAGGTTGGTAAGAAGGGAACATAACAGAGTTAAGAGACAGCAGGGTAGCAGGGAATATTTAAAACAACTAAACAAGGAATTAATAGTAGCTAAGAAGGTGGCTAAAGAGAGTATTGTCAGTGCAGGAAGACCATTGACCGATCCTTCTAGAAATTTCTAGGGCTATATTAGAAAAGTGAGGGGAAGGGATGGAGCAGAAGTTAGTGAGGATTTAAATAAGGCAGAGATTTTAAGCAACTAGTTTAGTGAGATCATTAGGGACAATGAATCAGAAACGGGAGGGTCTGAATCGGATAACGAGCTTAACAACACATTTAGAAATGAGCAGACCAAAAAATTTGAAATACGTCCTGAGGAAATCATGAAGGATCTAAGAAAGATGAAAAACATAAAGGAGCTGATGTAGATAGTATTACTACAGATGTCTTAAAAATAGCAGAATGTGACATTGTACCTTATCTTGAAATCCTATTTAAATTCAGTATGGACACTTGCCGCTTACCACATGACTGGAAAAGTGCGACATTAGTGCCGGTACATAAAGGAGAGGTGAGAAATAGAGTAGAGAATTATAGGCCAATCAGTTAAAGTCGGTAACATGGCTTTAGGTAAGAATATTCATGCAAATATCAATTGGTGGGATATATGCTAGATATTTCGGATGAAATGTACAAGAGAGGCCAAATTGATAGTTTAGCACTTGATCTTTAAAAGGCTTTTGACAGAGTGATCCATAAAATGGTAGTAAATAAGGTAAAAACTATTGGAGTGGATTAGAAAGTGATTTGCTGGATAGAGGAATTTTTAAAAGGTATAAAACAAAACGTTAGGTTAAGAAATGCTGTATCAAAAGAAATGGAAGTAAAAATGGGAGTGTCAAATGGTAGCGTATTGGAACCATTGCTATTTATTATTCTAATATTGTGTTGATGGTTTACTATCAGAAATTAATTTTTTTGCAGATGAGATAATGCTATATAAAAGGATCAAAACGATAGATGATTGTAAACAGTTGCAGGGTGATATGGACAGGATATCTAGTTGGGTTGGTAAACATGGGATGCAAAGTCAGTTTATTAGATACACAAATAAAAAACTGTAGGTTGATTATGATTATAAGAATTGCTTGTTGAAGACTTGAAATGTTAATATCTTGGCATTACATTTGATAACAAGCTTTAGTTGGCAGGACACATTGGACAGGTAGTAGGAAAAGGTTTCAAAATCCTGTATTTGTTGGAGAGGGTGATGAGGGAATACACGAGAGAAGTAAAGGAATTGGGTTAAAAAAACTTTGGTCATACCATTGCTTGCATATGGTAGCGTAGTATGGAACCCACGTTTTGAGTATCGAATATAAGAGTTGGAAATGGTGCAAAAAAGGGCTGCCAGATTTTTTTCTGGAAATTACCGCAGAACGCAATCAATAACAGATATGATAAAAGAGCTGGATAGGGATTCATTGGAAGACAGAAGGAGGGTGAAGAGGGTCATGGGAGTGTACAAGGCGATGAGGTATGGAAAGGTATTGGTGTAAGAATAAAAATTAATGCATGGAAGGGAAAAGATGACCAAGACCACAAGTTGCCACTTGATTTCAGACACAAGCTTGTAGAAAAATTCTCTTTTTGGGGAAGAGTGTCAGGGATTGGAATAAGTTAACAAGAGAAATGATGAATAATTCACCAATAATTTCGAAAGATTTTAAAGTTGAAATTTGTGGAGGGCAAATGTAGGTGGGTGCAGGAAACGGGGAAGATGGGTGTGAAGGGAAATTTCCACCGGAGCGTGTGCTCCATTGGAATTAAAATTAAATTAAATATACTTGAAAAATCTATATATACAACACTAAGTTGTTGTAAAACCGAAAAAACTAGAAACAAAACATTTTATTTTTCTAATTTTATTTGGAAGTAAGTGATGAGAAGAGTACAGCCTATCTACATTCTCAGTTTCGAATGAAGGAAGAAATTCAGAAATATAATGGTTAACGCATATCTGGATGTTGTGATTCTAAACTGATAATTTTATAAATACGAGTATAATCGAATCTTGTTGCTCGAAACTATTTTTGTTATTTATAAATATGTCTTAAGTTACGCAGATGAAGTTTCTATTTCCTTCAGAATTTTCACTGAAAATAAGTGATATGTATAGTTTTTAACTGTAATGAGTACTAAATGTATTTCTTGAGTTGTTTTATTTTTTAAGACTCTGAGATAAGGGAAATGATTGTAATAGATTGGAGTAATGATTATATAGCTCAACAGAGAATTTGATCTAATAACCAAATTTGAAAGAATTGTGATTTCTGCATAAAGAGAGATGTTTGTGTATTGCGTATTTTAGCATATGCTGCACCAAAAATCGTGACAATAGTATCGTCATTCTTACTAAAAAGTAAGTTTAAATTCGGAATAAAATTGTTCAAACGGTAATGTTCGCAGAGGTATTGAGACTAGTAAAAATGTTATCAGATTATCGGTTTATAGGCTCCAATGACGAAATTATCGGTTTACTAAGGTACGTTTTGTTAACATGTAGTGAAATATATCTGTCATAAGAGAGGTATTTAGGAAAATTTCTGCCTCATATATAGGCTATCGGAAAACTATGAAACACAAAAGTCCATGAAAATTAGCTGATATTCGCTCTCAATAAAAAATCTGAATTTCTTTCATAATTCTGAAAACAAAATTTACCATTACACAATAAAATATTCGTAAAATTCCAATCCAGAAAAAATAGGATGAATTTGCATACCAGAACCATATAACTGACGTTAAGAAACTTCGCTCTCGTGTTAAGTTTTAAACAGTTTAATCAAGGAATTCTGTGAGCCGACGAGTTAATCCCTCAATGTATATCGCAGGCATGATATACGTTGCTATAATTTCGCTTTATGTGGGTAAAATTTTAATCCGAGAAGGCAATAAAATTTTGGAGTACTACTCTTGATTTAACTGTGAAACTTCGTGTAACGGCGGCTGAATAATAGGTCGGACGAGAAAATAGGAAATAACAAAACCCGTTCAGGCAGAGTGTTTAATACGACAGTTCTTGTGTATCTCAACGTCAGTACTTTTGTTACAAACTGACCCTCAGAGAGCACACAAAGAGTTGTTTACAACGAACCGTGACAGTAAACCTGACAATCGCTCGTTAGTTCCCGTCCTGTCAACAGATGTCTCTTTTAACGACCTGCCCGCACACTTGTTGCACCTTGTTGTCGGACTTGGCCTTCATTTGATTCTAAATATTAGACACCGTTGGCTAGCAAGATGGCCTCACGTTAATCGGATTCAGGTACAACCTGGGGTCGTTTGAATTAGGATTTCTGTTCTTCTAGAACCGTCTAAATATATCATGGAACGAACTTTTTAGTAGAAAATTTAAATTCGTAAATATGAATGAATGAACAGCAAATCCAGACATTTGCATTTGTGGAGAAAGTTCTTCTAACATGATTCAAATTTCTTTAAAGCAAAACAGTGACGTAGAACGAAATACTCGTGACTATGGTTTCTCTATATTTAGGAACAAAAAAAAAGAAGTATTTACAAAAATTTGAATTGAAGAAGTGAGGTGAAGATGGTAAACGAAACATTTATGTAGTACTCATAGTTTATGATAATAGACTACCTAGCTTTTTCGGAAATGCCACGTTATTTATTTTCATTTCTAAGCTTTCGGCTGACGTGGTACAATCGTCGTCAGAGATACTATGTTTGTTTCCGTAGCAAAGAGCGTCAAGAGTCAAAGAGTACTAAGCCGCTGTCGTCTCTGGAGTTGTTCGTATTTTTCAAATTTCAGCTGGCTCCCTTCACTCGCCTAGCCTACCTCTGATCTTCTCTCCTCAGCAGCTTCGTATCTTTAAATATCGTAGCGTGTCCGGTGTACTTACAGATTTCGTGATATCTTTACATGGTAGACTCTTAAAATGCTAAATAGTGCTACATGTATAAACAGGCCTGTAAAAGTGCATAAAGTGCTGTTTTGGAACGCCATGTAAAGATTATCATCGTACCTGTAATTATATATATATATATATATATATTGCTACACTACATGGAAGCTGCCCGTATCTCACATTGTCAGGCTGAGCTTTGGAATGTGACCTTGGGCCGGGTAGCCCTCAGTGAATGAACAAGGCGTGGCCTGAGGATGACGTGGTGGGGACGGTACAGTGGATTGCGAGCTGTGTGGTAGGTGCGTGGCCAGTCTGCAGAAAGAGATGTGCGGCGACTAACGCCGGTATGGTTTATACTTGCACTTGTGTTCCATATCGTTATCTGAGTGGACGTGGTTCCTCGACGGCCAACAGAAAATGGAAATATTGCGTCGGACGTTTGTCGGTAACAGACCGGCGCCTCCGTTTAATGGAAACTGTGCTGATATGGTGATCACCGCAAATCATTATCGTATCAATCAACCTAGTGTCGCTCTGGAGAAAATCACATTGCCCTGCTGAGCTTAATGAACGGACATATAGAAACCCTGAGAACAGATGTAAAATAAACCCATCGTCGGATTTGAAGAAGTTTGTTTAATTGTGTCATACTATTCTTAATAACATTTGATGAAGAAGAATTATGTAAAGCAACATCCCGATTCCCCATATCAGCCAGCAATTTCAGTCTTTAATAATATTTTTATTAATAATTTATGTAACAAAACAGTAATTCAGTTCGTAACAAGAAGTGTACACACACACACACATATAGATATATATATATTGAAGTGTTCCCTATATTAGGAAAGCGACTTCTCGACCTCACTGTGGCCGTTTGCTACCTGTCATTGATTTCCAAATAATATTAAGTATATAAAAAATAATCAGGTGGGTGCCAGAGATTGGAGTGTACCTTATTCTGAGGGAAGCGACATCCAGATCTCAAAGTATTATTAATGAAACATTAATTATTGAATTAACCAAGCAAAATGGCACATTACAGGACTGGATGAGATAAATTGAAACAAGGTTCTCAATCTGACTTTACGATTTACTTATGTATTTGAATTGTTTACTTGACAAAATTTTACAAAGATTAATTTTCTTTTTACAACTAAAGAGTACATAACATTCTCGGTGGAGCAAGAGAGTTTGTCTCAGGGCTGAATAGGGTGAAAAACGACGATGATGCAAAAGTTCCTTTTTCCGAATGGTGATTACCGTGTAGGCGAATCTAAGTTGTGCAGTCAGTGGATTTACCAACTCTCCATCACGGCCGGCTGCCTCCCTGCTGTCTCTCCCGTGGTCAGCTGGGCTGTCGATCTGCCACTCCCGGTAGGCAACCAACCAGTTCCTCTTGTCTTCTCTCCTGCCTGGACCAAGCGTTGCTTTCACCCCCTCTTGATGACGTCTGCCAATGTCTGTATTTGGAGAGAAGCTCTTCTCGCTGGTTGGCTCGGGATATGCAACAAAACCGCCCTTTCTTAATAATAATAATACACATTTTTCCTATTGGCTGTACTCCCTGGCTTTTCCTCACCCTTCATTCTTGGATACAGATTTACTTTTTATTTTTTTTATTTTTTGTTTGCTGAAACAGTCCAGTCTTCTCTTGAGCTGTGGTCCTGTCACGGGACTGTTTTCTGCCATCCGTCATATCTAATGACAACACTCAGGGTTTGGCGTCCCCCAAACACGATCAGAACCTCCACTGGGATCGACACACACATGACGAGAAAAGAAACACGCACACATGTGCATCATTGGGAACATATATATAAGGATAGCGAAATGAACCACCACTTACCTTAGATGATGGTTTCGTGGTCTGAACACATGAAAAACAAAAGAACAGGATAAACAGTGAATATTTCGGGACTTGACCCTTCATCAACAGGAGAACATCACGGAGGGAGGGTTGTGCAGGATATGGTCTCACAGAATGACCGTTAGTCAGGACCATGGTGGGACAAATTCAAACAGAGGTTCCTGGTTACTATATATGTATATATATATAGCCACTGATGACGCCCCACACCATAAGGGCATAACGAGTTTGGAGAATAAATAACATTCGGCACAACAGTTGTTTGTAGATGCCAATTATATTTACAGATTTCTATTGGTTAGCAACTGTGACTGATAAAAATAGCCTACAATCAGATTTGTAACGTAGAGATCACGTTGAATCTCTGAACAATCAGCTAGCAGATGCCTACGTAGAAAAAACAACGCATACGCACCGCTCAGGAAATGGACCGACTGGTTTGTATTGAAAGCAAGACGGCAGACGTCAGCAGGGTATCGCGTTTCAGTCTGTACACGTTTCTCGGCGGTCCAGCATAATGAGCCAATCTTCCGGATGTGGCTCACGCAAGAAATTCGGTTTGCAGTCTGCAAGGTCCACAGCTGCGCTTTGAATCCAGTTCCGCGACTAGAGGAGACGCGGCAAGAATCAGCAAGCAGTCGGTATACGACCGCACACTCCGTGGGCTTCTAGGAAATGAGCAACGGAGGACTCGTTAATCTGCATGCCTAATCTATACTCCCAATAAGCACGACAGCTTAATGTGCCTTAATAATAATGTATAAAATAAGAATACAAGCAAGAGTTTTACAACACTTTTTCGGATTTTTTAAACGTGAATGTTCAGTTACTGAAGCCAGTTCAAATTCCTTATCTTGTAAACATATATCACCGAAATGTTCTTTGTTTTACAGGGGTTGGACAAAATAACATGAACACCTGACATTTACATACTATTGATTTATTAGTAGGGTGTTGAGCCACCTTTTGCTTGTCGAACAGCTGCAATTCTTCACTGAATAGATCCTTAGAGTGTCTGAATAGTTTCCAACGTTATGTTGTCCCATTCTCGTACCAAAGCATCCACCAATTGCTTCAGTGATGTTGGATGTGGAAATCTGCTCCTTATTCTCTACTCTAAAACTCCCCACAACGTTTCAATTATGTTGAGGTCTGGTGATTGTGCTGGATAGGAAAGATGTTTTATGATATTCTGATGCTCCTCGAACCAGAACAGAACCTTTTTGGATGTGTGTAGAGGCGCATTATCATCTTGGAAGAAGACAGTGTTTGGCAGCACTATGTTAGTCAGAGTAAGAACTTCATAACTGAGGATGCCGAGATATTCTTTCGCAGTCATCCGGCCAGTGGTGTGAATGAGAGGACCAGCTGAATACCACGATATAGCCGCCCAAATCATAACGGAACCACCGCTATGCTTGACTGTAGAACGCAGGCAGTCCGGATCGTAGGCTTCTTTTGGGGTTCTCCACTCATAAATAATGTGAACGATGATTCATTGGACCACACCACATTCTTTCAATCAAGTGTCCAGTTTTTATGATAGTTGCACCACTTGTTTCGCAGCTTAGCGTTGGTAGCCGCTATAACGGGTTTTGCAATTGCAGCCCTTCCATGAATGTTAGCTTTGTGGAGTTCCCGCAGTACTGTTTTAGTCGAAACAGTGTTATTGAGGTGTGTGTCGAGTTCTGCTGTCACTTTTGCCCCAGTAGATTTGTGTTGTCTGTAGTTTTGTGTTGTCTGGCCACAATACTTTTAATGTTCGTCGGTCCCTGTCGGTTACCTTTGGTTTTCGTCCACTATTCCTCTTCGCCGACGATGTTTTACCATGTTTTGTGTATGCTGTCATTACCGTGGAAACTGTCGCTCGTGAGACGTTAAACAGTTAAGCTAGTTTCGTCACTGGCGCTCCCCCTAACCGACCTCCAACGATTTGCACTCTTTCGAAGTCTGAGAGATGATGCATTTCACCGATAGCTTGTTGTAACCGTCACAGAACAAAGCGTATAATAACCTGACACATAACCTACAAGACCTGTCACATTAACTGCGCCGTACATTTGCGTTGCAGTATTCACACGGAAGTAGTGGCGCCAACCTGCAACAGCCCGTACTCTATCGCATGGTGTTCATAATATTTAGTCCAACCCCAATATATATAAATCTGTGCTAGCTGGTTTCATGTCGTGAGGCATGTTCTACGAAAAATAAGGAAGTCTTTCATGTACAAACTGAGCGGTTTGGTGGCTCAATGGCCAAAGTGTGTGACTGGGGATCGAAAAGTCCCCGGTTCGAATCCCTGTCTCAGCGTGGATTTTCATACGCCCTTAACCCGACCTTCGCCTCTGGGACAGATTGCGGTATAATTTAAAGTACGCTAGAACGCTTCCGTGGTTCGGATTCCACTTTAAACTGTAGGTCCCCTGCACAGTGCACCCACCCGGTAGGACTACCGGGTTCTTTTGAGCCGGCTACGACAGGGGCGGAATACGTAGCCAATAGAAATCCTGTCATCACGCTAAATTATTATTATGCATAAACTTGCTTTAAAAAAAAACTAAATAATTTTTAACTGTAATTAAAATTATTTTCATTTGGCTTGAAATTTTAAGGCCATTTGTGTGTGTTAAATGAAAATTATGCACAGCAGGCAGCACATATGCTCGGAAACAAGAGAATTCAAGGTCTTCAGGAAGTTGCAACCTGATTATCTGGTCTTTCCAGGTGACTGTTTCACTCGGATGTTTTATCGATCAGAAAACAAGAAGCCGACGGCAGTATTGTGTCAACGGATTAACAGCAAAGTATGACAAACGCATTCTGCCTGATCAGTTAATATATCTATCATTTTCCGTCATTATACGTCATTTTTTTTTATTTGTTTCGTGTCAGAAGCATAGAGCTACACAGGTAAATAATAACAAGCACCAGATTATACTAGACCAAAATTACTAACGAATATTTTTGAATCTTGCTGATTGTAAATATAAGTACGTTTTAAGTTGCAAACAAAAACTTCTAATTTATTCAATGAGTTGTTATTTACGAAAAACAAACAGCTTTAAGTGCGTACCGAAATATCTTATACTCAGTAAGCTGTTTTATTCTACAAAAGTTGTTTTCTTCTTGGAAAGTGGAAACGAAAAAAAAAAGAACTTTCAGATAAGAAATGGAATGTGAACTAAAGGTAATCAGTGACGTAATGATTGACATATTCAAAAATATTTAGAAATGTAGCAGCTAACGAGAGTTTATAGCAATTATGAAAACAGGGTAGTAATTACAAAAATGTAATAAATGTTTTTGTGGTTATCGCTGGAAAATGTGTGTGTTGCGGATTTCTGAGTGACCAACTTACAATCATTTATAAGTAAAATTACGGGTCTTAAAAATGATACCTGAGACAGCTTATAGGTTTGAAGGGACACTTGTGGTATTGATGTAAGAATTAAGAGTGTTGCATGGAAAGAAAAATACTGCCATGGACACAACCTGGCGCTCAATTTCGGGCATTAGGTTATAGGATAATTTTGTTTTCGTCGGTACGGAAGTCAGGGATTGGAATAAATTACGAAGTGTAATGATTAATTTATAGAAACGATGAATGAATTCAAAATTAAAATTCGTAGAGGATGAAAGTAAGCGGATACAATAAAAGGAGAAGATGGGTGTGTAGGGAAATTGTCACCGTAGCGTGGACTCCATCGCAATTGAATTAAATTAAATTATTCCACTCTGCTGCAACTCCCAGCACACTGATTAGAAGATGTCTAACGTCAATTAGCAAACAAGTCAGCAAGTAAAAACATCCTCACATGAAGAATCAGTGTGAGACCTGGCGTCACTAATACATACTACCAAACGCACATCACAGTGAATCATTTAATGACGTGTAAATCCTATTTTTGAATCATTTTAATGATATATGCCGTCTTTAAGTCCTTAGTACAAACTGACAACTCTTACTTGATCACAAAGGAAAATTTTCTGCTGTGGTATACAACAAAATATCTTTTGTGTGGAAGTGAGTGAAGAAGAACAGTGACTCATGAAAGGGACCGTTCATTTAGAGAACACCAGGAAGAAGAAAAATTTGAAGCCTCACATACGCGTTGCCTTGGAAGAATATTGAAAACTTAATAGACATGTTATAGATTTCGATATGAACACATACTGGAACTGATGGAATGGGAAAGAAGTTTTCGTGAGAATCTTACAGAATGAAGAGAAAGTATAACGAGTGTGATATTAAGACATTTAAAAGTTCTTAATTGTGGAAACATCTAAATGAAGACCAACAAGGAACACAAGCAGTAGTGAATTTCAAGCAGGTATCTCAAGAGGTAGGTTGTAGTCGAGTTATAGAGATTAGTTCAGAATAAGAAGAGTTTGGAAACTGCTTTTCTTGAGTAGGCCCCTACTTTCGAATTTCTCTGTTAAATACTTTGTGCGGCAATACCATTCCCAGATACATCAGTACAAGGCGTTGAAAACCTTCTTAATTCTTCATGAACAGCGATAGTGTAAGTGCATCCGATTCTGAATTACTCTCACTGTCATAACGTTTCTAACTATAAAAACTAGGGTATAGTAAGTACCCTAGGAGGTTTGAACTTAATAATTATGGAGATGGTTCTATGTCACTCACGGAATGTGATATTAAAACTCGTGAGTTGGTCAGTTCAGAGTACGACGCCTTGTAAAATGCTCCTCTTAAAACATCACATCATTTCGGATGCAATATTGCAGTCACAGAACTGACCGCAACAGGAAACCGACACTCCAAACTTAAATCATCCACTTTAATTAGAGATAACGTCCAGACCGTCTCCGCTAGCATCCATTTAACTCATCTCGGTGAAATATCTAACACGGAAATACATCCAATTACCAATCATCAAAGTGAATTAATTATTCCTCGCTTCAGTAATGAAAGCGGCCGCAACGGGAGAAATTAATAGTTGCTTTGCATATTGAATCGGTGGTATGACTAGAATAGCGCCTCAACGCTGTTGTGTTCGCATTAGTTATTGAAGGCCCTTGTGTATACTAGTTCGAATTAATCGACTTTTCCACGTTCCGTTGAATCACAAATGTTTATCTCCATTACCAGCTGATCATCTTGTGTTATTATTCAGAGAGGACAACTTCCTCGATGTAACAGCGATATCGACCAATTAATTAGTCGGCGGTTCTTTCAGCGTTTATTTACGCAGTTATACGCTTTTCAAATGAGGATAGATATCGCAGAGAAAAAAGAAGTTGTTTGCATTCAATACTGATTGCTTATCACTTTTTTGTTATAATTTTTTTTTTTGTAAATCGTATTCAGATACGGTAAATAAGGTAACAGTTGGTCATATTCATTCACAGGCTGCGTAGTAACTTCTTTTATCACAGCCAAACCCTAATCTTGGGAAAAGGTGGTGAAGAAGAAGAAGAAGAAGAAGAAGATAGATAACGACACTTGCGCTCTCCCTAGAGGCTAGCGAAGGCTTCTCGCAATAGACCGTTTGTAAACACAGTTGTGGAACTATATAGTAATAACGAATCAAGGGAAACAGAGGGGAAAGTACAAGGAAGAAGGAGATAAAGCTAGACTATAAGTTGCATCATTACAGTAATTCGTCAAATGCGAGATACTCTCGCGTCTTCGGGGTTCCGTACACAGATTGTTAACTAAATCGAATTAACAGAAAAACTTCTGAGAATTCGATAGAAAGTGATGGACATGTTAATCGTTTTGCGAAATTATTTCAAATGGCATAAATAAATTAAACACAAAAAATGGTTGTAATTGATTTCATACAAACTTCCAAAAGTTTTAAAAAAATTTACAGGAGATATTTCTTACGCGAGCCACAAAATTCTCTATCAAATGACACATACGAAATTTGGTATTAAAAAAATTGCTAAAGAATCGTTTACTTACTCTCCGAAAAAAAAAATTAAACTCCATAAAGATCGGTATAGTTTTCTTTCAAACTCCTGAAGACTACTTTTCACTGCAAAACTTTTGAACTATTTCGGAATCAGTAATATCACATATTGAGGGAGAAATTAAATGTTGTTACAGTGTTTCGCCAGATTTGGTATAAATCATGGAACATAAAGAAAAATCAATGTGTTGCCATCTCCTTTTAAACCCTTGAAGATTATTTGAAGAACAACTTCCCTCCCTTTCCGCAACAAACACCCTACAATTATTATGACTCATGATTTTTTTAAAAAATTTACGTTATAATCATGTTTTGGTTAGTATCTACTAAATTGGAAGCCTAGTTCCCAATTTATAAGTTGAAGAGTTTTGAAGTTATAGGGGACCGACCAATTGAGTGAATCCATAATACATCCGTCAAAAGGCTTGGAACACCAAAATCAAACGAAATCGATTTCATAAATAAATTGACGCGTCCTTCAAATTAAAAATATAATTTAAATCTAGTCTTAGAGAAACAATCTAATAATTCTCAAGTATATCGTCGATGTAGTAGGACAAGCGAGATAATGTTTTTTCACGATTTGGATAGTAAAATTACATATTATGGGAATAATAAAAAATTATTTTCCGTATGGCTTTAGCATCGTCGAGATGGGAACGGACTGTGGGCAACTAACGGGAAGGAATCCGTGCATGATCTCTTGAAGGGACTATGCCGGCATTCTCCTGAATGGTTTCGGAAAACCATGAAAACCGAAAAACTGGACGACCGGAATGGGATCTGAACCCGCATCCCACCGAACGCGGGCCCGAGCGTTATCTTTCACCCAGCAGGCTCGGTGGATGGTTTGGTACTGATATCATGAACAAGCTTTGCACGTGTGCAAGATTTGCCTCGCGTCTGCTTTTAGTCACTGTGCCGCTGTGAACTAGCACATTGGCATGCCGCCGGGTGTCTGCCAGCTGCAATGTGGGCTCTCGCAAATCACCGCCCCAGCAAATGCGGGTGGCGGACAGCACACAACAAGTGGATCTAGAGCCACCGCGCCGCTCAGTCGCAAGGATCAGCTCGCGTTTTATAAGCTGTCTGCTCGCCATACGGAAAGCGGGTGCAGTGGGGATAATCGTCAGACTAGCGTCCTGCAACACCCGTGATCTAAATCCCGTCTGGACGCCTGGAGTGCGTTAAATCAGCTCAGCCGAATCGTGCAGCTAGTTCTCTGTGCTGTCCACTGCGACCGTTACTGCAGGGTGAGTGGAGGTAGAGCTCCTTACCCTCTTCAGAGACATCGACGTTGTAATTAGAGAGATATGGCCAAGGTAACATTCAAACCTTTCTGCAACGAGTTTGTAACGAAACCCTTCTACATTGCTTTAACAAAAATTCATTGCTCGATCTTTTATTACTATTCATCCCATCACCTCTCTATCTCCACATTATAAAAAGCGGAGTCTACTAATCAGCCTGTGTGTCAGTCCTCTCATGGAACGGTCTTCTTTAAAGCGATGACCTTGAAAGTTCGAATCCTGGTGAAGATAAGAAAGTTCATGATCTCAGTTTTGTCCATATGAAATACGTCAGCAAGTTCCATGGTTCGTATTCCTCGTAAAACTGAAATCCAACAAAGACAAAGGCAGAATTCATGACAATTCGAAATTCTGTAAAGAGATGGTAAGACCATCGGAATTTAATTTTGGTGTGCTTGTAACTCGCAAATTATGTTTCGGATTTGCGTTGATTTTCTTAATACATACGTTCGTTACCTGGTAAGATTCAATGTACATTTTCAAAAAAGTTAGCAAAAAATAGCACCAAACAAAATTTCTTATTACAATCTATCTCCATCTTTAGAGATACGTCAGCATAATATATGGTAGATTTTTTTGTGCGTAGCAACGTACTTTAAAAATTTCGCTACAGCATATCATTGTCTTTATCAAGTAAAACTGAAAATGCGATTCACACTACAGCTGTCTGTTAGCACTTTAAAATTCGAAAATAATTAGTTCAATTCACAAGCATTTTCTTATGCTCTGATTCTGCTTGGTTATGTCATGAACCTAATGGAGCAGTACTCCGGCGTTTTTTCACGAAATATGCTATCGCCAAATCACGTAATTTGTCAGCTTTTGCCGGGAGCCGAAAGTTGGCAGCTAAAAACAAGATTCAAGTAGAACGCAGCTACCGAAGAAGTAAATCATTTTAAATTGATAAATGTGTGGTTACCGATTTGAGAAGTTAATAATTAACAACTAACGGATTATAAATGAATGCAATTTTTCTCGGCGTTGTTTATTTATAAATGTTTCTCGGGAAACAAACCGAGTAATATTATTATTGATGCACAATATTTCGGCGACATAAACTCCGTCGCCATCTTCAGGTGCACTTGCACAACTGCACCTGAAGTTGGCGACAGAGTTTATGTCCGCGAAATATTGTGCATAAATAATAATATCAATCCAGAGAAACATTTTAAAAAAAACTAACGAGAAGTTTAATATGCAGCATTTTTGAGAATGATTAGCGTGACTTCACGCCAAGAAAATTCAAACACTAAATAAAATACCAACGCTTATATAGTCAGTTTAAAATGAGGGCACACATGGACTCCCTCGATATGTTCCATGCAAGTAAAATTTCTACCCGGCTGGATTTATTTACAACGCCGTGAAAAACTTCGTTCTTATAAGTTCGTACATTGTTGTCACTCGCTTAAGGTAATGTGAAAGATAGTGACTTGTGGTCTGCAACTCGAGAATTGGCTGGATCTTATACCCATCATTGATGTTTGTGAAAAATTAGTGGTAATAGTATATCGTTGGACCATAGATTGTTATTGTAAGTTGCAATACCGAAGAGTAGTCTCTCTGGTTGTTTGAGAGTTAGCAGTACATTAACAGCCGTGTATGGTGGAATAAATCTGTTTTAAGGTAGTTGTGTTGTAATGGAGACAATAAGAAATGTTAAATAAAATAAATGAATGATTAAATAATTAAAAGGTAAATGGAAATATGAATAAAAATAAATGAGTATTTCATTTCAACGAAAAATCAGTAAAATTCAAAACACGTAAGTACAATTTGTGTTTTTGTACGAATGAGAAAAGTAATCTTACAAACTGCCCGAAAGAGGCATATTCGACCTGGTTAGTTCCTTTCCTCCCTTTATTAAGTTTTGCTGCCTGTGTGTAGATGAGGACTGTTAAGTACAGTGTATTGTTGAGCGTTCAGTGGGTACGAAGACCAATGAAAACCAATGCCAGTCGATTCAGTCCTACTCTTCCCAGTAACTCCAGGAGGTCCACCTAGTATTACGTACCCATCCAACAGATGAATTACAATCAATAACATCGTAAGCCCTCAATACATACGCACTGCACAGAGGTGATGATTTCACTCAGGGCTTCGGCAAGAAATGTGTTGATTAAGAATTGTGTACCACCACCTCTACTACCCAAGTCCTCCTGATGGAAATTTCTTCCACCGGAGCTAGAACCAGTTAACCATCATGAGCCAAATGAGAGCGTGAAACGCTATTTAGAACTGCAATATTAGCCTCTTAACAATTAAGCACTGAGTGCTTACACCACCAAGTTCCCTGGACACTGTAACACTTGGGCTGCTACTGTGACATATCACCAAGAACTATTTGCGCTCTCCACTGCGGCAGTTGAGAAAAATTACGAAAACGTATTCTATTTCCGAAAACGCATTTAGCGTACTTTTTTATTTGTTTATTTTTTATTATTGCTTTTTTTTTAACTGCTTAACGTCTCTTAACAGCGAGGTCTTTAGAGACGGGAAAGGATGGGGGACAAGGAATGGGAAGGAATTCGGCCATGGCCATTTGAAGGAAGCATCCCGGCATTTGCCTGGAGAGATTTGGCAAACCATGCAAAACCCAAATCTGGATGCCCGGACGGGGATTTGAACCGCCGTCCTCCCGAATGCGTGGTCAGAACGCTAACCGTTACACCACCACTATCGGTATTATTATTGCTGCCTCTTACGTCAGTCCCGAACTGACAATACTTGGTGAATTACCTTGCCGTATATCATTTTTAAAATGATTAGAATCGAATCAATATGATATCAAAACGTGTGGTTCGCTGTATTTCCGCAAATTACAATGTGGACAAATGCATAACTTCTTAGGTACTATTGTAAAGGTAAAGGCAGTGTGTTTTCGCAGCTTCAAGCCGTATTCCCGTAGGGCTAGCGGAGGTAGAGCTCCACATTCCTACTTCCTCACCGTAGGTAATAGGTTGGACGTGCCGTGGTCAGGGACACGGTCCGGCCATTTTTATTTTACCTTCCCGCGGAGTTTCCTCCACGATACTCATTTGACAGTAGGCTGAGGGGGCCGTTCCGGACGTTCAGCCTCGGGGAAAATCGGGGATCGAACCCCGTAGTAACACTCTCTACCGCCTGAGCTACGCAGCCGCCAGGTACTAAAGTTTACATAAGAACAACTAAAATTATTCCACTTCTACAAGGTTGGTTGTGTCCTTCAGAAGAAGATGTACTAATCCAGCGTGAAAAAGATAGTAGACCGCCCAGTTCCTTTTCTCCGAGATTTGCAGTTTAAAGTGGAATTCGAACCATGTATGGTCTTGGCATTTCTCACATGAACAAAGTATAAATTCTGTAAAAATTAGTGTAAATATAGATGTTTCTGCCGAGTATTTAATCTGAAACTTACACCGTCTGAGGTTACCGACTCCCACATCGATCGCGGTCGGACCGAACCTGCTGCAGAACTGACAACTCTCTCCGCTTCCGCCGAAGTAAGTTTGCCCCGACCACCAATCACGCACGTTACTTGCTCCTGTCACTTCACACCACAGTGCAGGCCCAAGTTGGCAACCCTGTGTATTCACGGGGCTGTTCTCACTCGCGTTGTTGTAATTGTTGCGCAGCCACAAGACAATCACGGGCCGAGCGAGTTGGCACAAACTTCGGCATTGCGGTGACGTTCGCGCGCCTCACACGGCATACTAAAAGCAACCCAGACGCGCAGCCAATCAGATCTACCAACAAATATCACAGCACATTGAAAGATCTTCAAATTGCTTTTTTTATGATCACCGAAAGCTATCATAAAGTTCGGTCACTTGGCAACGCAATGTATCTGAAAATCTAGGCGTTACTCCTGTTACATGTAATCAACAAAACGTGTAAGTATTAAGTTGCTCATCAGTTTTTAGGAACGCAATAAATTATAACTCCTAACATACACATTGTTTTACCGTAACAACGGAAATAAAGCAGCAGAACCACCTAGCAACATTACGGCGCATGTGAGGTTAAACAAGACACTGCTGAAGCAATTAAATTTCAAGGTGACTTAGTTAGTTACTGCAGTGGCATCACAGATCTTCTCAAATGAGCTCTGTCTTTCTACTCTTCCTCCTCTGGAACACATGATCTTGCATCAAATGTCATTAACTTATTCACCTTTATTTTAGTTTAAGTTGATAGTACGGTTCCAAAATTACTGGCAATATTATAGTCTTGTATGTCCTACCTTTTGATGTTCGTTAAACTTATTTCTATTTAAACATTTTCTCTATATCCTACCTGTATGTTTTCAAGAATCTCCTTTCCCATGCCGTTCCTAACAATCAATAGCCCCTCAAGGTACTGTATATAAAATCTATTACTTTTTCCAAAGTTACTCCATCCATGGCTATCATCCTAGGTCCTTCATTATAACATTCAGTAACTGGAATATATTTTATTTTCTGAATCTTTATCACCACTCGCACTCCTTAATTTCTTTCATTAGCTCTTATATCATGTCTCTCAGCTCTTCTTTACTTCTGCCTGCTAGCACTACATCATCTACATAAGCTATTAATTCATTTTCTCCTCTATATGAAGTCCTATTTCCATCTCTGGAAATCTGTTTATAGCATATTAGATCAAGATTAAAAATAAAGGAAGACCCAAACGGCACAAATGTTTTCCATTTCACCCTAACTGTCTTCCACGCCTATCCTGGTAAGTATGATTAGCGTTTCTGGAATCCATAACTACCGCCTTAGAATATTGTCTTACGCCTTTTGAAAATTAATAAACAAACAGTGTACTTATTTAATTATCTTCAAGCATTTCTCAGTAGAACATGCATTTGATGGTGACATAAAGCAGTAAATAAACTACTACCAATAAAAATAGAGGCAAATTGTACGCTACTAAAAACATTTTGATAACAGAATATCGGCGGGGATTTGAATATAAGCTTAATACCGAAAATGGTTTCTTTGTTCGAAAGCCGTTAACTTAATGAAAACTCATGGAGGTAATATGGACCTAACGAATTCTTTGCCAACGTGAACAGATATTTATCGTTGGAGCCCAAACAGTGGAAGACTCTTGTAGACATAGCTTATCGCAGAGTATTTTTCTGCGCTTGTTAAGGTGTTAATAATTTCCGGCAACTGGTACTGATACGTCGAGTGAGCAGAGTGAAGTACCATTTCGTGGTATTGGTAGCCCAGGTGGATACATTCCCGTACTGATATACCGCAGCAATATCGGCTCACCTTCACCACCACGGCCAACTGATTTGTGGAGCCAATATCTATTCCAGCAGAAACGCTCCACTGCGTTATCAGAATGGACAATGATTTACTGCTTCAGACTTAATTATGGCGTAGGCAGCGGTCAACAGATGCGCCCATAATAGATTCGCTATCATAACAATAACGTATTCGGCCTAAGACCGAGCTGTTGTGGAATTAACGCTCGACACATTTCTGTTGAGTAATTACGCTTTTCAGTGACTTTTGTTCGGTTTGTGACAAATATCCTCTCCCGACAAGACATGTGCCAATACCGACACTGCTGAAAAGTGATTGGCGATTATTTAACGGTTGTCTGAATAATTTTCATATTTGAAAGATAAAGAATGTCTAATAAATTATGGCTAGCAGCAAATGCCCTTCATTACGTGTCTCCATAAAGCGGAAGCAGAAACATCATTTCCAGTGAAAACGGAGTAACTTCAGTCATCTCTACAGATGCAAGTTCATAAATTTGTAACAATGGATGTATGTTTCAGATCTATGCGAAAATTTAGAATCAAGATTGTTCCTTCTTAGTCTAATGCAAATTTTATCAACACTATTTTAATCAGCTAATACCCATTGCAACAGCTAAAATAAATGTCTGTAGCCTATATATAAATATCTAAATGTAAAACAACATTTATTTTACCAATATCTAATTATTGCAGGTCATTTCTCCGACAATCACTTGTTTGAATAATAAATTATTACATTTAAAACAACAATGCAGTTGCATCTCCAGCGATCCAATGTTTCCTGCAAAAAATTTTCAGTTTATAAATTTTGTATAGACTTGTTTGTTTGAATGTAATTATGAGCTCATACACTATAATACCTACATACGATAGTTACATTCTTAAAAAACAAACTCGACTGTACAATTTTTATGAACTGCATATACATTACGGAAAGCATTGGATCGCTGAAAATACCTTAACGAGAGGTTAAACGCGTGCGAAATAAATATAAAAATCAAAAAAAAGATGCACTGGAATTTTTCATCAAATAATTTATTATATTTTACGAACTTCGATGTAAATATACAACTATACAAAGTTGCTTACTTCGTTCTGCAAAACTAAATCAAAAACTCATGACAAGTAAATTGTTGACTGCTTACAAGATCCGAAATCAATTAAAACGAATATTTGAACCCACTATATTCTCCCCGCTTTCCAGTATCCTTTATTATTGTATCTTTTGTACCGGAGCTATTTTTCTATGGTTTATGATTTTTTCGTATTATGATAATACAGAGTAAAATATCATAATTGTTAAAACTATCCAACCAACGATAAAAAAGATCTTTCGTCTCCCATATATAATTCAAGTGTTTGCTACATGATGTGGGTACGTGAGTTACAATTTTGCTATTATATATCACTCGAGTAACCGCTCTATACATTAATACGAACTCTAATAGACTGTCATTACGTTATTCGTACTGAACTAAATTGATAAGTTTAGGGATATTTGTGAAATATAGTCAAAGTTGAGGAGTATCGGCCATCTTGCAGACAGAAACAACCTAAGAAAATCTTCAAATAATCGTCTAAATGCTGAAAGTAGTTTTTTTGTAAGACAGCTTACAGGATACAATATCATGTTGCCGCATCAAAATAAACGCAGTTCCATAGGTTTCGTTAATGCATGAAATCCTGCATTTAACTGTTATTAACGTGAAGCTACATCAACATAAACGACAATACACGAAATAAAAGTAACGTTTTTATCAAACACGGCAAAAGTTACATACACATCAGATTTTTGTCTCCGAAGATACACCAAACACACGCAACAGAACTTTTAAATGAATCTCCAAACAAGTGTTTCAGGTACAATGTTACGCCTCATTGTATAAGAGAAGTCATTTACTATTTAATGTCCTGTAAACACGATGGCTACAGCAGGCAATTACAGCGCAGTCTTGGACAGAAACACCGAGGAAAAGAAACTTGATAATTTCACGTTGTCATTAAACCTCACAGCAGTCTTTTAATTACTCTACTCAACTAATCTGGAATATTAAAATAAATTATTTGAAGTTCTTAGCTATAATCTTATCCCAATAAACTATTTTCGAACTAAGAATACATTGAAATACTCCTCTCGACCCAAACTTAGTGCAGAAAAGTTTTATACTACTGCGATGTCACAGTTTCTCTCAATGGCTGGCACTCGTACACTTTGTACCAAGCACAACGCTAATTTCATATTTGGACAATTCTACTGTTACTACCTTACCTTTGCTGCATTTATATCTCTGGAAGTAAAAATGAAAAATCTCTCGCGTTTCGAGCAATCACAACAATCGACTATCGAATACCATCTAATTAACAAATACTCTCTCACTGTAGAACCATCTTTTATAGTCAGTCCATAGGAGTTTTTCCAGCTTCTCCAGCCAGTGACAGACGTGCGTGATTCTCAATTTTCGTTTCGTTTCCCGCTAACCAGGAGATGACGCAGGTAAATCACCCCGCAGATGAAAGGCGTGTGGACTTACCTGTAGGAATAGTCTGCGGAATCCTCTTTGTGATGTGGACTCAGGCGGCTCGATAAACAGAAAGCTCCCTGGAGACAAACAGCAGCGCTCGCAAAGCAAGTTGTGTTGCGAGCGCTATACAATTACATATCTCATTTCAGACTCTGGTTTTTCTGAAGGAAAAAGAGAACAAAAAATCCATCCGTGAAAGTACAACTCCATTAACGTATTCTTTTTAACATTATCTATCTATATCTATAAAACGAAACCCCGACATATTGGTCGTATAAAAACTCGGAAACTACGGAGCAGATTTCGATGGAGTTTTCACCATTTTAAAGCTTAGAATCTCAATTCAGTTGTTTGTAATGTCTTATGTTTCAACGTTAAATAACGCAGGAGCGTATGATGACAAATCCAAAAGATTGAAGGATTAGATGTTGCAAACTTCGCACTAAATACACAACACAATGTCTCTAACCATAGGCTTTAATGAAAGCAATAAAAAAACTTTACAATAATAACTATTTTGCACACTAAACAAAACTTGCAGTATTCTTTCCTTTAATTCGGGATATTCAATTTTTAAACGCCATAGACAGCCGTAACTTGAAGTATTCTTTCCTTTAATTCAGGATATTCAATTTTTAAACGCTATAGATAGCCGTAAAAACAACAGAGATTTTCTTTAAGCACGATCTCTGGACAATATCTCTGGCATTCAGCATTAGTCTTCTGTTTACGATAATATTTTTCCTGATTCACTTATGATATTTGTATAACATATGAATATTTGGATTTAAAGGATCTGGCGTTTCGCCAGCAAGAAATATATCCATTCACTTCGCAATTGAATCAAATGTGAGTTTCTAACAAAACGTTGTTCAGTATTGTAGTAATGCAATTTCTTAACCAAATTAATGAAGCTTGATATACACGAATATTTTGGACGAATGAAAATAGTATACATGCAAATAAACTTCAGCCCACCAGTTTCTTGGTAGGGGGTGGATGCATCTAGGTTTGCTTTTATTCCGAAACAAATTGGCGCTAATTTTATGAAACTTTGTACAAATGTTTTTGATTGCGGGAATAAAAATAGGCTACGATATCGGGCAACGCCGGGAACTCAGCTAGTATTAAATAAATCGCTGTAAGACTTTGGATAACAGTGCAATAAATTAATAAGTCCTTACCTTCCACTGTTCGTTCCACTAACAAATTAACCAATCTCGCACGTCTTAAAATGTGACTCACCATCCTGTCTCCTTTATAACTCTCATCCTCAATTATCTGCTTCATATATTCCAATCTCTGCCTTTATGCAACATTTCATCACTTTTGTCTTGCTTTGGATTAAATTAGTCAAACTCTTCGTTCACTATTTTGTTTATGCCTTTCAGTAACTTTTCAAGATCTTCAGTCTGCTAACAGGACGACGTCATCGTAGCATATTGATTTTTTTCCTTCCTTGATCACTTATGAGACATTCGAATTTTTCTTTTACTTCCTTTGCTGCTTCCTCTAGATACATGTTGAATATTAATGGCGGTAGATCACAACCTTGTTTCATAGCCTTTTTAATTGATGCATGTCTTTCATGAGTCTCGCACTAAATAAAACAATGAAACCATCACAGTAAATCTAATTACACCACTGATACGCTCCATCGTATCGTCAATGATTCTCTTGAAAACAGATCTTGATTGCTTCGGCAGTATCAAAACACTGAAAGCACTGGTCCTTAATAAATTTGCTGCTGTATAGTCTATCCTTAAGTGCAGAGTCTAGCAACTTTAAAGAAAGGAATTATATTCCTAGCTGGTGTAGCAGGACTGACCTGCTAGTTGTTCTAGCTGCTAGAGGTGGCTCTGTCCACTCGACACCATTTGAAGTGTGCTCGCAATTACTGCCCCTGCTAATTAGGCATGCCGGCGACACAGCAGCGCGCCAACAGGTGGCGGCTGAACGCACAGTGGGCGCTGTTTAAATGGAGACCTGCAGCTCAGCTAGTGGTCAGGCTCTCTGAGTTAAAAAGAAAAATAATTATCACAAGGCACAACCATGAAAAGGCACGATCTCACGCCGGGCGAAAACAAAATATTACTTTCTTTTCGTTTATTTAACGCGAAACAACAAATTTACGGACTTTTATCTTTAAATGTAATCTAAATTCTTCTCAAGCCACTGAAGTCATCTTTCCAATAGCTTAAGTATTTATAAACAAAAAATTCTTTCTATTTCGGATGTTTTCAAATACCGAGAGGGTATTCCGCTATCTTTTAAAAATATTCTCCATTTTTATTCGCTTATGTCACCCTAGGTTTCTTCCAAATACTACCGTATAAGTCTTTCAAAATTGCTTCAGGTTTCATATTTTAGTTTATATGAAATTGCTTGCACGCTTGGAAAACGTTTAGTGCGCATATACCTACCAAACACTTAACACTCTAAGTTTATTAACGGGAAAATGAAATAGGTTGATACTTGTTCCGTCGCATCAGACAGCGATACTAAAGTTAACATTTAATTATTTTGCTAGGTAATAATGTCAAATTATAATTTAAAGGACCCTCCTGTCAGTCATTCAGGTATTAGTAACAATTGCGAATCATTTCAAACAGTAATCTACTATATAATTTCGCAAGTTCACTCGCTCACTCACCTCAAAAGCTATTCGCTGGAGAGCGGTGACTCCAAGCGCCGGCCTTCACTCGCAAATTAACAGCGACCAGAGATTCGTATTTAAGCGCACAATTTAATACCTAAGCAACTGTTATAAAATTAACTGCCAGAATACATTAATTAAATCTGATTTTCGTAGAAATTCATTTAGGAAAAATGGTAAAACTTTCGACCGAAAAAACGGGTAACTACTTTTTTTAGTAACATGTCGCCAATGAGGGCAACATAAAAAGAATTAAAATACTCACGGTCCTTGCTGTAATAACAAATGCCAATTGTCATTCTGGCCTAGCCTAAATTTCAATTTAATTAAAATATCCACTAATGTTTCTGCTTGACCAAAGTTTATACATTACGGTTTATTTGCTGTTTACCTATTAATTATTTACTGACCACTTTCCTTAGTGGTTTCTGTTCTTATTCACTGTTGGTGAGTTATTAGGTTATTTAAAGTGGACATCAGACTTTAGATATGTTACCTAAAGGAGTATTCTGTCAATTTATTTCTCGGAGTTTCTTAGTTATTTAATAATCGGTAAACTCAAATATATTCTCTGGTCGCTATGGACACGATGACCAAAGACTACATTAAGAATGTTTGGCCAGCCTCAGTCAAGAACAACGTGCTTCCTTTAAAATAAAGAGTAATTCTTCAATTTTAACGTTAAGTATCAAATACAAGTCAAGTTTGTATTTCGGCCAGTTAGAGTCTAACAACCACGACCATTGAAATATTTATTCTATTGCGCGATTGTCGATGTCCATGTTTAATACATCTTTTAACACTTCAAGTTCTTCAAGCTCAAGATATTTTATTCAAATTTTTCACAGTGAACCCTTAAGGTGAAACACAAGTAAAGTTCGTATTTGGCCAGATCAGGTCAATCAGTCATAACCTTTGACCCTTAAAACTAGAACTATTCTAGACTTTCTAGACTGGTGACCACATGCAAAAAGCGGTAACAGGCTTACACTAGTCCGGAATAATTTGACAAGTTCATTCTGAGTACGAGATATGTGTAGAATACAGTGAGTACGAAGGTGATATCAGCCTATATTAGCTAGTTTTATAGTATCACCAAACGTGAGTGGTTGATTCTAGCAATCAAACAGTAATCTGTGTTTATCTCTAACTGTTTCTAATATACCGGTACTATCCTCCGGTGTTAAAAATTTTGTTTCGTAATTTTATCATAATTTAAACATTTTCGAAAGTTTATACACGGTACTATCCTCCGGTGTTAAAAATTTTGTTTCGGAATTTTATCATCATTCAAACATTTTCTAAAGTTTATTCTTTAATTGTTTTGATATTTTAATATCGACAAGAACTTGTAATTAATACATCGTTAGCAATAAATAATGTAAACTTTCGAGATGTTAGGAGTATGTGCTTCTGGAATGTTAAGCAGCAAACCTGTTAATACTTTAATGAATTAACTAACTTAACCATGCAATCGCGTACAGAAAATATCGTTGTTTACTGTCTTCTCGCCAATCGCAAGACCACTCTAGCAATATGCAATTAATCTTGTAATATGCATAGGTCCTTCTGTTATGTTATTATGTTGGAAACACTGAAGTTCAGAAATGATTCCACTTCTCCCGTTATTTAAATATTATACACGTTTAGACTCTGAGCCACTGATGATTTAAAGTTATTTGGCAGAATACATGACATTTATAATGAATTGATTGGAAATCATTTTCAACGATCTATGAACAGAACTTATATTTAATTAAGTACCTTCATAAATTGTTTATCTAACTCTTATTGTTCTCAGATGACTTCTTTATAACGTGATACGCATAATCCTCGTTTATATTAGAACCAGCTAACTTCCGGAAATGTTTTTATATTTTCTAGTGATAAATTATTAGTTTAAATAGAAAATTTTAGGGACTTATGAAGTCAAAAAAATAATAGTGAATGAAACGCAAAAACGAATTTCAATGAAAATTCGTCATCATCGTTTGATTTTCGGTTCCAAGAAAATGTGTAATTAAATATGATAAACCAAAAAATCTTCTGTTCTCTAAACCTTGATATAATATTCGTCACGCCTAGAGAATGATATGCATTACACTTTTGTGATTATTTAAGAATATGTTTGAATACTTTCTTAACAAATCATATCAGAACTGAAATGGAAATTAAGGACGATAGAGTAACTATGGGCAGCAATATCTAACTTCATTGTTGCCGCCTTTAAGAAACCTCAAAATGAGAAAGAAATCTAGCTATAAAAATTTTACATACTTGATGTGTTTATTAATATGCAACTAAAAGAAAAAGTAAAATTCATTCGCACAACTGAAAATCACCTTCACAATTCGGTTGTTTTGCCGCCACTTGCCATAGCTGAAATATCTTCAACCAACTAGACACGCTTACAAAATGTTAGGAATCAAGATTTTTTTTTCATAAATAAAGCAATCCCTCAAGGGACGTTGAAATCCCGTGTTAGGGTCAGATTACGAAACTTCTGTTCAGAAAGGTCGGTTTATAGAAAATCGATCGGTGATAGCTGAACTCTGTGGCTTTGAGGAACCCAGCCACCGTGTCACGTCATTGGATAAGGCACGTCCGGAATCTCCGATATCCTATTCCGATTACACAGGTCCCGTATGCTGTTACAGAAACAGTATGTGTCCCCCAGAGGCTCGAACCGAAAACCTCAGATGACCCGTACGATCTTCGAGAATATCACCATTACTGATCAATTTCGGGGTTGGTCAGTCCACAAATGAAAGAACGTTCGAAAACCGCCTTTAGTCTCAGCTTTTAAATGACGTCATTTCTTTCTTTCCTATTATTCGATGTTCGTGTCAGCATCTCTTCGATTCATACATGAATTTCAGTTTTTATCAGTGTTAGATTTTTCGTCTAATTTTAAGATAAGTAATGCTGCCGAATAACAATACGGTGGCTACTGCACAGAGAATCATAATTTCTGATGAATCATTAAATGATGTTGAAAAACTGATGATTTTCTGCTGTTTAAGAAATGGTGGTTCCTTAATAGTTAGATTCAAACTGCCACAGGTTTTTTTTTAATAAAGTAAAATCCTTTGGTCGTAACGACCTGGTGACAGGGTTTCTTATCGGCTGCGCAATCCGCCCCTATCGCAGCCACCTAGCCTAACCTAGTACTCCTAGAGGGTACAGTGGACCTACGGTTTAACGTGTAATCAGAACCACGGAAGCGTTCTGACATACTTCACATTACACAGCAAGCTGTGCCAGAGGTGAAGATCGGATTAAGAGAGTATGAAAATTCCCACCGAGACAGAGATTCGAAGCGGTGACCTTCCGATCTCCAGTCAGACGCCTTAACCACTGAGCCACCGGGCCGCTCTCAGGGTTATTAATAAATATGTTTTCCACGGGGGGGAAGCTGACGTTTCGAAATCGCTCTCCGCTTTACCTACTGGCGAAGAATGTCATGTCACTTCGCCAGAAAATGAAATCGGAGAGTAATTTCGAAACTTAGCAAGTTGATGCGCTTCCCCGGAGCGAGGCCCGAAAACATTTCATACACCAGGAAAACCTCAATTTAATAAATATGCTCCCATCACACATCCCATTTAATCTAAAGTTTGATGTTTTTAAAAGAAGTCATCCTCCGAAATTCCAAGACAGAAGGCTATGCAACACATTTATAGTACAAGTAGAAATTATATCACGTTTTTCATTCTCTAAAATATCTCTAAATTATGCAAAATCCTCTAAGATGAATTGTATCATAGACAGACAGTGAAATTAGATATCATAGAAAAGACAGCATCTAGTCAAAATGAAACAGAATAAATATAACTCATAGCAAACAAAAAATTAATAATAATTCCAGTTGTGAAATTGAAAATACAGGGAGAATTTCAAAACATTAGATCAATGACAAATAACAGATTGCATAAGAGCCCGAGAATATTGTGTGATGTACTTTTTACACTTTTCAAAGGTCATGACTGCATTGGTTGCCAGTAACAGTAAATCGGACTGTACGGATTTTTTCAGTGTGTTCTTTGTGAGGGAATTGGTTCTGTAATCAAACCCATTTTATTTCCATACGCAGGGTAGTAAAAGAAATACAACATCCCACGTGACGGGAAAAGTTTGAAATTACATATTTCAACAGCTGATAAAGTTATTTAATCGCTACTTATGGACGAACGGTAGAGGCTGTTTTAACGTTTGTAAATCAAATGAAGGAATTTGTTAATGTTGTCTGACATGATTTCATTCAGTCTCTAATTATCTTTGAATACAATTGTTTGGATAATGTATTAGTAATAATACTTGTTGTATTGTGTTTTATGATGCGTTGGTCACTCCAATTTCTCCTTAATCACCGAATTTGACTGTGCTTTCCAGGTACACCTGTCATTCGCTCTTTTGTCGCCACTGCCGTATTTCTTCGTACTCCGTATTAAACATTTCTTGGGACGCTGCACAGCAATACAGGCCAAAGTCTCACAAGCAATTCTTCGTCTTTATTACGAAACCAGTGGAAAAGCTGTGTGAGTGGAATATCTTTCCCTGTTTGTCGTGGTATTAGCCCTACAGCCTGTTGTCCCTATATTTTATGAGCCCGGTTTTTCGTCGAGCTTGCACCAGGATATCGTATTAGTCAGTTCCACTGCCGGCTGTCTCGATCACTCGCCCACAATGGATTCTCATTGTTCGCTCGCCTCGGCTTGAGAGTCCAAGCGTTCCACAAATCGATTCCATTTTGCTGCCGAGCATTTGTCGTGCCTTTTATTTCCCAGTAGCAGAACTCGAGGGCCATATTAAACGATACAATCAGGGTTCGCCTTAGTTGCTTGTAAATCCATCAGAATGAAACTTATTTGACTTAAAGAATCTCCAAACCAATTGCTTTAGGTTATCATCGAGTTGTATTCGTTTCGTTGAAATATTTGACAAATTTCTCGTATGTCTCTTTTTTAACATTCTGGTATATGTTCCTGTATTTAGCCTCGCAGCAATTCATTTTTCCGATTCCAATTAAGTGTCACAAGGGTGGAAATTTTCTTATTTTATTTTTTACGCCTTACATGCAACGGGACACCGAAAAAGGTACTTTAGTCGTTGATTTTATAAAATACCCGCGTGTACAAGTCTTATATCTGAAACATGTAATCTGTTTATTGTACGATGAGCGTATATTTCGCTGTAAGAAAAGTCTAATTTATGAGGCGGAAGATTGGAACCGTCGCAACATACATATAGGTGATTACGTAAGAATGCCTAAAAACTATAACCAGGACTATCAGTACAGCACGATCTGCCCGTTATAGCTTCCCAGCCAGATGTAGTGGAGCTTTGACGAGGAATTTTTTTATTATTATTATTTATTTATGTGTACATTCAGATGGTTCGTTCACTAGAGTCTACAACGAATTTTTATTTCATAATACTGTAATAAATTTTTATGCTTGACAAAATTTCCTATATACTACGAAAATGGTACAAATAATTTACTAGTACTACCACACATTTATAATCCTCCAGTACAGGCAATTGATCCAGAGTTCAACTAACTGTTACTAAAAACTTGAGTAAACTAGTGACCTAATTTCCATCATGTGTCTTTTGGTGCTTTACCCGTCGTCGACGTTGGGGTCATTAGAGATAAAGATGCGTGAGGTCAAATAATGGTAATACTATGGTCTTTTGAAGGAACCACCCCAGCATTCGCCTGGAGTAATTTCTGGATGCGATGGAAAACCGAAATCTGGATGGCTGGAAGGAGATTTGAAACCGCGTCCTCCCGAAGGCCAGACCCGAGACATACCGCTCACCCGCCATGTCTACAGGTCATAAACTCCCAGTGGATCACATTTAATGTATCGTAACGTAAGTGCCCAGTATTTCTTCAAATTACAAAGTCTATCATTGAATGCAATGAACCTCTATACCAAATGCCTATTCACACCAGAAAAATAGAAATCAAACAACTTATACTGGTCTGAATGTGAGCGATAAAATAAACAGGTCAGCAGGCTCATGTCGCCTGTGAGGTAAGCAACCAGGACTGTAGTGTGCTAGAGGTTGCCATAACCCCTGCGTAGCCATTGTTGGTATTGTTTGACTGAGACCTGAAGTTCCCTACACGGTCCACAACCCACGCCACTAATTTGTCTTATGAATCAATTCCAGAATGACCCAGAGAAATTTCTGGAGCACTCATAAACCTGCGTACGTAGCTACATTTCCAGGAACAGTCCGCATTCTGCAGTCAATTACCCAGAACTAACTGTGTTTCTCTGGAGACTAACTAGTTGGTGGTGTATAGAATTGTCTGCAGAATTGCTTCCGTCACTTTCCATGTAAACAACATAGAGAGTTTAATCTCAATCTATAACGCAACTTTACCCGTCCACCTGGGCTTAAAAGGTTTGGTCATGGGTCGAACGTATCAAATAATTCGTTTCAACTGAATGGTTTGACTGTATTGAGACACCACTATACAAATTGATAAAACATAACAAAAGAACAATTTTGAAAGGTTTTAAAATTTAGATTACAAATGTTCACAGTATTATTTTCAATGTTTTAAACAATGGCGCAATCTGTCCGCTATATCTTTTGCTTGTTGAGATAGAAATTATTTTCTCCGTAAATGTTTTTGGACATGGAGAGACCGGTTCAATGCTGTGAAAGTCCTTGTCAATTTACCGAGCATGTTGGGCGAGCGGTTAGCGCTCTGGCCTCGCATTCGGGAGGACGGCGGTTTGAATCCCCGTCCGGGCATCCTGATTTGGGTTTTCTATGGTTTCCCCAAATCACTACATTCGAATGCCGGGATGCTTCCTTCAAAAGCCCATGGCCGAATTCCTTCCCGTTCCTTGTCCCCAGTCCCATCACGCCTCTAATGATGACGTCGACTAGGCGTAGAGCCGTAAGTAAAAAAGAAAAAAGAATTTGTCAATTTACAAACGAAAACATTTTTTCGCTTGCTTGACTTTTTACGTCATTCGCAAATTTCTGATGGTTTCGGATTTTAGTTTGTTAAAAAATTAATAAGAAAGCCTCGTTCCCCGGTTTGATGAATTTCTTTTCAACCCTTGAATGCCTGAAGGAGATCATGAATAGATCTTCTAAAGTGAAAATAATGTTCGCTCAGTTAACTGGATTAATTATTTAATATACTCTCTCTGAGGTTAAGTTTCTTGTAACTGCACTTTTACGTATTACCTTTTGTTTTTTTTTGACTGTACGTTAATCCGCTTGCCTTGTGTTTTATGCCTGAAATTGGTTGCGGCAGACTGAAACAACACTACGAATAACAATCCACTTACAGAGAAAATTTCTTGTTTCATTTATTCATTGAAACAGCAAGTAGATCAGGACACCTTTTCATCAAATATTATTCAAAACATAGAAAAATAATACACTTTAAAACGCGGGTAGAGGTATAATATTAAAATTTGTCGACAGCCTGGTACGAGTTAGGACTTAATGCCTGTTCCACTGTCGACCAACGGTCTGCAAGACAATGAAAACTGAATGTCAGAGTGCATCAACTTGCTCCGCAGCGCCCCTTGAGAGACATGTCCATTAGTACGGAACAATGTAATGACGCAATGTTGCCCCGCTTTTCCAATTGCGCTTACTTATTTCCTTTCTCATTATTTACATTTTGTCTACTAATGTATTTAATACTCGATCGGTATTTACCACCAGTCCCTCTGTCCGCATACTGCCATTGTTACTTGTTCTGGAGTAATCATTATTTCGTCTTCTCGTGACACGTTTTGATTTAATTCTTCCTTTTGTATGTCATTATCAATAGTTTCATCCCTTTTCATGCCCCAATGCTTTTTCCATGTTGTGACTGTTGGCTTAATAGTTCCGAAAGTAAAAATGAAATAAGTAATTGAATTATTGTTAATTAGTTTTAAGTACTGTTTTTATTTAATGAATTGCGTTCTTATTGTAACAAACCAAAAATCTATTTACTTTACGCAAAACAATAGTCACGTAGAAATGAGGGAGCAATTTAATTTAAAAAAAATAGTGAATTCATTCCAACAACAAATATTACATATGTCCCATAAAACTCTTTGCTTCATCGTCAGATATAATAATTATAATTCCGTCTGGTCGTAATGACCTGGAGATAGGGTTTTTGTTGTAGCCGTCTCTAACCTGAATAGCGAATCCTGCCCTGTACAGGGGAGCTACAGTTTAACGTGGAATCCGAACCACGGAAGCGTTCTGGTGTACTTCACTTTACACAGCAAGCTGTGCCGGAGATGAAGGTGGGGTTAAGCGCCTATAAAAATCCCCGCCGAGACAGGGATTCGAACCGGAGACCTTTCGATCTCCAGTCAGATGCTTAACAACTGAGCCACCAGGGCGCGCCACCATCAGATGGAAATATCGTTTAATAAACATCCAAAAATATTTTTCATTGAGGTCGAATATATGTCATAATGTGTTTTTTCATCAAAGAAACAAAATCCTACACCCTCGCAGCAGGCAGAAATATAATATTATTAATCAACAGAGGGTTTTAGGTTCACTAAATAGATATTAAAGTTACACTAAAGATATGTAGAACAGCTATCTCTGCATCTTTGCTCCTCGTGCCACAAACATGTGTTTAAACGAATACGTGAAGAGCTCAACAGGCGTGAATTCTTCGCTTAGTAATTCAAAAGCCTGTTAAATCAATTTTACAAAATGTCATTTTTCCCCTCTTTTACTACGTCTTTGTTCACGTAATCATTATAATTGTAAAAATTGGTTGTAGTTTAACGGTTTATCTTTCATTCTCTTTTTTAATAGAAGCGTCAACATTATATTCAAATCCAAAAAATTGTCTACGTAGCTACAAGAATAAAGATCCTTCTCGTTAATAACAATTAAAATTCTTTTCGATTAGTTTTAATTGCTAAATTAAGTTTTGTTGATCAGATCGCCACATATAAGAGAAACTACGGTGCTTTTAAAGTATTTTACCGTAGCCTCTTCGTTCTCTTCAATTTGTAAACAGTAAATAAAATAAAAAACAAAACATATGTTAAATTACCTTTGCATAGCGTATTTTTCTTTCCCACCTCAGAACATTATGTGTCATATCTATTGCAATTATGACGTCGAATGTAGGCTTGAGATTATATTTTATACTCGCCTAGCTGAAGAAGATACACTTAATTTTCGTATTGCTTATTTAATTCCACTTCAGTCCATGACCATAAGTGATCAATCCCTTTCAAACACATTTTTACTAACAACACTGATACATTGAACGAAATCGTTAAATCCCTAGAACAACTTTCATAAAACATACCGGTAACTTTTTAGTCTTGTCGGTCACAACAGATCACATCTCTATCGAAATTCGTGAATCATCCTGTAAGTCTGCCATTTTCTTTTGTCTGTTTCGTTTCTTTTCGTTACTCCTTGAAAATCACTTTACATCGTCCTCCGAATTTCTATGTCAATCAGTACAATTCCTTCAATATAATTAATTATTAATTATGTTAGATATCTTTTCTTTCCATTTGGAGTTATGTAGTCTGAGGGCTCTGTAGGTGTTGCTCAAAAAATATGTTGTTCGCCCTTAGAAATTCGTAACTTTACTCAAAACTCTCGTAATCAACAATCAAAGATGGAAGCATCACAGCTGTCATGATTTGTCCGGACTCTATTTAAAGATTTTGCTGAAAAAGTTTAAAAAAATGTAATTGGATTACTAATGCCACATATCTGGAGCTTGGTTTAGTTATTCAATCACCTAAACCATTTCGTTTTCACACACGTTTTAATATCTTTGGGAGATACTGCAAGAATATGGCCTGACTTTAGCCGCCAATAATTGAACTCTTCTATATTTTCGTGATTGGATAAATCGTGGTCCTGCTGAATTCTGGTTCTTCCATTTGAGCTTAATACCTCGTCAACGTCGAGGTCATTTGAGCCGAGAGGGAACAGTCAACAAGCAAGGGAAAGAAATTCGGCGATTACATAGTTAAAGGAACAATTCCATCATTCGCGTTGAGCAAGTTTGGGAAAACATTGGAAACCGAAATCTGGACGGTTTGACGGCGTTTGTAACCTGCATCCTTCAGAATACCATGACCAAGCTTTATCCTGTAACCTCGGTCTCCGTGTAATCTACATTAAATTTATAAATGCGAAAGTAAATCTGTTTCCCTGTTGTTTTGTTACGTCAATGGTTAAACCACTCTTGATGAAATTTGACAAGGAAATACTATGTATCGTTAGGAAGGACGTAGTATACGTTTTTCTGGATTAATAAGATATTTTATTTTGAAATTTTTAAAACTAACCGACTGTGACAGACAGACGGATAACGTGTGTCAGTCTCTGTAATGTTATATTGGTTGCTCAGGCTTTGTTTCTCTCGCAGTCAGTTTTTCTATGATCTATTCACACGTTATCCGTCTGTTTGTCACCGTTTTGTTAGTATTATAAACATTATTACAAAATATGTTATCAAGCCAGAAAATAGTATCCTACTTCCTTTCTAACGATAGATAGTATTTAAACATGTTTCAACCTGGTTCTCTTCATGAGACTAGTTCATTGGTAGAATGGTATGATGATGGCATCACCGTCATATTATCCCGACATGCTTTTTTGCATACCTTTTACGTAACTTAAAGATTTATACATCCGATTCTAGAAATGAAATTCCGAGTCCACCGGTACGAAGTACGGATAACAGCTAGTTGTTTCCTATAGCGCAGTTGGCGAAGGTTATAAGATGATTAAATAAAGTGGGAACATTAGGGGCTAAATTCAAGTGACAATTCAAATTTCAACGTGTTTTGTAACAGTGCATTATTGTACGTTTGAGACGCCCGGCGGCACACGTCTGTTGACGCCAGTAAATTGGCGGCAGGTATTACGGCCACATTGTGTGCACAGGACTGACTTACAGCACGGACGTGACTGCAGGGCAGTGCCACCACATCCGCCGGACACTGACTGCGTCTGTTTAGCCGACTACGTCTTCAGAGCAATTGCAAGGGTCATATTGGAACAAATCCAAACCCATCAATATAGAAAAAAACAAGAGTATCTTCTCAATATACAGATTTTACACAACGCATTGCGTTATTGTATCCTGAATAGCTTGTATCACGTGGCTACAGCTAGTAGATACAAAATTGTCAACAGTTATGATTCGTATTGTCAACAGTCAGTGTAATTTCTTAATACAAAATTTTGTTTCTTTCTAAATATGTTTCTAACACTTTTTGAAGGATGTTTTAAAAACAAGTTGTTAAGATATCATATAAAACAGTGTGCTGAGTAATGGGTGCATTACATAGGCTACCATCACTGTAAATTAGTGCAAAGAGCAGTTAAATATTCTGAGAAACGCCTGGTTAAAAGTTCCTTAAAGTATAAAACCGTTTGTAGATAATAAAGATGTATTTAAAGAAATACTGATGGATTATCTTATTGATAACTACTTCTACACCATCAAGAATTCGTTCAAAAGAATTATTTGTGTCTAATATGTCTTTGGCAAAATTCAGTTGTAAAAATTTATTTTTACTGTTTATTTTTTTGTCTTTGTTTGTAACAAATAACAGTTTTTCCTATTGTAATTATTCATCTTGTATGTAAATATATTAACTCTGACATATTCCATATCCCAGAGGTCCTCCCTCGGCAGGGATCTATGGAACAAGTGTAATGAGAGTAGCAGATAAATGAATAAATTGAATTATTGATTAAAGCTGAAATCATCGCTGCTGCAGTTTACAGCAGACTTCAGTCTGAGTGGGTACACAGGCGCTAGCAGTGTTAAGGAGATGACTGAAACATTTCACAGGTGTAAAACTGATCCGCATTTCTGAGTAATACTCATGAGGTGCACTTTATCGCGGAGGTTGAAGCGACCAAATCATTGTTTAATTGGTAGAACAAAAAAAACGTGTATTTCTGTGAATTAAAATAATCGGCTTCTTTCCTCCTGCACCTGCAATTTAAAGTGGAGACCGAACCACGGAGCAACAATAGCTTACCGTAATCCAAGTGCACAAAGCAGGTATTACCAGCGTGAAGGTCAGATTTACACATGCTAAAATTACTGTTTACAGTGGGAATCAAACCGGACACCTGATGCATTCAAGCCAAACCTTCTAATTTCGCAATCTGGCCGATGCTTCCATGTAACAAAAATATAGAATAGGTGTGTCTGTACATGAAATTTCTTTCAAATAGAGTAACAGCAATGGAAAATACTGCCATGGATGCCAACATGGTAAAATTTGGAAGTTTTGTCTGTCTGTTCGTGTATTACGCAAAATCTATTGGACGGATTTGAGCTGTCCACAGTAAAAGCTTAAGTCACCCGGATAACATATATAATACTCATAACCCAGAGTAGTAATACAACTCCCAGTGTTACAGAGTCAAAAACCTTAGTTTTTCATGTACGAACTCCACGTAAAAATAATTAGCTTATGTCGCCCATTAGGATATAGTTTTGCTTTTATTCAGATCAGAACATACTTTCCAACGATACAGAGCTCATCTCGCAAAGACTAATGATAGTATTTCAATGAAATATCACAGTTACTGCACACTTCTTATCTAGATCAGAAGTTATTTCTCAACGATTCTGGGGCCAAACCCACAATTTCTGTGTGTGTGTGTGTGTGTGTGTGTTTGTGTGTTTGTGTGTTTGTGTGTTTGTGTTTGTGTGTGTGTGTGTTTGTGTGTGTGTGTGTGTGTGTTTGTGTGTGTGTGTGTGTGTGTGTGTGTGTGTTTGTGTGTGTGTGTGTGTGTGTGTGTGTGTGTGTGTGTGTATGTGTGTGTGTGTGTGTGTGTGTGTGTGTGTTTGTGTGTGCGCGCGCGTGTGTATGCACGCCTAACGTAAAAACTAATGAATGGATTTCAGCAAAGCTAGATATAAAACATAGTGGTAAATCATTTTATCAGTTAAGATTTGTATCATGTTTTAAACTCGTGTCCGCGGAGGTGGGTTGGGTGGTCCGCAGGCAGGATTTTAAAACTTTGAATCTAACTGAATTAAAGATATCAAAACAAAAAATAAATTAGTAAAAGTTGTTCACAGAAAATGGATATCGTAATGATAAAGGGTGTATAGGCGAGTGTTAGCTAAAAGCCAAACATTCTAGAAGCCATAAATATTTCAACGGCCAGTAGAAACCTGCATTTAGAGGATATACCTTCATTTTTTTGTAGAATAGTCTATTCACTAAATAAGTTTCCAGTTGGAATAAAGAGAGTGGCGTTGCTTTGAGGATTATGTTTATCGCCGTTTTATGAGCGCATTTTTTTTTTTTTGTAGAAATAGGTCTTAATAGTATGTGCTGATAACAATGGGTAGTGTTACTTAACTCCAGGTAGGTAAAAAATTATGTCCTATATAAGTTACTGGTCAGTAGAGGTATTTTCCTGGTTGAGAAATGCTGATTTGTACTGTATAATAAAATTGTAGGAAATTGGTACCTCCACACGCAATTATTTTTAATTACAATGTATGTAGGGCATACTGTACGTTAGCACTGATAGAAATAGCAAATCCGCAAAATTTGAATTTTTTTTTCAGCCTGTCTGTCCGCGCATCACTCAAAAAAATTTAAGAATTTATTTTAACAAATTTCCGTTACAGTCTTTATCCATCCGAATATCAAAAAGACGATCTATCTTTACCTTTTATTTTACTTTTGGACTATGTAATTAAAAATCATTATAATATAAACATGAGTGACGCCCATTAATTCCTGAATGTGCAGAATTTCCTATATTGCATTCCTGTTATCAATATGTTCGCACATTTTTCGTGAAACTGCTCTGTTCAAAGATTAATTAGATTCAGGTGCGCTCTGTTCTTGTCAGCGATTCGAAAGCTGATTAACCAAGAACAAATTGCCTGATCAGGAAACCACAAATTTAGCATTTAACATTCTGTTTAAATCAACTCGGGCCACATTCCAATTTCCTGAGCTCCATCCCCCGCCCATTCTTTATCAATTAACCCGCTAACCGTTCGCCAGGTGGCAGTGGTGAGTGTTAATTTGGCCATCGCTGGAATGTACCCGGAGGTGATTAGTTGGAACAGAGCCTTTCATTCCGTCCCGCGACTCCGGTCATATTAATTCAGTAAATCCGCCTAACTGCGACAGCTAGAGCCCTCCGGTATGCAGTCTGCTAAATGAACCAAGACATAGTTTCGTAATCCCTTCGAGTTTTAGGTCAATTTCGACGCGCCGGTGAAATTGAGACAGAAGGAGTAATCTCTTCTAATCTCGAAATTGTTTTAATCTAATGGATGCTCTGAACGAAATTAAAACAATTTTCTTTCTCATATTCGTTTTCGAATTACGTAAAATTCTTTAATTTGTCTCGGACTGTTTTAATTCTAAGGGTATCAATGTTGAAATAATTAGATTACAAACTTGGATGAACGCTACAACCACGTATAAAATTAAATCTCATAGTAGCGTAGCATCTAGAAATGAATTAAAGCTATAATTCTTTTGTTACCTCATAGGAAAACTGCCAGCAATGATTTTTGATTATTTCAAAAACACGTAGGAAAGTTACAGAGATGTTGAACATGAGACACTTTTATTTTTCAGTTGAAATTTGTTTACTTATTGCTATGACTTTACGCCTCTTCGACGTTGAGGTCATTATAGGTGGGAAAAGACTGGAGGAAGGGGACGAGAAGGAATTCAGGAGTGGCCATTTGAAGGAACCATATCGGCTTTCACCTGGAGTGATTTTGAGAATACTTGCAAATCCGAAATCTGTATGGTCGGACAGGAATTTGAAACCGCGTTCTCCCGAATACCAGGCCTCAGCCTTACCACTTTTCATCCAACAGGCTTTTCTCTCTCTTCTTCGATGATAATATCATACGAAACATGGTGTAGTGAATAGTGTCAACTTCTCGTAAGTGTTCCAATAATACATAAATGCTTGAGTATTAAAGATGTACTCTACCGCTAAGA